>CM018032.1:20580250-21052750 GCA_008638375.1 Nyssa sinensis | reverse complement strand
TGTACAAGGTGTGTGTGTGTCGGCAGTGTATGTGTCTCCATGTGTGTGTGTGTGTTGTATTATATATATATATATATACATTATATACAAATATCCTACAATAATAAATGTAAAGCAACAAAGAGAAAAAGCAAAATTAAAAATGTGTAAGAGGGATTTATGAGAAGTGAGGGCTAGTGTAGGGCTATGGAGTCAGAATAGAAAGAGAGAGAATGGAGGAGAGAGAGAGAAAGAGAGGTTGGTTGCCTCTTCTTTAAAAAGAGACAAGCATGCATTACATGCTTGTTTTGTAAGAAAAGAAAGCTAAGGAACTGAAGAAGAAGAAGAAGAGGAAAAAAACCAGAAAGAGAAAGACTTAGAACCCACGACCAAAAGGTGAGAATTTGGAAAATTATCATTTTCTCTCTCTAGGATTTTAAGCATGATATGAACTGTTTTCGAGTTATTTAATATGTATGATGTTTGATATATGTCTAAGACATGAATAAGCATGAAAAATCACAAGAAAAACACTGAAAAATGACAAACCCAAGAACGACTGCCATGGATGACCTTCAAGAAATAGGTCTGAAATGGGTGAAACTAAACGGGTTCTGACCTACCAAGACCTCAAGTTGAGGTCAAGAGGGTTTCAAAAATACCACTATGGGATTCCAGAACCTAAGTACAACCTCCAAATGTTGAGTTGCAGGTTACGGGTTTACAACCCAAACCTTTAAACTCGTGGTTAAATCCATTTTTATGAATGAAATATGAAACCCCTATAACTAGGGAACAAAACAAGCTAAACCCCATGAAAAACTATCAAGAAACGAGCATGAACCGACGACTTACAAGTCTAGCTATCATGGCTTAAACCGAGCGTTTGAGCCACATTCGAAGCCCTAAATCGATAATAAAACTTGTATTAGGGTATTAGGAAATTATTGGAAAGAAAAGCAGAAGAAATGGAATTGAAAAATGCCACGAAATCAAACTGAAAAAAATTAGGGTTTCAGATGAACAGTGTTGACCTTCGTGGGAAAGATGACACTATTCGGGTCGGGTCGGATTCGGTTATGGGTCCGGGTCAAACCGGGTCCAATGGGTCAGGTTTATTTAAACAGCAACGTTTTACTTTTAAAATTAAAACATTAGGGCTGACGTCATCCTGACGTCAGCATTACGTGTGAAACTGGCTAAACCAGTTGGTTTGTAAGTGAACCGGACTAGTTCACTTAGATCTGGACCGAACCCATTAGTTTTATAATTTAATTAAAAATTAAATAAACCAATACTTTCAGTATTTACGGATTGGCCCCAACTGTTTTAATAAAGTAAAATGACTATTTTGCCCCTGAATCATAAATGAGGCAAATAAAGTCCAAATTAAACATATGAATAGTGTATCCTTACTATTTTGGATATTCTGAGACTAATGGTAGAGTCTGTTTTACGAGACGGAGCCCGAAAAATAAAGATACGTAAAGAGGTAAATGACCAAAATACCCCTTGTCCAAAATTAACAAGTTATTAGTATATTTTTACTATCTCGGACCTTCTGAGTCGAATGGTGAGGTCCACGACACGAGACGGGGTCCTGAAAAATAAAGACGCGTAAAGGGGTAAAAAGACCAAAATACCCTTGGTACCCCTAAAGCCAAAATAAAACCAGAGAAGGTCTAAATTGACTTTCTTTGACATCCCGGACTCAATAATGAAGTCCAAATTATGAAACGAAGTACGAAAAAATGTGACACGTAAAACAATAAAAGGACCATTTTGCCCTTTTACATACAAAAGGCCAAATAAACTTTTAGGAAAGCCTAAACTAACTTTCTTCGACGCTCTGGACTCAATGGTAGAGTCTATTCGACTAAAAAAAATGTCAAAAGTAAAAAGACATAAAATTTGTTGAATAGCATCTGTTAGATGACTATAAATTAAAGTAATGCCAAAGTACTAATCGAAGGCGTATACGAGGAAAGGATATATGAAAAGACACGAAAATCCCTTACTAGTTAACTAGGGAAAGCCTCTGATGGTGCCCTGGGATGTATATCAAAAGGATTGTCGTCGTACCATTTGACTATGGATCAGTTCTTGAATGACCACAAGAGGTATATAACACATCCTATCGAGCGGAGCCTAAAGCCTGTATTACCCAGCCTAACGTCATGCATATAGTTCACCTTAGACCCTTGGTTTCAGTGAAAAACCCATTTTTTGCATAAGACACTTACTGACCTTCGCGAAAATCGCGTCTTGAAAAAGCCCAAAAAAAGTCTAGACGGCACACTCTCTGTGTCTCATTTGGCACATGGGCAAGTGCTTTCAAACCATTGATGGATTATTAAGGAAAGTAAATTTCAAATAACCAGTTCAGGTGATTCCAACTAGCTTAGAAATGGAATAGCCAAGGTAAATTGCTTCGAGTTTGTGATCTACTTTCTAGTTCAGAGAAAGAAACTACATTGCACGCAACTTATATAGCCATGAATTCATATAGCAGAGGTTACCATCACCTCCAGCTTTGGCAGATCCAAACAACGTGTCACAAGTTCCTTAGCCAATCCCTCTAATATAGGGTCAATATCTGCCTCAACAGAATCTGCCAGCGTAGAACGTAATGGTCCGTGATCCATTTGATTGGGCTGAGTAGTACCCCCCCATAGAAGAAGTAAAACCTTAAGATGAGGCCCTCATAAAGAGGCTCGAAATGATGGAAGCACTCATCTACAAATCTAACTAGGGGATAACATGATTGACACCTACAAGTTGTCTCTCTACCTCGAGGTCTACCTCTCGTAGAAGTTGAAAATGCCTAATTTAGACAAGTTTGATGGGACCGCGTGCCCAAAGAAATATTTGAAGATTTATATGAGAGCAATGCAACCTTGGGAGCTAACACCAATATGCTAGCTCAAATGTTTCATCAGGCTCTGACAAACGTCGTCTTGCGTTGGTCCTTCAACCTAGAAGATGCCTTATCCAAGTACTGGGAAGAGTTATGTAATGCCTTCGTAACATAATACAAGTACAATAATAAGCTTCACATTACTTTGAGAGACTTGGAGACCACAAAGAAAGAACCAAAAGAAAGTTTGTTATCATTTATTACTCGCTGGAGGCACAAAGTGATACAAATAATCAATTAACCTATTAAAGCATAAAAAGTGTAGATGGTCAAGAAGAACTTGCTTTTGATTTACCGTGAACCTCTGTTTGCTCACTATTAATAGACCTTCAAAGCATTGGTAGAGGCTGGAACTCAGGTCGAGGATGCTATCAATGACGATACCCTAAAGTCAAGTGATCCTAGGCCATAGAAAGTAATTCCCAATACCAAGCCTAGCAAGTTGACTCACATGATCAATGCCGTCAACACTTTCTAGTCATTCTTTTTGTCTATTTCACAAAGCGTGCCCCAAAAGCGGCCCCAAAAGAAATTTTTTGACTTTCCAACTCCCGTGGCAAACATTTATAAATATCTTCATGAGAAGGGGCTCTTTTAGCCTCTAGAACCTAGAACCATCCCTAATCCTTTTAGCCAAGGGATATGACTCGAACCAACATTGCACCTATCACAAAGGCAGCGAATAGAACATCAATTAGTGCAAAGCCCTAAGGCATGCTATCCAAGATCTTATTGATGGATGAACCATTAGGGTTCCCCCACTAAAACCAAATGTTACTACCAACACTTTGCCAACTCATAACAACGGCCTCAATATCAATATGTTGAGCCGCAAGAATGGTTATCCCACTATGTTCATCACCAAATCCAATCATAGTATGGAAAATACCGTAATCATTATGAATCGTAACATGATTACTTGGAATGAGCTCATGGGAAACAGTAACCAGGACAACTCAACCAATGCAGTACATGTCACTCAAGGGGGTCAACCTTTAAACCCAACCACTTCCAAATAGATGACCCTATGATTGAGTTTCTGAGAACCAAGCAGTCCATCGAGACTCCACCTTAAGCCCCTATTGAGGATGAGCTTCTCAAGCCACTTAAGAAAACTCAAGCCAATATTTATGTTTAAGGCTTGCTCACCTCGTCGTTTCTATATCGGCAGGTTATTCTAAAACAACTGAATGAGTCTCAATTTCCTACTACTACTACCCCAGAGCAGCTTACTCAAATCATTAGAAGGGTACAGTTCAACAATGTCATCACATTCATGAACCATAACTTGCCAAAAGATAAGGCTGGCCACACCAAAGCCCTACACATAACTGTGGATGCTTTAGGAAAAAGAGTGTCGATGGTACTCATTGATAACAGATCAGCTCTTAACGTGTATCCTCTTAGGACCGTGAAATTCTTTGGTTTGGAGATCTCTGATTTAGTGCCCTCAACACAAGCAGTGCAGGCATACGATAACACACGACGAGAAGTGGTGGGGGTCCTAATACTTGCCATGAATTTGGGCTCAGTTGAAACTATTGTACAATTTCAAGTGTTGGATGTCCCAACCTCCTTCAACTTGTTGTGAGGCCGACCATGCTTGTATGAAATCAAATCCATAGCTTCCTCTTTATATCTGAAGCTAAAGTTCACATGCTAGCTCGTATTAGTTACTATTCATGGAGACACTGATCCCACTCATGACACTGCTCTTATCCTAGAGATTCAACATGGGATTGACGACATGGAATTAATAGGTTTTAGTCATGTGGGAAGTCTAGAAACCAAGCACGCGCCTGAGGGAGATATTTACAAAGGATCAGTCTTGCACATCATAAAGCTCATGGGGTTCGTGTCTGGTAAAGGCCTTGTCATTACTTACAAGTTCTGCCTATACCACCCCGATAGCTAGAGAGAGAGTACACAGTTGGCCTCGGCTACACGCCCACTAATGAGGACTTCCAAAACAAAGCCCTGGCTATCCGAACCAAGAGCATTGCAAAGGAATAAGGGCTTCCCCCAAAATTGATTGAGCTCAAGCCATACTTCCCCACCTTAAATAGAAACTATCAAGCAAGGGGAAGAACACCTCTACTATGGCTTCCTAGAGCCTGGCTATGATAAAAAGGAAAAAATCAGGTTTCTCGGCTAGGAGATCTTTGGGGATTGCACCTGCAATTATGATGAATTATGATAGACGCTCCTAGAAACCCTTTGACCTTTTTGCTAAGATCGAGTTGATAAAGGACATGGTGGGGTTGATTAATGAAAGCAATGTTTGAGAAAGTCCCGAGAAATAGATTTTTCAAGTTTAGACATTGGTCGATAACTGGCACATCATCAAGGGATCACAGGCCTCAAGGAACCAGTTCAATAAGGAGCTTGGCTATTCCAAGCAAAGTGATACAGATTCTGAAAACCTCTACTTTTTTTTTACTCTGATGAGTTATTTGACTTAAATTTTCTTATCAGTGGGTTCATATCTTAATTGACTACTATTTGTGAACCCTTCTTCAAACTCCTAAAAAATGATTCCCCAAAGAAGTGGAACGTTGCATGCCAAGGAGCCTTCGAAAAGATCAAAGTATACCTAGCTAGTCCCCTAGTATTGGCTCCTCTTCAGCAAGCATTCCCTTGTTGTTATACCTCACTGTAACAGACATAACTGTAAGGGCTATGCTGGCTCAACACCAAATCCAAAATAGAAGGAAAAAGCCATCTACTACGCTAGTAGAAAATTGATCTCATACGAGCAGAACAACAGTGCTCTCGACGAAACTTACGCATCCGTTGTTTAGGTCGCTAAGAAGCTTTGCCATTACATGATGGCCTACACCATACACTAGTGTCTAGAATGGATCTAATGAAGTGCCTCTTTGAGAAGCCAACCTTGTCAAGCTGCATAGCTCGGTGGCTCTTGCTCCTATCCGAGTTTGACATAATTCACTGTAACACAGAAGTCTATCAAGGGAAAAGTTACGGCCGATTACCTAACAGATTACCCAGTCGATGGTGAGGCTGTTAGAGAGACAAAATTCCCAAATAAAGACATCATGTAAACCTAAGAAGATAGGTGGTATCTATTCTTTGACAGTGTCGCCAACAAAAAGGGTTACGGCATCGACATACTCTTAATAGCCCCAAATGGATCAGACATGCATTTGGCCATGAAACTATAATACCCCTTTACAGATAACACCATAAAGTATGAAGCTTGTATAGTAGGCATACAAGTCGCCTTAGAATTGAAAGCCAAATATCTTAATATGTATAGGGACCCAACTCTTGTCATTGGCCAAATCCAAGGGAAATGGAAGATCAAAGAAGAAAAACCCATGCCTTATCATCAATGCCTGGAAAGATTAATAGCCAGATTCGAGGATGTTCGATTCCACTATATACCTTGGGCCAATAATAGGTTTGCAAATGCCTTGGCCACTCTAGCTTCCATGATAGACGTACCCGAAGAGGCCACTATCAAACCTCTCTTAGTCTAGGTCAAAGAGAACTTAGTATACTTTTGAAACATCAATGAGGTCACGAGCGGGCCAAAACCCCTTGGTACACCAATGTTTGGTCATTCATCAAACATTCACAATACCCAAAAGGATACACCAAAGAGGATAATGCACCTTAAGACATTAGGCCACCCAATTCATCATGTGCAGAAATTACCATTACAAAAGATCATTTAATGGTATCCATCTCCTATGTTTGGACAAAAAAGAAGCTGAACATTTCATAACAGAAGTCCACGAAGGTGTTTGTGGACCTCACATGAATAGACACATGATGGCCAAGAAAATAGTCTGTCTGGGGTATTACTAAAACACCATGGATGAGGACTATATCACTTTCATGAAAAAGTGCCACAAGTGCCAAATACAAGCTAACCTGTAGTACCTCCCTCCTAGGGAGTTGTACAACTTGACATCTCTATGGCTATTCACTATATGGGGAATTGACATCATTGGCAGGATCATGCCAAAAGCCACATATGG
Organism: Nyssa sinensis; assembly: GCA_008638375.1. NCBI lineage: Eukaryota > Viridiplantae > Streptophyta > Magnoliopsida > Cornales > Nyssaceae > Nyssa > Nyssa sinensis. The sequence continues at coordinate 21,045,850 of CM018032.1, read as the reverse complement.
CTACGAATACATCTTAGTGGCCATTAACTACATCCCTAAAGTAAATAGAGGCGACTTCATATGTCGTCTTCAACGCTAAGAAAGTGGCCTAATTTATTCGGACAAACATCATTTGCCAATATAAGGTACCTTATGAACTAAACTCTAACAATCGCTTGCATTTTGAGAGAAGAGATTACTGAAAGTGGTGGAAGAATTCGGAGTCACCCGCCACATGTCCTCAACCTACAAACCATAAACAAATGGGGTAGTTGAAGCAACCGAAAAGACCCTAAAAAATATTTTGTGAAAAGTGACAAACACTAGCAAGAATTGGCATGACTAGTTGGCCTTTGCCTTATAGAAGTACCAGACCTTTATTAGAACACCTACATGGAAAACTCCTTATGCCCTAACATATGGGATGTAGGCAGTCTTAGCCATTGAACTAGAAGTACCCACACTCAAGGTGCTTCTCGAAAGTCAAGTAGCCAAAATAGACTAGCTGTAAAACCGCTACAATGAGTTAGCATTGCTGGATGAAATTCCACTTAAGGCCCTTTATCAGACACAAGGGTATCACCGTCGGATAGTCAGAGCTCTCAATAAGAGAGTAAGGGCAAGAGGACTGAAAGTGGGAGATTTGGTGCTAAAAGAAATAAGAGCCCTAGTGTTTGACCCACGAGGGAAGTTCCGGCCTAACTAGAATGGCCCGTTCATCATCAAATCCATAGCCACCAGAGGCACAGCCTGGCTCACAGACATAGATGAAAATAATTTCTCATCCCCTACCAACCTAGACCTACTGTAATAAACCTACGACGACCTGACCCCCCCATCAAACAATGTTACAAATAACATGAGGATATATAGGTAGCTCAAGAAGTTATTGTGAGCACGGTCTAAAAAAATGTAGCAATAAAATTTCATTCTTCTAAACTAAAATAGATGTTTAATAATTTATTTCATAATTAGTTAAATCCCATTCTGATTTGGAAAAAAAGGTCTAGACAAAACTAAGGGATCACTCTTGTCATCACAGAGGGGTCATCATTTCTTCTCCACCAACTTTCCTTCAAATTCGAACTCCTTGCCTATCCTTTTTTCCATAAAGTACAAAAGGACTCTCTCTTTTTCAACTTGCAAGTCAAAACTCCCAAAGTTCAGTCTTCCCCTCCGATAAAACACCTCTCTAGGAACCTTCGTGTGCCCCCTCTTTCTTTACAAGCCCAACATTTCTCGAGTATCTCCTTTCTCAAGCTCAACCTCCATCATACTCTCTTCATGATTCTTGCTTGAGATAGTAATCTCCTCAAAATTCACACTTAGGTCTATCACTATAGCAACTCTTGTTTCTCTAAGAAGGACATCTGCTAAAAAATTCTCCTAGTCACCTACTTCTATGTAAAGCCATCTCAAATGATCTTAAATCACGTGCCTCTTCCCACAAAAATATGTATCACTGAACTCAGAAACACGAATCCCCTTCCAAAGGCTAGTCAACCTACTTACAATTCAATAGGTCAACTCTTCAACAAAATAATATGGACCCCAAGTCTGTGGCCTAATTTACTTAAGTCCTAATTGGGTAATAAAAAGATGTCACTCTAAAAACGTCTATGCATACACACGAGTAGCCCGAGGAGTGTAAAATACGGGCTCTACAATGCCAATGCAAGGTGGTCTAATCAAAATCAGAAACACCCAAAGTTACCGAAAAGCTACACCATGCCTACTCATAAGTTTGACTCACCAAAAGCTTCCACAAGAGGTAGTGCTTAGGTAGATATGGGAAAAATTGTGGACTCTCCAAAAGTGCCAACTTGTCCTTAAGCCACATCATTAGCAACAAGGGGATGCCACTGAATTCTTGACTCAAACAATTGTGCACCATCTCCAAGGCATTCAATGTCTTAGCTAAAATAAGGCCCATAATGTTCACTTCCTTGTCAAGGTCATCAACACCCCCAATCAAGTGAGCATCAACCTTAGTCGGATCAGTAAAAAGTAAAAAGTGAGGAATCATGCATAAATCTAAAGCAACTAGCTAGTGTAAATTGGTCCTTGGTCCTTGGTTCTTAAAGCAATCCAAGACAAGTAAAAAAAAGAACCTCACACCTTGCACCAACAACCTCGTCTCCATGGCATTTAGCGACAACAAGTTAGATAAAAGGTGGAATAACCTCTTTGAACCTTAGGGAAGATCATCCTACCTTGAATTGTCACGTTAAAAATAACCAAACTCTTCCAAAGTTGGGTAAAGCTCCTCCATGTTGAAACTGAAAGACATAATCGACAGGGTCCTAGAACCTTGCACAAGCTTTCAAGAAGCTTTGCTTCACTACAATATTAGTCATGAAGATGAGGGATTTCAACTTGAATGATCCCAAATTAATCTTCTTCGATGGCGTGAGAGAAATCATCCATAAGTGAAGTTCGTTGTCAAAAGCATCCACCCTCGTAGTTGTGGCGGCCATAAAAAGGAAAATACTTCAAGGGGCTATGCAAATCAAAGAAAAGTGAGAGAGATAGATTATGGGAGGTCTATGGATCTTTTTATAATCGCAAAAACCCGTAACTTCATCCATGTTAGGACCATCGGGTCTAATATTGTAATTGGTTAATCTAGTTTGACAAAACGTGTTTTGTGTGTAATCCTTACATAAGTCCTTCGATGAGTACCTCAATGCCCGTTCTTCTCCAAGTTCGTAACAAGAGACATTACTGTGTATCACTACCAGTTGACTTGGTTTTAAAGGGTATATTGGACTTTCATATTTGGTTTGGATTTCACACACTTACATCATGTATACATTGCATACAGTTTTTATCATACATCATGTATATGATTGACTTGTGGTTATGAACCAATTTTTCCAAATTCATCTTTAAAATTATTAAGGGAAAAATTTAGATCACAAGGCAAGCAAGAATGAGAAACTCTCTATTGCTTGTTCAAACGAAACCTTGGCTCGTTCGAATGAACAACAGAGAGGTTCGTTCTCATTCGTTTTCATTCTTTCGAATACTCTATATCAAACAAAGACCTTGTAACCTCAAATTTGTGCATGTTTGATATTCGTTCCTTGTTTGTTCGAATGAACTAGTGCTCATTTGAATGAATGATGGTTCGTTCAAACGAATCCTAGGCGGAAAGCAGATTTATATTCTATTTTCAAGCTATTTAAGGATCAATCAAGCTCTTTGGAAAAATACACGAAAACACAATTTAGAGCAGTCAAAAATAGAGTGAGAGAGTCTCATATTGTAAGAGAAAAATTGTTGATAGATCATAATGCTCTTATGAGAGATCATTCATGCACATCTCTACTCTTCTTCATTGATGAATTTAGATCATCCACAAGATTCAAATTAGATCTAAGAGCCTTGATTCATATCAATTTCACTATTAACGAAAGATGGAGTTCAAGCTTGAGGATTCGGCGTTGAGCGATCGATGGACATCGAGGTCGTGAGGATTTACGTTTATTGAGCGATTTGATTAGAGGATTCTGAGACTGTTCAGGATTGCGATTATTTGAAGGTTCCGGCTATGAGATGCTTGAGGATTCAAGGGGAATTTGAAGATGTGATCGAGGAGAATGGAGCTTGAGGTACTAAGCTAGTTCGTAGATACGTTGTATTTTATTTTCCATCATTGTGGAAGTCTTCCTTGAGTATTGGCCCGGCTCTGGAGTTTTACTCCATGGATAGTTGTTGTCACGACCCGAAACCCACCCTGTGCGGATCTCGCATCGCGACTGCCACCCTCAGGCTCGAGGACCCTTGGGCGAAGGCTCACATAGGCAGCGGTATCGAATAGATGTGCTGACACATGATTGCGGAAGCGTGAAAAACTTTTTCTTTTCTTTTCTTATTTTTAAATTACGCACATCCGTCTGGTACTGCCGCTCCATACATAACATACATGGTTACACATTCAGAGTATAACTAAAACTTAAAACTTTATAAAACAATAAATGTTTGATTGCCCCGTGGGGCTTACACATAACAGGGTACTATTTTACTAATGCAAAAACTCCATACTTAATGTTCGTAATACTAGACAAAAACTTCTTGAACATAGTCTTCCAAAATCAGCAGATTCATCGTCGTCGTCCTCAAGTAGAGACTGCTGCTAATTACCTGAAAGGGGGGTCCGAACAAAGTCCAGGGTAAGCTAATCTAAGCTTGTGAGCAATTCCAGTATTCGTCATGGGGTTTTCAATTAGCAGTGGTTTTTAGTACATAAGGGTTGTAAAACATTCACTGTCAATTGCTTATACAATTTAGAATACAGAGTACATGCATTCTTAAAATAGATAGCTTTGAAACATTTTAAGTATTCAAGCTAAATTCGTACTTCGTCAAATGGAGTATATAACTCGAACATATGCATTTCATAAACTAGATAGCTTTGAAACATTTAAAGTATTCAAGCTAAACTCGTACTTCGTCAAATAGAGTATATAACTCAAAACATATGCATTTCAAATAGCTTGGAAACATTTAAGATATCCAAGCGAAACTCGTACTTCATCAAATAAAGTATATAAACTTTAAATCACATAAATATGTATTTGAAAATGAGGGTAAAACCTGCTTTCATTTCCAAAATCACTTTGTCATCTTTTCTCTTTAATTAGGTGGAATCTGTTTCGAACCAGACTCCCATTTTACTGCCAATACTGTCGATCTCATTTGCCTGGGGGATTAGATCCTGCTACCGGGCATTTACTGTTGAATCCCGAAGGATTTCAATCATCATAGGGGGTGGTACTTAGTACCGTTTATCTTGTAAAACATTTATCACATAACTTCTTCAATAGATACTTTCATGAGTATTTAAAAGATGAAATGTATAATTTCTACAATAGAACTTCAAATACTTGTAACTATCAAATTCGGGATATTTAACATAATTTGGCATTTAAAACTTTAGACATGCTGAAATATGTTTTAAGAAAACTATGATAGATACCAATCACTGAGCATGTCATAATAGAGTTATAAAACAGTACAATTAAAAACTGAATCATGTAAATACTGAATTTGAAACTTCAAATACTTCATATCTTTGAACTTAAAACCTTTTCAAATCCATGGAGTTAAATCTCCAATTCAAACACAGGGTTACTCACCTTGGTCTTTTAGGGTTAGTACTAAAATGCGCTTTCCCACTTTCTTGTAGTTCCTAAGAACAATTCATAAACATCTCATCAACTTCATATTCATTGTAATATCATTTCGATATTCCTTAACTTATGCTTAAATCGTATTAGATCCTAAAATGATTTCATTATTTCATATGTTCCTAACTTAATTCGTATTCTTAACCTATGACACAATTTAATGTGTTAGAAATTGAATTTATTTCAATTTATACTCTTCTGGTAGCTCCATTAACTTTGAATTAAAGTTATTTATTTGACATGTTTACGTGTCGTGTCTTCTCGTATTTCATTTCTCGTACACGCCTTAGTATTAGAACTTTGGCATTACTTTAATTTATAGTCATCTGACAGATGCTATTCATCAAATTTTATGTCTTTTTATTTTAGACACTTCTTTTGGTCGAATAGACTCTATTATTGAGTCCAGAGCGTCGAAGAAAGTTGGTTTAGGCTTTCTTAGAATTTAATTCGGACTCCATTGTTGAGTCCGGGATGTCAAAGAAAGTCAATTCAGACCTTTCCTGCTTTTAATTTGACTTTCGAGGTACTAGGGGTAATTTGGTCATTTTACTCCCTTACGTGTCTTTATGTTCGGGACCTCATCTTGTGTCGTGGACCTCACCATTGGACTCAGAAGGTCCGAGATAGTAAGAATACACTAATAACTTGTTAATTTTTGACAAGGGGTATTTTGGTCATTTACCCCTTTACGTGTATTTATTTTTCGAGTCCCGTCTTCGTAAAACAGGACCCTACCATTAGTCTCAGAATATCCAAAATAATAAGGATACACTATTCATATGCTTAATTTGGACTTCATTTGCCTCATTTATGACCCAGGGGCAAAATAGTAATTTTGCTTTATTTATTAAATAATTAATTTAATTATTTAATTATTTTTCAGGGGCTTTATTGCATAAATTTTCCCTCAGTTGGGCCTCAGTATAATTTTTATGAAGCTCAGGGGTTAATCCGTGAATACTGAAAGTATTGGTTTATTTATTTTTAAATAAACTTAAAAACCAAAGGGTTTGGTTTTATTTTAAGTGAACCGGTCTGGTTCAATTGTAACCCAACCGGTCTATCCGGTTTATTTACATGTGGACTGACGTCATGATGACGTCAGCCCTAGCGTATTAAAATTTTAAAACAGGGATGAAACGCCGTCGTTCCATTTAATCGGTGGCAAGCCCAGAGGCTGCCACCTGTCCGAGTCGACCCAGCCTTATTTTAAAAACCGAGTTGACTCATCTTCGTCTTCCCCACGTCGACTCTACTGTTGCCCTAGTTTCCTGAATTTCATTTCTTCCTATTTCGTGTAGTTTGGATCCATGGATCCTCACTGTTTTTGTCCCAAAACGTTCCTAAGGTATAACCAATTCAATTGGCATTCATTTTGGAGTTCAAAAGGGTCCCGTTTGATCGTTTTCAACCTTGATAATCCGAACTGTAATTCGGTCATACATGCTCATTTCTGAGCCAAAACCCTTGGGGTTTGATTCTTTGTGATCCATTTCTCATGGAGTTTCCTTTCCCATTCATAAATATCACTTTAACATCGAGTTTAAAGCTTTGGGTTTCAAACCCGTAGCCTGCAACTCAATGTTTGGAGGTTGCTCTCAGGTTCTGGAATCGCGTAGTGGTATTTTTGAAACCCTCTTGACCTCGGCTTGAGGTCTTGGTAGGTCAGAACCCGTTTAGTTTCACCCATTTCAGACCTGCTTTCTTGAAGGTCATCCATGGCAGTCGTTCTTGGGTTTGTCATTTTTCAATGTTTTCATGGTCTACAATCGTGCTTGACACACTTCTAGACATATCTTAAGCATTATATATACATATCATAACCTAAATTTTTTAACACATGCAAAATATTCTAGAGAGAGAATTTTAAGAGTTTTCATGGGTTCACCTTTCACCACTGTTTTTCTCCTTCTTTCTTGCTCTGAATCTCTTCTTCTATCTCCTCAGGTTCCTTTCCTTTTGTTTCTCAGTTTCTCCCATCTCTGATTTCTTTCCTATGAAGCAAAGCATGCTTTGCATGCCTTGCTTTTAAAGAGAGAACCGACCTCTCTCTCTCTACTGTTCCCTCTCTCTCTTCTGGTTCGTAGCCCTACATTAGCCCTCTCATCTCATCAATTTTTCTTTTTCTCTTTTCTACTTTGCATTCAATTTTGGCAAGATATTTATACATATAATATATACATATATATACATATACACATATATACAAGACAACACACACACACACCAGCCGACACACACACACCATTCACACACTGTTCACACTTTTTCATATACATACTTGCATACATACATGCTTCCATATACATACATACATATTTCACTTTATACATATACATATATTATTTAATTAATATATAATGTAATATCCCAACCCGGGGTACGACACGTATGTCAAGGTAAGTTGAAAAATAGTGTAAACCAAACTGTGTTAAATTTTATGTCATAGTATTTTATGCAACGATATAGTTGTGGAATGTCCATGTTTTGCCTAGTGTAGCTAGTGCCGGGCGACACCCGAATAAACCAACATTTGAATCTCGTACGTAATACGTGCATGCACAAAATTAAATAGGAGATGTATATGTAATATCTATACATACATAATGTATCAATGTAATATTATTTATATATGTATATATGTGTATACGGTTGCATATATATATATATAATAGGTATGTAAAGTGTGTGCCATGTGGGCCTTGCATGATGAGGAGGTGGCAAAGCCACCGAGTGGGAAATCAACAAGAGAGGGCTAGGGTGCAACGTGTGAGGAGGAGAGGAGAGAGAGAAATAGGTGTGAGGTGTCTTGTGTGCATGGGTATGCTGCCACCGCGGCTACAGGTGGCAAAAGCCACCGACTAGGGATCGGTTAAAGGGAATGAAGAAAGAGATTGGAAGAGTGAGAAAACTGAATCGTAAGAGCAGGAGGGAGAAAATGAGAATAGAGAAATGAAGGACTGAAATTAAAGTTCAGGAAATCGACTAATGATAGGTAACCTATTTTATCTTAATCTCTTTAGTTTTACTCCCTGTTATCATAGAATTGATTACTGAATTGGTAGGACTCGAAATAGGAAAGAAAAACAAGAAAACCAGAACTGGGTTTACAGGTTGGAAATGGCGATTAAACATAGGTGAAACCAAATGAAAATTTAAACCACGATATGAGTAATACACTGCCCCAGGATTCCAAAACGCTTTGAATCAGCTTGAATGGTCAAGAAATGACCATTCTGTGGCCGATTATCCAGTCACCGGTGCAACGCCGGAAAACTGGGAATGGGTGCGTGAAACCGGTGATGTTGGAGGTTAAAACCAGTCCTAAAATGTTCCTTACAATCTTAGAATTCATTTGGGAAGAAAAATAGTAAATTTTGGACGTAAAACCACGAAGATCCGTGAGGAACTGCACTGTTCCGGCGACCGTGGCCGGAAAACCCACCGGAGAAGACGACCGGATTATCGGGGGCTTCTTCGGGTCAGGATGAGACCGGGTCTGGGTCGGGTCGGGTTGAGATCCGACCGACTGCAATACAGGTACCAACACTGTGTCATTTTGTTTTAAAATTAAAAGGGATTGGGCTTGTTTGGACACGGACATAGTAAATCAAATTGGGTTTTTGGGGTTATCTAAAACGTGGATAAGATAGGTAAGAGAATATCTCAATCCGGTTCTCTGATTTGAACTGAACCGGTTGGTTCAGGAAATAGGCAAACCGGTTTAGGGTTTCTGGTCGTGAACCAACTGGTTCAGACCGCAACTCTGGCTATTTACATTTTGACCCCGAAAGTTATAGATAATTCCACTAAGGCCCAACAGAGAAATGTTAATTTTACAAAAATACCCCTGACTCAAAAGTGGGTCAAATGAGGTCCAAATAGGGCAAATGAATAGTCAATTTTTATTATTTCGGATGCTCTAAGTCCAATGGTGAGGTCCGTTTCACGAGACGGGGCCCCAAAAGATAAAGACATGTAAAAATGACCAAAATACCCCTGCTTTATAGGTGAGCCAAATGGACTTCAATTGAATTAAATAACTAGTGAATTTTTATTATTCTAAACCTTCTGAATTTATTGGTAATGTCAAAATTATGAAAAGAGGTTCCGAGAACAACAGACATATAAAAGTCTAAATAAGTATTAGAAATACTGATCATAGCAAGGCATAGAATTTGGTGAATAGAAATTATTCTGAAACGTATTTACTGATATATAGGGAACTCAACGGGAAAAGGCAAACCTACAAGAGACTGATTTAGCAACGCATTAGAGGTAAGTAGATACCCTTTCTCTTCCATGTGGTGTTATCAAGCCAAGTTCATTCTTTTACTGCCAAACTTGTACTCCTGAGCGTATCTGGTGTTATTGTCTCCACAATATGATATTGTTCTATCTGGTGGACATTGATTTATTGTTGTACTATTGTTATCATGTTGAACCGTGCTTTGAAAGGCCTATTGTTATGTTTCCATTGAATTGATGATATTCCATTTTTATATACTCCAATGGAATCATTTATGATCATGAAATGTTTATGTCTACTGGATTTGTGCTCAGTCACAATATCCATCCGATGCTTTTAAATACACTGAAGACCTTCGGGTCGAGTCCGTGAACGGACATATGGCCATACACTGGATTGCACTGAAGGGGGTAAACCGGGCCCCCAAGGACCGAGGGCATATCAAGCCCTGACACAGAACAAAAGCATCTCTTATACGATTGTTCGACTATAACTGTTGAATTACCTTATTCTTGTGATTATCTTGTATTGCGAGATATTCCTTTATTGATCTATTTGTGATCAGTTTATTGTGGTAGCACGTTCACATTGATATATTGTTGTTAAGAGTTTCATGTTGATGTTATGTCCCTTACTCCTAATTGTACATTGTGTTCTATTGTTTATTGGCCCTTATGGCAACTGTTCCCATTGGCTATCATAGCATCTTATTTCTTATGATTGGCTATCATATTCTTGTTCTTGGATTCATATTCTTTTATGATCCTCGATACCAGTGTCGGAGATCTGTATTTACTTGCTGGGCTCTTGTAGCTCATTCCACCCTCCCCACCCCCATTTCAGGTACTGACGCCGCGAGACCCCGGTAGGAGTCTGAGAGCGTAGGAGGACATTTTGAAGAACTGTACTAGTCTATGTTTAGTTCTCCCATGTACTCACCACCCACGGGTGCTGGTTACGTATGGTTCTTATTTTGTTTAACTGTAGAACCATATTATGTATTGTAAAGACTTTCGCTGACATTGTGTATTGAAAGACTTCCGCTGATTATAGACATTGATAAGACTTCCGCTGTTATTGTTTTAACGTTTTAGTACTTTGCATATTAGTACTATGATACAGGAATGTCAAAAGTAGGGACGGCCTTCGGGTCGGCCCCGCGACACGAGATCCACGTGGGGTGGGTTTCAGGTCGTGACATATAATATTCCTTTACCTTAATTAATTAATAATTAAATTAATTAATTATTTTTGTTAATTCTCGTAATACGTGTCATATGACCCGGTATCCCGGGTCGGGATATTACAGTTGTCCTTAGTGGTTTCTCCGTCATCAATCAGTTTGCAAATCTCTCATTCTCTCCATCTCTTTAAATTTACTATTTTCTTTAATTGAAATGTTTTTGCTAGAATATAGAAATTGAGTTTTCATGAAATTCACACTTGTTCATTAATTTGATATTTTGAAAACTTGATTAAGTAAATTGATTGAAATCATAAATTGATCACTTAGTTGAATTAGTCTTGAATTGTTAAATTGCATATAAAATCAAGCTAGATTGATCAATTTGGTAAAGGTTGATAGGTTGGTATATTTGAATGATTCTTGGATAATTCATTAGTCGATGGGCATAAATGTTAGATTAATCACATTGAGTGATTTTTTTTTATTGTGTTATCTTTTGTTTTAACCAAAAATCGAAATCAAAATAGAAAGAGATTTTTTATTCAAGACCTATCTATTCAACCCCCCCTCTTCTAGGTAATATTTATGCTTTGGGACCTTGAGTGATATCGTAGGGGTATCCCTATGCGACAAAGTGGTATCAGAGCCTTCTTTCTGAGGCACTTGATTGATATCCTAAATAGTGAAATCCATGGAAGGGTTAAGAGATGGAGGTTTGATCGCACGACCACCTCTATTTGATGGTTCAAATTATGCCTATTGGAAAGCTCATATAAGAGCATTCCTAAGAGTTGTGGATAAGTGAGTTTGGCTCACCTTCCAAGAAGGTTAGACCCCTCCTATCATAATCGCAACTACGGAAATTCCCTCCGTAGTCAAGCCTTCAAACACTTGGAACGAGTGAGAGTTGAGGATGAGTGGCTACGATATCAAAGGGTTGAATGCCATCTTTAATGTGGTAACTCCTAATAAGTTTCACTGTATCATGACTTATGAGACATCCAAGGAGGCTTGGGACATCCTCTAGACTACCCATGAGGGTACGTTCGCAGTAGAAAGGTTAAAAATACAAATGTAGACTTCTAGGTTTGAGGCCTTAAGAATGGAAGAATCAGAAACCCTTTTCGAGTTCTATGCTAAATTGAGTGACATTGTCAACTTTTCATTTAAGCTAGGAGAGAAATTAGAAAGGACCAAGATTGTAAGGAAAATATTGAGATCTCTTCTCGAGAGATTTCAACCTAAGATAACTACTATTGGGAAGAGTAAGGATATGGACTCTCTCATTGTTAATGAGTTAATTGGATCACTTCAAACTTTTGAACTAACTCTTAGGCAAGCAAAAAAGACTAAAAGTCTTGTTTTGAAATGAACACGAAGAGAAAGTGAAGGGGATATTGAAATTGACCCCGAGTCTATGAATGATAAGGACTTATCTCTTTTTGTTAAGAGGTTCAACAAATACCTCAAGGGTAGAATGCCTACCCCAAGGGATCTCAAGGTTTAAATAAGATATCCTTTGGAAATTTTAACTCTTCAAGAGGCCAAGTCCAAAAAACATCTTTGAGTAGTGATAGAACAAGACCTTCATCACAATCCACATCTAAATCTATTGAATGCTATGATTACCATAACTTTAGGTATATAGCGGTTGATTATCCTAATAAGGGAAAGGGGAATTCTCAAAATAGGAAGGCAATGAAATCATCTCTTTTCGAAGAAGATGAAGAGGAAGAATTGGATGAGAATGATGATAAAGAAGAAGAATGTGATCAAATTCAATTCTTGGCTTTCACGAGTGTCACCAATGTCTATGAAAATCCTCTTCCATTGAGAATAAAGATCATAAGGACATCAAAGACTTTGTGTCTAGTGATGATAAGTGTGATGATGAAGACAACATTGAGATTGCTTTTAAAAAATTATTCAATGAATCTATAAATCTCAAGAAGTCTAAAATAAAACTTATCACTAAGCTCAAGTTTTGTGAGAAGGAGAAGAGTGCTTTAATAGTTGATCAATCTTTATTGAATCAACTAAATGAGGATAAATTGTCTCTCTTAAAGGAAGTTGAATATCCTTAGAAAATGAGAGAAATTCATTGGTTTGTAAAGTAGGAGAACTTAAGGCTTCCCTAGATGCTTATGAGGCTGAAAATAAGGAACTGAATTCCAAAGTTCACTCTCTTAGTGAACAACTCACACAAGCTAGGAATGTCAAAGTCAATCCTAAGGATAGGTCGAATAAGCTTTCTAAAATGCTGAATACCATCCAAATCAAGAATGATAAAAGTGGTTTGGGTTATGACATGTTCACAGAAAAGAACAAGCCCTCCACATCGACTTCAAGTCAATCTCCTGCTCTCAAATTGGTTGATTTTGTGTCCTCAAAATCTAAAGGTGTTGAACCACCTAAAGCTATGAAGCAAACCCAACCCCAACCAAAGCCTCAAACACATTCTCTCTCACTACCTCAAGTCAAACCTCAACGAAGTTCATTTTATTGCTTTCATTGCAAGGTTGAAGGGAATTCTATGAGGAAATGCGAATTTGCCAAGAAAAGGCAAACAAAATCTAACGCTATGACCTTAGAGCACAAATTGGAAATTGCTACCTTAAAACTACAAATGAATAATCATATTCAAAATTCAAGGAGCATGACTCAAAGGATCATTCATATTTCCAACCTTGAAAAGCCTAAAGTAATTTCTCATTCCAAGGTTGGAGGTAAGGTTAAGACTTAAAAAGTTCCTCCTACTCCCAAAAGAAATGTAAGACAAATTTAGGTGAGGGACGATAAATTGAAAGGCCTTGAGAAGGAATGTGCAAATCACACTTCACAATTTGCTTCTTCCTCAGGAAGAGCAAATTCATCTCTTAAATGACCGAGAGATTCTATAGCAATTTAGGGATTTCACTCTTCACTCTCATCTTAGAGTATCCCTATAAATTGCTTCATTACATCTTATTCCATTTCACTCAGCGAAATTTATCTTGAGTAAGTTGTGTTTCTTTTCCATAATCTAGGTGATTCTTTCATTAACCATCTATCCTAGGTCTATGGATTTTTTATCCCACATAGTTAGGTGCATTTCATACCTTTGTGAAGTCAATAATCCAAAATTATTTTTATCTTGTTTAAATTGCTAATGGTAATCCCATTTGTTTCAAAAGAGAATTGTATGAAGTGCATTTTAAGTGATTGAGTCTTGTCTTGTGAACCTTATTCTATCAATATCTTCACTTGGTTTTTTTTACTTGGGTACACACAAGTCTTTCAATCTACTTGTGATCTCATAGGTGTTAGTCTTGCATATTTCTTGCATGAGATTGTCTTGTAATGGGCTTAATGGTTTTATGTTTTCATCTCAATAAGTCCATGGCTAAAAAAATTGACTTAGGTTGGAAAAATCAAAGGACCAAAAGTAAAAGTCTAAAAAATAAATGGCACACACAAAAAAATTCAAGAGTGGAAGGAAAGAGTTACCTTTGAGATAGTGTGTTTGCTATCATTGGTAAATCCTTTAAAAATAGTAGCCTACTCAACTGTGTGAAAACTTCCTTAAAAAAAGTGAGTCAAGTGCAAATTAAATTTACTAATTTTTGCTTTTAAGTTGAGAAAGAGTTTCGATTGGAAATGGTCAAAAATCCCTAGGTTGGTTGACTATGGTTGTTTGCTCTTATTGATGTGAAAATCATTCAACACCATAGAAAGTCAACCTTAAGACAAAAAACTTTTCACGATTAAAATTAATGCATATGTCTAGTTACCATGATTGAGTGAGTAAAGAGTGAGCTTGTATGTATTTTAGTGTTCTGGGATCATTTAAATGTATTGATGTTATTTAGAACACATTTACATCTCTCAAATTCACTTAAATGTTCTTCAAATTCAAATTTCAAATCAAAATCATTGGGATTATTTTTAGCGTTGAAGACAATTGAATTTATCTTAGAGTTTGTAGCTAAAAATAGTGTTTTTCATGAAAACCTCCTATTTTCCCTTTTTTTGTAGTTGAAATGTGTACAGGATTTTCGAACAGAGCATGACACTCTATTTTTCTTAGATAAGAGCAGTTTATGGTGCTTGTTTGAATGAATAATCGTTCGAACGAAGGTTGTTTGAATGAAGGGTCACTTATTCGTTCGAACGAACAATTACTCAATTCAAAACACTCGAGAAACTACCAATTGTACATATTTTCCATTGGCTTTCTCTCATTTTCTCTCAAATCCTCATATTCTTGTATCATATTGACCCCTGGGTTACGTCATTATCAAATTTCATCTCGGTTAATGTGTTCTATCATCGAGGGCATTATTTTCATCGATTATTTTTTGATTTCTTCTGTTCATTGGTTCAATAAGTCATCGAGTCCATTTTTTACTTTCCTTTGGTTTATTTGATTTTTCATTTAGACTTAGGATTAGTGTGGATTATAGTTCAGTATATTTGACGTAGTACCATCTTAGAGTCATCCTACATTTTATCTTTTGATATATACAATGTGGTTATGACGACCAAGACAGTTCCCATTAAGCATCGACATTTTCCTTATGTCATCTACCAAGGATCCGACTAGTCCTTGTAGAAAAGGTATACATCATCGATCATATCCGTGAGACTTTAGCTTCCATGTTATTTGACTCATATGGTTAGCTACCTCTCTTGTCAATCACGGGTCTGGCCAACGACCTTAGTTCGAGAGTTTTACTCAAACCTCGGTTCTCATGATTCCTAGGGAATCTACCCCAATTACAATACACGGTGTCCCTTTCTCTCTCACCGCTGACATGATTGTTGGGACTCTTGGTCTTCCTTGACTTGAGTACCCTAGCTTCTCATTCCCTCAGGGTGTTGCACTTTCATCTACGAGTCTTATTGCATCCACCCTCTGTGTCGACAGTTTGACTTTTTTCACCTCGAGGGGTTCGACTTTAAAGCAGGGATATTTGCACGAGGGTTATCGTATCCTTAACCTCATTGTGTGCAGTGTGTTACATCTAGTCAGCCACACGAACCCGTTGACTCTTTCCCATGCTACACTTTTTTATGTACTTGGTGCTGCTATTCCTATCGATGTTTTATCGTATATTCTTTGAGTCATTGATTCCTCCACCACAGGCACTAGATGCATTGCGTCTTTGCCATTTGGCAACCTGATCACTAGGATCTGTGCTACACATTTGGTTCTGATATGCTTGTCCTCCCTCCTTGTTGGTTTACACGTTGGACTCTAGCTAAGTCACGGGAACATGTCATCGCTTATCCAGATTAGGACAATGTTGACGATGAACATGAGGAGGCATAACTACCAGAGCAACAGCCATTGGTATCGGCTCCATAACAATAGCCACATATGTCACCACAGCAGCAATAATCTAGAAAGCAGATACATATTGAGGACTTCCTAGTTGACAAGACTCCACAGCAGTTTCATACCCCCTTAGGTGTAGACTTTCATGCGTTAACAAGAGCCACATCATCTTTCATCAATCAATTGATTACCAAAGATGAGCTAGAGGAACGATTACAACTTTATCATAATCAGATCATTGTCGATATTGATCACAGGCTAAAGCAGCATTATCTTCGGGTATGCTCAAATTATTTCATCCTGATGATGGAGGAGACGACCTACTTTCGAGGAGCTCTACAGGGATTGACAGAGGCTCTAACTCATGTTTTTGCTCCTTCTCCTCCTCTTTCGCCTGTCGATGGTTAGTGATGTAGCTTATAGTTGGTTACATGAGTGATAAGTGTTATTGTAGTGAGATTTTTTCCTGTATTTTTCTGCTTATCAGCTACATGTACTTATGTTTTTTTTTTTTACAGTTTCTCTCTATAATTCTTGTTTATATTTTTGAGATTGATGATAGACTTCTAATCTTACTATGATATCTTTGATATTTCTCTTCTGTTTCTATAGTCATTACTGTCAGTACTCTATTAACTCACTATGCATGCATGTTTTGTTAAATTTTACTTCCTTATGATATTCCTTCTGTTGTGACCTCTTTTGTCATCGTGGAAAAAAGAAGGAGATGGTGTTACATAGAGGGATTTATACAAAGAGGGAGATTAGATGATTTGCATTGAAAATATATTAAGGGGGAGTCATATACTTTTTTTTTTTTTTTTTTGCATATGTATGAGATAGCTTAGAGTCACTCTATATTGCTTAAGTCTTGTTTTAACTGCATATGGTTACCATATTTACTATACCTTGTTTTACATTGATACTCATCTATTTGTGAAATCTCATTGGATTTATTTGATATATCTCTTTTGATGTGATCTTACATTGTATAGTTGAGTTTATTGTGCAAGAAACATGTTTGCCTCTTGTTGAGCAATACTAAGTCATATTTATAGTATAGGATACTGAGTCAAAATGTATAATTTCTTTCTATCTGACTCTTTGGGGGTTATCAATTTCAGTATTGTATTCTTATATTTTTTTTCTCATAGTTTTGTCAAGGATTGTAAAAGGGGGAGTTCGTTAGGACAATGGGATCTGATATTGTAATTGGCTAATTCAGTTTGAAAAAACATGATTTATGTCCTTCAAATGAGTATCTCAATGGTCGTTCTTCTCCAAGTTCGTCCAAGAGACATAACCATGTATCACTACCGATCAACTTGGTTCTCGAAGGGTATATTGGACTTTTGTATTTAATTTGGAACTCACACACTCGCATCACGCATGCATTGCATCTAGTTTTTATTATAACATCACGTATATGATTGACTTGTGGTTGTGAACCGATTTTCCCAAAATGCATATTTAAAATATTTAAGGGAAAAATTCAGTTCACAAACAAGCAGGACTGAGCAACTCTTTGTTACTCGTTCGAACGAAGCCTTGGCTCGTTCAAATGAACAACAAAGAAGTTCGTTCTCATTCATTTTCATTCGTTTAAAGACTCTGTATCAAACGAAGAGTTGCAACCTCAGAGTTGTGCTCATTTGATATTCGTTCCTTGTTCATTCAAATGAACTAGTGCTCGTTCGAATGACTGACGGTTTGTTAGAATGAGCCCTGGGCAACAAAAAAATTATATTATGTTTTCAAGCCATTTGGGCATCAATCAAGCTCTTTGTGAAAATGCACAAAAATACGATTTAAAGCAGTCAAAAACAAAGTAAGAGACTCTCATATTATGAGAGAAAAATTGTTGATAAATCATGAAGCTCTTAAGAGAGATCATTCATCCACATCTCTACTCTTATTCATTGATCGATTTAGATCATCCACTAAATCCAAATCAGATCTAAAGAGTCTTGGTTCATGTCAATTTCACCATTGACGAAAGATAAAATTCAAGCTTAAGGATTCGGCGTTGAGCAATCGGTGGACACCGATGTCATGAGGATTTATGTTTTCTAAGCGGCTTGATCAGAGGATTCCTAGACCATCGAGGATTCCATTTGTTTAAAGGTTATGGCTATGAGATACTTGAGGATTCCATGGAAATTTTGAAGACGTGATTAGGGAGAACGGACCTTGAGGTACTAAGCTTGTTCGTAGATACATTATATTTTATTTTCCATCGTAGTGAAAGTCTTTCTTGAGCATTGGCTCGGCTCTAGAGTTTTACTCCAAGGATTGTTGTCCTTGGTAGTTTCTATGTCATCAATTAGTTTACAAATCTCTTATTCTCTCCATCTCTTTCAATTTACTATTTTCTTTAATTGAAATGCTTCTACTAGAATATAGAAATTGAGTTTTCATGAAATTCATACTTGTTCATTAAGTTGAAAACTTGATTGAGTAAATTGATTAAAATCATAAATTGATCACTTAGTTGAATTAGCTTTAAATTGTTAAATTGCATATAAAATCAAGCTAGATTGATAAATTTGGTGAAAGTTGATAGGTTGGTGTATTTGAATGATTCTTAGATAATTCATTGGTGGATGGGCATAAATGTTGGATTAATCACATTGAGTGATTTTGTTGATTGTGTCATCTTTTGTTTTAACTAAGAACTAAAATCAAAATAAAAAGAAATTTTTTATTCAAGACCTACCTATTCAACCCCCCCCCTTATGTGATATTCACGCTTTAGGACCTTGAGTGATATCATAATGGTGTCCCTCTGTGACAGTCTCCAAGTTTGTTTAATAAGTTAAATTTTGGGAAAAAAAACACGATTATTACTGATATACCACAAACAGACACACCAATCACCTTGAGACACGTGTGCTTACAGAGCTGATAATCCCGATCATACAGAGCAGATGATCTCGATCATACAGAGCAACCACAGCCTTCAGGGCATTCTCATATATATATATATATATATATATATCCTACAGAGCCGATAAACTCGGTCATACAGAGCAGGCGGAGCCTCCAGGGCATTCTCTTGCACATATCCTCCAGACCTTATGCTCTGGGCAATATTCACTCAGCATTTCATATGGTTCTGACCTTATGGCTTCCTCAACAACTGCCAAGCAGGGAATAAGGAAACAGCCTTCAACACGGAAACAGTCTTCAACAAGGAAGCTATTATCTATGATTATAATCTGTCTACGACACAATACTCCACAAGGTAACTGCAATCTCCGATAACCAAATCCCTATATTCATGGCACCGAATCCTAATCAACTTAGGAAGGCCACGATCTATAAATTAAACCCTAAAGGTACGCTTTATTTTTATGCTCATTCTTTGGCTTTCAATACAGTCTTTTCAATTCCGTTTACTTACTTAAGCATCAGAGCGGCTACCGCCGGAGCCAATCCGGTGGTCCTCTGATCCCTTTTCTGAGTGTTCTACAGGTCACGGAACCCACACTTATTGTGAGTCGAAAAGTGCAGCATCAGTTTGGCGCTGTCTGTGGGAACGACTAATCTCCAAGTGCTCTATTCACAAACTCATCTTTTTCCTCACTGAAAAACCATGGCCCCGAATCTCCGACCGCGACAGAATACTCAGAATCCGCAAAGCTCTCAACGTCGGCCACCTGCTCCACGAGCAAAGAGGCCAACGGCTGATCCCATGTGACAAGAGATCGAATCGATCAAATGACACAATGATTGGTGCAGGAACAATTGCTTGCCATAACTAGAACATTGGCAACGCTCACACAAAATCAAGGGACGAATCCTCCTAACTCGCCGGTCAACATTGCTGTAGGAACACAACCCCCTATTGCCACTGAGAATGAAGAGCCCCACGAGCAGGCTCCAAATAACCAGCCTGGGCACCCCCAAGGTGTTGCTCGCATTGGCAGAGATCCACAGCCATCAGCAGCTCCAGGCTGGGGAACATCAGCCTTCGTCCCAAACGTCCATTACCGAAGCACTACTAGAGCCCCAACTCCAAGGGCTTCAGGAGCACATCCGGCACCACAGGAGCGTCATCCCCATGCAGCACTAATCCCTCCAATTCGGAACCCTCTTCCGTCCGGGGGAAGTACTCAGCCCGACTACCCTGAAGCCGAGGCTGTGAGGCAAGGTTCACAAGATGTCAAATTCAGAGACCCACGGAGGGTAGAAGAAATTGCCGAATCTATGGACCGAACAATTGCTTTGAGAGGTGCCCAAAACCCTCTAGAGCAAGACGAGTTAGCCAGGCTGCTCGGAAGACTGGCCACCCCATTCACTCATGCCATCATGTCAGAAGAAAGGCCCAGAAAGTTCATGGTGCCCAAGTTCACCCTGTACGATGGGTCTGGAGACCCAGGAGATCATCTCTCGCACTACCAGCATACGATGGCCCTCCACGGGGCCTCTGATGCTTTTATGTGCCAGACTTTCATTACCAGCTTGAAGGGAACCGCTCTGAAGTGGTTCTACCACCTCCCTCCGAACTTAATTACCAGCTTCTATGAGCTCAATAGGCAATTCCTGGACAGGTTAATGACCAGCAGAAGGCTCAGAAGGGGACCAGAATTCCTGTTAAATGTCAAGCAGACTAAGGAAGAGTCCCTCAGAGCCTACATTGCGTGCTTCAATGCCAAACTCACAGAGATCACCGATTTCAGCCCAAAATTCCTTGTAGTTGCCTTAACTGCTGGACTTGCTAACGGTGGCTTCAGAGACTCCTTGACAAAGAGCCCTCCAGCCGACATGGCGGCATTAATAGATCAGGCCAGGAAGTATATCAACCTGAAAGAAGCCAACCGCACATCCCAGAAGGGCAAAGATCATACCTAGAGGGATAATTCGAAGAGGGAGGATCACAAGAAGGAGGACCACAAAAAAAACTCCAGCAAGAAAAGGGCCAGGAGTCTAGAAAAGAAAACAGCACCCAGAGCTGTGTACAATTCCGGACCAAGGGAGTTCACTAACTTTACCCCTTTGAACACTACACCTAACCAGGTACTCCGGCAGATTCGAGATCGGGAAAACCTGAGGTGGCCGGAACCAATCAAAGGAGATCCTAGCCTTCGGGACCAAAATAAGTATTGTAATTTCCATTAAGATCATGGACATACGACTATCTCGTGCAGGACCCTCCGATATGAGATAGAGCAGCTCATAAAGAAGGGGCGTCTTCGGGAGTTCGTCAAGCAGGACGGAAGGCAGAAGCCCTAAGAAGACAAGCCTCAACAACGGCTAGACCAAAGGCCCGAGCAGAGGCAGGAGCAGAGGGAAGGACGAAATGAGCCTCAGAGGCAAAACAATCATGTCATCTACGTCCTCCATGCTGACTCCCCTATTATAGGAATGTCCAACAGGGTAAGAAAGAGATATGCACAGGAAGCCAGGGCTGCCCCAGACGTATTGCAGATCTCCAACGTGGAAAAGAGGCTCAAGCCAGCACCGGAGATCCAATTCACTGAACAGGACCTCGTAGGGGTACACTGCCCTCACAGTGATGCCCTTGTCATCACCCTCAAAATTGCTACCTTTGAGATCAGGAGAGTCCTGGTCGATACTGGCAGCTCCGTCAATATACTGTTCCATGAGCCACTCAAATAGATAGGAATAGACCACGACAACGTCAAACCTACTACTGCCGTGATGGCGGCTTTTGATGGCAATCTCAGCACCCCATTGGGAAGAATTGACCTTCCTACTACTGTGGAAGATGGAGAAGGGCAGAAGACAACCATCTCAGAGTACATGGTGTTGAATATGAAATCTCCCTACAACGTCATAATTGGGAGACCATGGTTGCACTAGATAGGGGCGGTCATCTCGACCCTCCATCAGTGTCTGAAGTATGTCCACAATCAGAACGTTCACTCTATTAGAGGGTGTCAACCAACCTCTCGAGAGTGCCATGCCATTGCACTCAAGGAGAAGGCCACCAAATAGCAATTACAGTACACTCGGGGCTGTACAGATCCAGTTCTCACCCACGCTCCCGAGGAGGAAGGTTGCCCATCCAACATCGAAGAACCCCTGAGCCCAAGGGGACGAGACAGCCGAGCCAAACCCATTGGCGAGCCCATCAAAGTATTGGTCAGTTCAGAATCAGAGGGGCATTATTTGTACATCGGCCCAGACTTGACACACACCGAACAGGAGAGGATAGTCAAGTTTCTGAAAGACAACCTCTCTATATTTTCTTGGGAGACCAAAGACATGGAGGGTATAGATCCTAACCTCATAACTCACAAACTGATGGTAGATCCAGATCATCCACCAGTCAGACAGAAGAGAAGGCCGATTGCTCTTGAACGACATCGGATTATAAATGAGGAAGTCCAGAGGCTGCTTGAAGCCAGGATGATACGAGAAGTGTTCTATCCTGAGTGGCTAGCCAACACCGTCCTGGTCAAGAAGAAAAATGGCAAGTGGAGAGTCTGCGTTGATTATACAGACCTCAATAAGGCGTGCCCTAAAGACACTTTCCACTACCAAGGATAGATCAATTGGTTGACGCCACTGCGGGGGTACGAGCTCATGAGCTTCATGGATTCCTATTTCGGATACAACCAAATTCAGATGTACCCTCCAGACCAAGAGAAGACAGCCTTCATAACCGAACGAGGTCTCTACTACTACAGAGTAATGCCTTTCGGTTTGAAAAATGCTGGTGCCACATACCAGCGGTTGGTGAACAAGATGTTCAGCCCGCTGCTCGGCAATACCATGGAGGTATACATCGATGACATGCTGGTCAAGAGTCTACAAAAAGGTAGCCACCTCCAGCACTTAGCCCAGACCTTCGATATCCTAAGACAGCACAAGATGAAGCTCAACCTCTCTAAATATACCTTCGGGGTGACGAAAGGAAGATTCTTGGGATACATTGTCTCTCATAAGGGTATCGAAGCAGACCCCACTCAGATCCATGCTCTGATTGGACTGAAGTCACCAAAAACCAGAAAGGACATTCAGGCACTGAATGGCAGAATCGCGGCACTAAGCAGATTTATCTTCAAATCCACTGATCGCTGCCTACCTTTCTTCAAAGCTCTGAAGGGAAACAAATCTTTACAGTGGACGGAGGAATATGAGAAAGCTTTTCAAGAGCTGAAGGAGTATCTGGCCTCTCCAGAACTTCTGTCAAAACTAGTACAGGGAGAAAAGCTACTCTTGTACCTTGGAGTCTCTGAAAACGCGGTCAGCTCCGCATTAGTCAGACAGGACAGAGGAGTACAGAGGCCCATATTCTACGTCAGTAGGGCACTACTTGACACAGAAAAGAGATATCCAGAAGTGAAAAACCTAGCCTTCACCTTGGTCATATCAGCTCGGAAGCTCCGACCTTATTTCCAAGCCCATCCAATTGAAATCCCAACTGCCTATCCTCTGAAGTCAATATTGAGGAAACCTGAGGTATCGGGAAGATTAGTGAAGTGGTCCGTGGAGCTAGGGGAATTCGACATATCATATGTGCCTCGAAACTCCATCAAAGGGCAGGCCTTGGCTGATTTTGTTGCCCAGTTCACCCCGGCACTTCAAGACAAGGCACAGCTCATTGAAACTTCAGAAACATGGCTGCTCTACATCGATGGATCATCAACCGATCAGGGCTCAGGAGTAGGCCTAGTACTACAGTCCCCTGATGGGCTCACGTCAGAAAAAGCAGTCAGCCTGGGATTCAAAGCTTCCAATAATGAAGCAGAATATGAAGCCCTAATCTTAGGCATCAAGTTGGCCCTAGAATGTGAGGTTTAGAACCTTAAAGTCTTCTTAGACTCCCAACTGATGGTAAGCCAAGTCCTGCGAGAATTCTCCATTAAAGATGACAGGATGCTTCGGTACTCCGAACTGGTGAACCACTTAAAGCATTCCTTCCAGACATTCACTATCTAGAAAATAGAAAGAAGCCAGAACTATAGAGCAGATGCTTTGGCTAACATGGCATCCCGCCTAAAGTCTGAAACAAACTCCACAGTAAAAATCCCCTATCAGCCAGGACCCAGCATAGAGGAAGCCCAAGTTGCTCAAATTGCTGAACAACCCCAGAACTGGATGATTCCAATCCTCCAGTACCTACAATCCGGGCTCCTTTCAGAAGACAAAAACAAAGCCAAGAGAATCTGAATCAGAGCGGCTCGATACCTGATCCTGAACAACAAGCTTTATAGAAGGTCGTATTCTCAACCTCTGTTAAAATGCTTAGCTCCAAAAGAATCACAATATGTCTTGGCTGAAATACACGAGGGAATTTGCGGGACTCATAATGGGTGTAGAACGATAGCTCGCCGAGCTCTGTCTCAGGGCTATTACTGGCCTAACATGCTAAGATAGGCTAAGGAGTATGTCCAGAAGTGCGAGAAATGCCAAAGGTTTGCCCCATATCAACACCAGCCTCATCACGAGCTCGTCCCGATTCCAAGTCCTTGGCCCTTTTGTCACGACCCGAAATCCACCCTATGCAGATCTCGTGTCGCAGGGCCGACCCGAAGGCCGTCCCTACTTTTTCCATTCCTGTATCATAGTACTAATATGCAATGTGCTAAAAATTTTAAACAATGAACAGCGGAAGTCTTTATCAATTACAGTAATCCAGCGGAAGTCTTTTTAAACAAATTAAACAGCGGAAGTCTATTAAATACATGACATAGTTCTACATAATTCAAAATGAGAACTAAAACGTAACCAGCACCCGGGGGTGGTGAATACATGGGAGAACTAACATAGACTGATACAGTGCTTCAAAATGTCCCCCTACGCTCTCAGACTCCTACTGGGGTCTCGCAGCGTCATCACCTGAAATGGGGGGTAAGTGGGGTGGAATGAGCTATGAAGCTCAGCAAGTAAACCAGATCTCCGACACTGGTATCGATGATTATAAAGAACGTGAATCCATGAATAAAATATGATAGCCAATCATAAGAAAGGAGATGCTGTGATAGCCAATAAGAACAGTTGCCATGATGGCCAATAAATAGTGGGGTCACAATATACAATCAAGAGTAATGAATAAGCAGTGATAGGGTTTCTCAACAATAACCTGTCACAATAAAAGTACTGCCACAATAAATCGATTACAATCAAACCAATGAACAACGTAAGATAATCCATAAGAAACAGTAATCCATAAGGAACAGTAACCATTCAACAATATATCCATAACAATAATCCAATGGAGATGCTTATAATCTATAGTAGGGGATGGCAGTCCCTCTGCGTATTTCGAGGCCCGGCATACCTCTCAGTTAAACTCACATCTTTTGCCACACGTCCGTTCACGGACTAGTTCTTCACAGAAGCATCGGATGGATATTGTGACTGAGCACAATTCCAGCATTTATAAACATAGCATGATCATTTGTGATTCCATAAGGAGTATGAAAATAGAATATCATATATACAGTAAGCATAACAGTAAGCCTTTCAAGAAATGGTTCAATATGATAACAATAGCACAATAGTCAATCAATGTCCACAAGATAGAACAATATCGCATTGTGGATATCAATAACGTGAGGTACTTTCAAGAGTACAAGTTTGGCAGTAAAGAATAAACTTGGCTTTAGAAACACCACATGGAAGAGAAAGTGATCCACTTACCTCTATCGTGATTCTATCTCAGAAATCCGTGAGTATACCCTTGCCTTTCGAGTTTCCTATATATCAGTGAACACATTTCAGAATAGATTCTATTCATCAAATTTTATGCCTTTCCATCATAAGTATTTCAAATACTATTTTAGACTTTACCATTGAGTCCGGAACGCCGAAGAAAGTCGGTTTAGGCTTTCGCAGAATTCCATTTGGACTTTTGTACTAAAAAGGGCAAAATAGTCATTTTATACTTTTACGGTATTTTATACTTCGGAGTCTCATCTCGTAAAACGAACCCCACCATTGGACTCAGAACGTCCGAGATAATAGGTTTTGACTATTTATTTGTATCGTTTGGACTTTGTTTGACCCAATTTTGAAATAGGGGCATTATTGTAAAAATTAATATTTAATTAATTTTTCTTTTTGGGCCACAGTAACATTTCCTAAAACATTTGGGGTCAAAATGTAAATAATCAAAGTTGCGGTCTGAACCAGTGGGTTCACTGTTTGGAAACCCTAACCGGTCCGGTTCTTCACTGAACCAAACGGTTCAGTTTAACTCAAGAACCGGATTCCAATAACCACTGTTTACCTTATCCAAGGTTTGGATAACCCCAAACCAAATCCTCACATTTCTTATCACCGTAACCAAACAGCCCAAACCCATTTAAATTAAAACCCAAAACGACACAGCTTTGGCCCCGTTTATTTCCGGTCGGGTACCGACCCGGATCCAACCCGAATCCGTCTAGACTTAACCCGGTAGCCTCCCCGATTTTCCGATCATCTCCCTCAAGGCTCCAGTGAGCCTGTATTAGGGTTCCGTCACCTTCTCCGGTGACGACAACCAATTTCCGATGGTTTTTCCCCCCCATTTGAATGCCATTCTCTTCCTTTCTTCCCCACGACCTCATTCCTATCCTCGGCTTGCCCTAAAACTTTTCTAATCTTCTCAAATATAGAGATTAATAGCTCCGGCCGATTTTCCGGTGAGCTGGTTTTTCTTGTTTTTACACTCGGTTCTCAAGTGTTTTGACCCTCTTTTCATTCTATTTAATTTCTGCATGTATAAGGATCATTCTTGGGTCATTTGAACAAGGTTTAATACATGAATTAACATACAGCCGATTATTCTATACCACCTGCAACTTAGTTTTTCTCTATGGTTTCTACACCATTTGACCTGATTCTTTTTGCAAAATAACCTATATTTCATGCTTGTTTAGATCTTATAATTATATATAAGCTTCATGCTTTAAATCTCAAAAACAGAACTGAAATCAATTACCTGGGTTTCGGATTTTGAGCTAACTGTGACCCTCCCACCTTTCTGTTTCTGAATCAGTCTCTCTCCCTTCTTCTCCCTTTCAGTTCTTGACCCTTCTTTTCTTTTCTAACCTCTTAACTCACAAGACCCGTATACATATATATAAACACCATCGCCCCTTTCTCTCTCTACCTTATCACTCTCTCTCTCTCTCTCTCTCTCTCTCTCTCTCTCTTGCAGTCATCCTTGACTGCAGAGAACCGCCCCTTTAATCTCCTCCATCCACGTACCTCATATACATACATATATATATATATACATGTATTACATATACACACCCACCACCTCACCAAGTCGGTTGGTGGGTTTCCCAAACACACACACACACACAGTGATGCACACACACGCTTCCTTTCTTGCTTTTCTTTTCCTTTTTCTTATTACACATATACATATATACATATATACATATATACATGTTTAATACTTTATATTATATACATAAAATACATCTTTTTATACATGTATATACATGCATGTGTAGGGATATAAACTCATTTTTAATCGTATACACATACACTCATTTTGGTCGGGCTACTCATCTATGTTCACGTATGCATGCATGGGAATACGTGCATGCACGCATTACGATGTAGTGCCCTGGGGTGCTCGGGTGTTATCCAGCCTTGATTATTCTACGCAAAACATTTATCATTTTAATCTGAGTTCAATTCCATAATTATTGTGACTTAAAGTTTAAGACTAGTTCAGGTTATGCTATTCAGTCGACTTACCTCGGTAAACGTGTCGTATCCTGGGTCGGGATATCACACCTTTGCTCAGTGGGGGATGGACATCGTGGGTCCATTACTAAAGGCACCACCGAACAGGAAGTATCTTTTGGTAGCCATTGACTACTTCTCTAAGTGGGCCGAAGCTGAACCTCTAACACATATCACAGAAAAGGAAGTTGAGAGCTTCACTTGGAAGAACATTCTTTGCAGGTTCGGTATACCATGTGTAATTATCTCCGACAATGGGACACAGTTCACTGGTAAAGGCTTCAAAAAATTCTGTGAAAACCTCAACATTAGGCAACACTTTGCCTCTCCAGGCCATCCACAAGCAAATGGGCAAGCAGAGGTCACCAACCGAACGATCCTTGATGGATTAAAGAAAAGGTTGGAACAGGCCAAAGGAAAGTGGGTAGAGGAACTCCCTGGAGTTCTTTGGGCCTACAGAACAACCAGAAGAACTCCCACCTCTGAAACTCCCTTCTCACTGGCCTATGGTACAGAGGCAATAATTCCGGTTGAGATCGGTATGCCAACCCTAAGGACTGAAGCCTTTGTGCAAGAATCCAATGATCAACAGCTGATGGAAAATTTGGATTTGCTTGACGAAAGAAGGGATCAAGCCAGCATCAAGGATGGAAGCCTATCAGCAGAGAATGGTCGACAAATCCAAGGTAGGACTCAAGAAGGTCAGCTTTCAAGTCGGAGACTTTGTCTTAAGAAGAGTCTTTCAAAACACCAAGGATCCCACTATGGGAAAGTTGTCACCAAACTGGGAAGGCCCCTACAAAGTAACGAAGGTTGTTAGGCCTACCACCTACTGGTAGAGGACATGACTAGGAAGCCTATTCCTAGGCCATGGGACGTGGAACATTTACGAAAGTATTATCAATAGAGACGTTTCTTTCTTTTTTAATACCTCTATGGAATGTTCATCTTTTAATGTACGGGCCTCCAGAGCCTGGTCCATAATGTACAAGTCTTAGGACTTGGTCCATCTTTTAATGCACAGGCCTCCAGAGCCTAGTCCATAATGTACAAGTCTTAGGACTTGGTCTATCTTTTAATGCACGGGCCTCTAGAGCCTGGTCCATAATGTACAAGTCTTAGTACTTGGTCCATCTTTTAATGCACGGGCCTCTAGAGCCTGGTCCATAATGTACAAGTCTTAGTACTTGGTCCATCTTTTAATGCACGGGCCTCCAGAGCCTGGTCCATAATGTACAAGTCTCAGGACTTGGTCCATCTTTTAATGCACGGGCCTCCAGAGCCTAGTCCATAATGTACAAGTCTTAGTACTTGGTCCATCTTTTAATGCACGGGCCTCCAGAGCCTGGTCCATAATGTACAAGTCTTAGTACTTGGTCCATCTATAATGCACAGGCCTCTAGAGCCTGGTCCATAATGTATAAGTCTTAGTACTTGGTCCATCTTTTAATGCATAGGCCTCTAGAGCCTGGTCCATAATGTACAAGTCTTAGTACTTGGTCCATTAATAATGCACAGGCCTCCAGAGCCTGGTCCATCTATAATGTACAAGTCTTAGGACTTGGTCCATTTTTAATGCACAGGCCTCCAGAGCCTGGTCTATCTATAATGCACAGGCCTTCCTAGCCTGGTCCATCTTCAGCACACAGATTCTATGATCCAGTCCATCCAAAGATAGAAGTTTCGAACATCTTCAAACTAAAATTTCCTAGAACAGAATACCTTAGAGCGGATACTTAGTTTATTTGGCTTACGTACCAGCAAGCAACAAAGTACTACAGTACCGAGCAGGTTTGAAGTACTTTGATTCAAGACTTCTACAAAGTTTCTTTGATCGATTCTTAGAACAGTTAGTCATCAGAAGTGCACGAAAAGGTGTTTTAACTCCAGAAAAGCACATTCAAACAGAAGAGAACATCAGATTTGAGAAGAAACAACTCAATTTTATTGATGATTCAGAAAATTTACATCAGTACAAGAAGACTGGAAATAGAACAAGTACACAAAAGCTACAACAAAGGCATCACTACGCTTTCACAACATCATGGCTTTCTTCCTCGAATGAGAAAGGGGCCCAGGATCCAAACTTCCAGTACCACCGCCGCCGGCTCCATTTGAAAGGAAGGAACCCTGAACCCCAATCTGCAGCAAGAAGCACCCAGGCCATTTCATCATCACTGTCACTTATCTCAATACCAACGGATGATGAGGGCTCTGGGTCTCAGGGGACCTCCATTCATCTCCCTCAAAGCAGGCGTGATACCCCAGCCGATTTAAGTAAGGGTCTCTGCCAAGACACAAAGGGAAGGAAGGCATCCCACCTTCGTCTTCATCACCAATGCTCCAAGCCTTGGTTAAATCAAGGAGGGTCCACCTCCCGTCGGAGAAATCTTGACCGGATGCTAAGATGGACAAGAAGATCTTTACCTCCTCTAATCCTTCCTTGGAGACTGAATCAAAGGGAAGGTTAACTCTCGGCCACAATTTAATCATTCCCAACTCGGACTGAAAATCGTCAATCATCTCTGGGAAAATGGTAAGCCTCTAAAAGGCATTCAAACTCTCTCCGACAGAGGAATAGTAGTGGGAACACAAGTAAAAAGGTAGGGCACAACCGTACGCTTCTCTATCATATATATAGGCCTTCGGAGCCCAAAAGTCACCCAGATGAACCGTCACAACGGTTCAATAAAGGGTTGGCCTCAAAAATCCAAAAGACAGCTGTATAAATGGCTGACATATAGAATCGTCCTTTTGGATACTTAGACAACAAGATACAAGGCTTCCCCAAGCATACCGAACCGATCAAAGCAAACGAAGTTCGATCCACCTTCATACAAAGGCCTTCGGTCCAACATACAGACCTCTCAGTCTTGACCATTCCGTTGATCCCTGATGGACCACGTGTACGACAAAGGACCATCAGTTCGGATGTATCTCAGTCCTGGTCTGAAGGACTTAAGAGGCAGAAGTCTCAATCATCATAGTGACAGACACGAGACACCGATTTTTTTACAAAAAACTTGGGTTCAGAACAAATTGCCTCAGAATTCTTCAAGATTTACTCTCGGTATATGTGACACAAGATCAAGGTCAGATCCCCACATATCAGATTGAAATTGCTTTCCTATCCAAAGAAGAATAAGCAATTAGAGCTAGCCTACAGGCATCGTCCTATTGCAAATACAGCTCGGAAGACAGCTGCCAACCATTGAAAGCTGATCTGGAGGGATCCAGAACAGCCTCACTTGCAGCAGTTTCTCACATCAACCACAAATTCAAAGGAAATACTACATGGGTCAACCAAACACAAGAGAAACAAGATGAAGACATTTGAGAAAGAAAATATTGTTCCATTCAGCAAAAAAGTCTGTTACACCGAAGTTTAAAAAAAAAAAAAAAACGACA
Source organism: Nyssa sinensis (assembly GCA_008638375.1). NCBI lineage: Eukaryota > Viridiplantae > Streptophyta > Magnoliopsida > Cornales > Nyssaceae > Nyssa > Nyssa sinensis. The sequence continues at coordinate 21,014,855 of CM018032.1, read as the reverse complement.
ACAACAACAACAAAAAACCTAAACTAAGCATATTTTCTAAGCCTGATCAGTAGAGGCAGGCTCAACGACTGGGGAAGGGTCAGCAGGAGCAGCATCAACCGTCTCACTTGGGACGACAACTTTAGTGAGATCGGTAGGAAGAACGTCGACCACCTCGCTCGGAACTGCAACCTCGGGAGGGTTAACCCCTGGAGGCACAATCGAGGATATGTCGAAATCGGGAAATTTGGCAAGGAACCTATTTCGGAAGTTGTTAAAGCCGAACATGATCAGGGTGTTGGCCATTCCTTCCAGTTCCATCTTCATCTCCATCTCGTTATCCACCTTGGCTTGCTCCACTGCATCCTCAAGCTTCTGGTTATATTCGTATTGCATGCCGTCCAACTCCCTCTGCAACCTCTTTACCCGCTGGACAGCAAGATCCTTCTCTGACTCCATGACGATCAGAGAATTCTGTGACTCCTTCAGCTTCTCTGCAGAGTCGTGAGCCTCCGACTGAGCAGTACCAAGCCAAAGCCTGAGATCGTCCAGCTCAGCCTTAAGTTGATCAACCTCCTCCGAAGGGGGAGAGACCTCCGTCAGAGTAGAAAGGGTGTGCAGAGCCTGCAGTATACAAAGCAAACAGTTCAGTACCAGCCAAAACACTTGGAAAAAAGGAAAAGAGATAAAGGCCCAAAGAACTTACCTTGATCTGAAGAGAAGCCAGGTCAGCAAGAAGCTTCTCCGGCTTCTGGGGCCTAATTTTGGTTGAGCCTTTGGCCCAAAAGTCCCTCAGAATCTTTTTGGCCCCCTGATTAACAGCATCATGGGCCACCGAGGATGACGCCCCCTTGCCCGCTTGCTCGGACGGGGTTGGGGGGACCACAGAAATAGGGGGCAGGTGCCTCTCTCTCCCCCTCAGTAGGGTCAGGAGAGATCGAAAGTATCCTCCGCCTTTTCATCTGGATGAGAGGGTCCACTAGGGAAGAAGCCTCCCCCACTGCCACAGATGAAGATGGCACGGTCTCCCACCATGCCATCATATCCTTTGCAAGCTCCTCAACACTTCCTCTGGCAGCCATCAATTTATCAGGATTAACAATAGAGGAATGGTCTGGGTTGCTGGGCTGTAAAAGCTTCTTATACTGCTCTTGAAGCACAGGAGAGGGGCTCGGTCTTTTCCACACACTCTTAACTGCGCAAAGGATACAGATATTAATCAACATGGCAATTGGTCTACAAAACGAAATCAAAGCAGCCACGGGAAAATTGGGCCTCACCCTTTCGCCCAGTGGTTCGAGGGAATGTTGAGAATTGGCCTTGAAAGTCCTTGAATTCCCATCCTCCTTTTATGAAGAAATACCACTTCTTCCAGGTCTTGTTGGAGGAAGGCACAGGAAGTAAGGGGTCTGAACCCACTATCAAAAGACATATAATAAAGACCTTCCGCCCTCTTCAGTTTTAGATCCATATTACTACGGATCAAGTCAAGGGACACATTGACATCATTCATATGCCCCAACACAATGAAACTCAACAGATGTCTCCAACTGTTAAGGTTCAGGTCTGCGGGGCAAAGGTTGAACCAGCAGAAGAATTGTTTTATAAGATCAGGAAGGGGGAGTGTCAGTCCCATTTCAAACCAAGCCAAGTAGGCGCAGATTTCCCCTTTTCTAACATCGCGTGGGCGATCCAGAGAGTCCGGGACCCTGAAAGTAACGTTTGAGGGAAGATTGAATTTCTCCCACAACTCCATCAACATTTTCTCAGTGATTGCACTCTCACCCTCCTCTCTATGACCGGATCGACCAGAGGTCTCACCAGCCCTATTTGGGGGCTCATCAAATACATCAACAATCCTAACCCCCGGACTAGAAGGGAGCTCTACCAGTCTATTCTCATCGTCATTTATAGAAGGAAGATTCACTAATTGTAGTTGAGGAACGGTCCTAGAAGGACTGCCCGAACCAGAGGGTGACTCAGGGCCAGACATGGCAGACAAAAGAAAGTAACGAAGCAAATGAAAGGGAATGTAAAAGGGGCTAAAATCAAACTTGAAATCAAGAAAGACTATGAACACCGGATATCCTTCAACCTTCAAAATATGTCAAATGGCGGTGGCAGTCTCTGGTACTGTAGAAGCAAGTGCAGAAGAAAGGCATAAAAGTCCTTTCCCTCTCTTTATATACACATTCAAAATATGAGCCTCCCAAGACGAGTTGACACAATGGTTGAAAATAATGATGGCTTCTCAAGTATCGGCTGCGCAATAAATGACCCATTAAACAGATGTCTCGAGAAATGGAGAAACAAAACATGTGACTCTTCACAAAGCCCATAACCTTAGTTAAGCCCATAACCTTAGTTAAGCCCTAGCTTCTAACTAGGGCTCGGGGGGGGGAGTAGCTGATATACCACAAACAGACACACCAATCACCTTGAGACACGTGTGCTTACAGAGCTGATAATCCCGATCATACAGAGTAGATAATCTCGATCATACAGAGCAGCCACAGCCTTCAGGGCATTCTCATATATATATCCTATAGAGCCGATAAACTCGATCATACAGAGCAAGCGGAGCCTCCAGGGCATTCTCTTGCACATATCCTCCAAACCTTATGCTCTGGGCAATATTCACTCAGCATTTCATATGGTTCCGACCTTATGGTTTCCTCAACAACCGCCAAGCAGGGAATAAGGAAACAGCCTTCAACACAGAAATAGTCTTCAACAAGGAAGCTATTATCTATGATTATAATCTATCTACGACACAATACTCCACAAGGTAACTGCAATCTCCGATGATCAAATCCCTATATTCATGGCACCGAATCCTAATCAACTTAGGAAGGCCACGATCTATAAATTAAACCCTAAAGGTACGCTTTATTTTTATGCTCATTCTTTGGCTTTCAATACAGTCTTTTCAATTCCGTTTACTTACTTAAGCATCAGAGCGGCTACTGCCGGAGCCAATCCGATGGTTCTCTGATCCTTTTTATGAATGTTCTACAGGTCACGGAACCCACACTTATGGCGAATCGAAAAGTACAACATCAGTTACCAAAACTGAGCAAAAACTGCATGCGATACTGATTGACACACATTAAAAGCCGATTGGCATAGGGATTTGGAAATACCCCTTTTTGTGTGCTGATTATCCTGGGTTGTTTTGCCCTATTTTGCATTTTATGAATTTTTTCAAGTGCACCAAGTGCCAAAATCACTCATTTTCGGTCAAAATCAATCATTTTTGGTCAAAAGTCAAATGTTTTTGCATTAGGAAAAGTTACACACATGTCCAAAAACATTTGTACAAAAATCAAAAAGGAAAAAAAAAAAAAGTGAAACAATCTTTGTCCACAACTTAAAAAACCACTCAAATCTAACGGGGCCTGTGCCATGTACCCTATTGTTGTCTCGACTATCTTGGAGGCAGTACCTCTTCCTCTATGTTCTCATTATCCTCAATAGGTCCAGAGCTTCTGCTAGGCCAAGGCGCTTGGGTCTGAAAGCTCCTAGGCTAGTCTATTCCTCTCATTTTCTCACTGTCGGGATCCCATCACCTGGCCTAACCAGAGGCTGAGCCATTCACTCAAGCCGGGACACCCTGATCGCCTAGAAAAAAAAATAAAATACAGGGTAGGAAACAGTATAGGAAAAACACATTCATCAAAAAAGGTAAAGGCCTTACAATGTCCACGTTAGTCTAACAAGTGGCCTTCCACCACGACTCAACTGTAACCTGCGTCACCTTATGCATCAGGGTCGTGTTGTAGACACATACCTCTTGGTAGATCAGATGGGCCACCTAAAGGTCACAAAAATGGTTAGCAAACCTTTCAATAAAAAACCTAAAGGATCAAATGGTTAAATCTTACCCTAGTCAAATATTTAGGTGGAGGAAGTCCCTTAATGATGCCCATAGTTCTCACAAGCTCATCAAGGTGGAGCATGCCATCCTCTGTCATAATCGACACATTAAAAATAGAGAAGGCCACATGTATACCTGTCTCAGCGACCGCAGTCTCGATCTCTTAAGAAGACCAATCACTAGTACTAGGATGAACAACTTTAGGAAGATCAGGTGGTCCTATAGTCAAAGCAGGTGCTAGTCCCTCCAAGTAAACTCTAAACTACATAAAACGGTTGAATAATTTCTCCATCGGTGTGCCCTTCAATAACTCCAAAAAGTAGGTGTCCTCGGGAATATTGTCAAGCTCTTACTTGTTTTTCGGAGGGGCTGCCGATGGGAAAATGGCATTCACATTATCCACTTGGTGAACCACCCTGCTCGCCTAGGTAATAAACCCACTCGAAGGGGCCCTCTAAGATTAGTCGTCTGTGGGATACCCCCACACACCACTCCACTGACAAAGGTACCTCGCCCCATGGGCTCCACTGCACTGATCAAAAGTACACAATATGAGTCTTTGTCATAGGCCAACAACAAAAACAAAATAAGTCATAAAAATAGACTAACTATGTTGGCCTAGATCCACTCCAAGGCTAGTCAAAACTTGTGAATGGTATTAGTACCCCGCTAGTTGTCCTTCCTCCAATGCCACTTGTGGGGAAAAACATCCTCCTCGAGTCCAACCAAAGTGTACGAGAGTAGTCCTAATACCTCATAGGCCTATATATGTAAAGAAAACCAAATAGAGGTTAAGTGGGGTCCACAAATGAAAAGGTGAAAAAATAAGAGTCAAAGGAAAAACATACCTCTTACATACCATTATAGCCTCTAAGTCCCTTCACTACCCCTTAAGATAATGAGCACATCCATCGATAGAGCACCGCCATCGTCACTCCACCCTAATTAAATCGATTAAAGTTATCCACATTATCCAATGTAATAAAACACCAAAGGTGAACCGTGTCCCCACCATTGGCAAAGTGGGTTCGCCTAAAGACAAAGAGCATGAAAGCTCTAGTCAATTAATCATGTGTCGTCATGCGGCGACACTCCTTTGTGTCGCAAGACTTCCTAAATGTGCTTTACTTGAGCAACACTACCCTAGGCAACTAGGGGGACCTACCCAAAGAGTCTCTAAATCTTTATCGGTCGATGGTGAATGTCACTGTCCCATGACACTCTTTCGCCACCCACTGAAATGCCGGTGATCATAGAAAAATTGAAATGGAGTGAGCGTGACTTCCCTGAACCGTAGGTGGAATGTGTTCATGGTGTCCCACCATCGCTCTACCAAGGCATAAAGAACCTTTTGGTCCCTATCCGTATGAAAAATTCAAGTAAGAAAAGGCGCAAAACCTGTTTAGGTGATATGGCCTTTGCACCGTGGCAGGAAAGTTAACCTAAGATCCCTCAATATCAACCACTAAGTCACGAGCACGAATCTCTAACTCCTTCTACAAAAGTAGTTATCGAAAGGACATTAGGAACTCCTGAGCATGCCAAACCTAAGGCAAAAGTGCAAGAAAAACCCAAAAATAACCAAAGATGCTATTGGGGCATTTTGTCAAGCCCGTGGAGTGCATTCTCCCAAAAAATGCGATGGTGAAGTGCTCATGCATGGAAAACTCCTCATTTACATGAAAATCATTCCCCACAACATTCTACCCAACCAAAATGGTGGAATCAAAAAAAAAAAAAAACCCAAATAATCAGAAGAAAACATAAAAAATTAATACCTCTCCATTGCAGTAATAGTGCGACAAGTACTGAGTCGGTTCACAAACCAAGCTCGTATCATTTCAAGCACTCTGAGGTGCCTTGTAGTGTTAAATAGTCCCAAGCACCAGCCTGGGTGCCACAAAATCTCGGTCTAAGTCGAACATGGCGTCCAATTCATCAAAACCTTAACTTGTTATTTCTTTGAAAAACTCTAAATTCTCTCACAAAAACCGTGTTGTTTGAACTTCCTAAAGCTCTATCTAAGCTCTAAAAGCTTTAATCTAGGTCCTTACATAATTTGGCACAATTTGGGTAAGGATAGGTAGAGAGCAAATCAAGAAAAACTTGAAGAAAAAACAAAAAAATTGCAACATTTAAAAAGTTAGCCGCACCCAGGCCCCGAGTGCCGATCGGCACTCACGGGGGTTGGTCGGCACACAGAAGGTCGAAACTGCCATTTCTGTGTGCCGATCGGCACATAGTGGCTGGGTGGGCTAACTTTGGCCCATTTTGGTATTTGTTTTGCCCATCTTTTGCCCATTTATGGCCCATTTTTGGTATTTTCAATCTATGATTACTAGAATTTCTTCACAAGACTTTTCATAGTTCAAAACTAAAGTGGTTAAGAGCCCAATTTTTGTCTGAATCCTAAGAAAGGTTTGGCCCGATTGGTTTAAATTAGCCGGGTCATTTCATTTTCTTTATGCCAATCACATAAATGTTCTGAGAATAGCATTCTCAAAGCCAATGAGTATCACTTGAGTCCATTCTTCCCTATAAAGTTGCACAAAATGTGGTCTTTTCACCGGACCCGACTTAAGTCATCTCACTAATGAGACATACCTCGAATTCAAAATCATCACTAAATCTCGAACCTATTGGGATCACATTTCCCTTTAGGTAAACTGTCCATCACAATATCTTATAACTTTTCAGGATGGAGTTTCCTTTTAAGTAAATCGTCTATCGCAAAATTTTACCAAAATTAGTCAAGATAGCCTTCCTTTTAGATAAGTCGTCTATCGTAATATTTTACCAAAATCTATCAAAATAGCCTTTCTTTCGGATAAGTCGTCTATCACAATATTTTATTAAGCCAACTAGGATCGCATTTCCTCTTAGAAAAATATGACTAAGGACGTAATCCCATCTTATATGGGTGTAACCTTATGAAATACTTATTAGGATCGCATTTCCTTTTAAGTGAAACCTCTAATGACGTAAACCCATCTCATAAGGCGTAACCTTATGACAGTTCTATTAGGATAGCCTTCCTTTTAAATAACTCGTTTAAGGATGCAATTTCACAAAACCTGTTAGGATAGCCTTCCTTTTAGATAAGTCATTTGAGGACGCAATTTCACAAAACCTGCTAGATAGCTTTCCTTTCAGATAAGTCATCTGAGAGTAGCAATTCCATAAACCTATTTGGATATATTCTCCTTTTAGGTGATCCTCTCGTAAGATAGCATTCCTTCTTGATCTCTTTCCATCATTTATGAACTAATGTACGGTATGATTCACCTTAAGGTGATACGTAGGAATCTTATATACAATGAGTTCGACCACATCAATTCCACAATCGAAGTCCCAAAATGGGCATCATTTTGCGTTGATGCTCTCTTTCATACAAGCTTTGCCAATGAGGGGTTATTTGTAGATACTTCATTTTGAGACCTTTGATTGTATAAAGTTAGTTTTGCCATTTTTGGAAAGTTACAACCACTATGTCCCATCTAGGTGTATTTTAGTACTTTTGCCCATAGAGGGCATTTCAGTCATTATGTCCCACCAAGGAAATTTTGGTCATTTCGACCATCGGAGGCATTTTGGTCACTATGCCCACTAAAGGCATTGTGGTCATTTCACCCATAGAGGGCATTCTAGTCATTATGCCCACTAAGGGCATTTTGGTCATTTCACCCGTAAGAGGCATTTCAACCATTATGCCCACCGAGGCCATTGTGGTCCTTTTGCCAATAGAAGGCATTCCAGTCATTATGCCTACTAAGGACATTTTGGTCATTCCGCCTATAGAGGGCATTTCGGTCATTATACCCACCGAGGGTATTTCAATCATTATGCCCATTGTGGGCATTTTGGTCATTCTGCCTATTGAGGGCATTTCGGTTAGTATGCCCACAGGGGGCATTTTATTCAATCGCCCATAGTGCGTATTTCAGTTGCTATGCCTATTAACGACATTTTGGTCATTTGAGATATTAGGACCCTTGGAGGTATTTTGGTCAGAATGCCCATCGACAAAATTTTGGTAATTTTAAGTGTTTCGCTACCTTTTAGAGATAGTTTGATAAATACTAGATGTTTCTCACTTTTTAGGGGTATTTTCATAATATTGGTGCCATTTTTCCCTTTTGAGGGCACTTTGGTAATTTTAGCATAATCTTATCCTATATGGGTTATTTTAGTTATTTGTAGGCATACATGTAATTTTCATGCTATTTTACCCATATAGGGTTAATTTGGTAATTTTGGCCTTTAGGAATAATTTTGACTTTTTTTCCTTAATGACATTTTTGTAATTACATTGTCCCTAAATTCTCCACCAAATTAGGGGTAGTATAGTAAATATAGGTTTGTGTACCAAAATCTTGCCTATTTTCTCTCATTCCTTGTCCCTTAGTAATTTTCAAAGCAAGCTCCTTATTTTAAGAGATTTGTCTTTACTTCTACACCAAATAACTTCCTTATCTAATTTGCTTGCACACGAAGCATTAATCTTGGCCATCCATTCATAGGATTCAATGTGAGCCCTTGGATCAAACCTCATTACTTTTTCCTATAAATAAGTCCCCTTGGCTACTATCATCAAGGACAGAAAAATTAGTAGTCAGATGCTGCTACAATAATTCTCTTTCTTTTATATTTCTCTCTTCCATATTTTTTAAGCTTTGTTCTACACAGGTCAAGGTTTTACACAAGATTTTTTTCTAAACAAGTCAAGAGTTATAATCTAATCAAGGCAAAGTTCTTCATTATTGGAGATTCAACATCAAGGAGTTCAAGTACAACCCTTGTCTGATTCAACACAAACAATTAGGTACGCTCTCTAAAACTCTTACTTTTCTTTTTTTTCCAATTCAATTCATCATATCACTCTTGATAAAATCAATTGAATTGAAAAACTATGTTGTCTCTAATTCCGTTATCTGAAAGGATACGTAGTATGCCTCATAGGCCCGAGTCTACTCATCCTTAATCTTATTTACTCTCTGTCTTTTTCCTTATTTTATTCATGTTATCATAATTTCTCTCTATACTCTTCTTCTTCTTTTTAATTTATTTACTTTATGTATTTCGTTTACTTTATTCGTTCATGTAATCGTTATTATTATCTCTTTCTGCTCTTTCTCTTTTATTTATGTCATAGAATTTACGCCTTGTAAATGAACACTTGAGGCCAGTCCATTCGAACTAGGCGGGATGGGTGCCTAATCCCTTCCCATTTCGTACATTAGCTCTCGGATTCGGAATTATTTGGTTCATGGTAAAACTATTTTTCTTTATTGTATTTTTCTTTACTATAATTTCAATTTTCTTTGTTGATCTTTTTACATATATTCTCCATGGGTAGTGATAGGTTTGCTTGTTATTTAGCCTAAAATAAGCTGGTGACTCCTTTGTGTATTCATGTAAACCCTAATCTCAAAAGAGGGCATTCCTCTCCCACCTCGAGGAAGCGGACTAAAAGTCGAGGTTGTTTGTCTCTTTCGGCGCATGCGCTCACATATATGTATATATCAAAACATACATCTTATACTCTGCCTATAAGATTGTTCTTACCATTTTGGGGCCTTGTGACTCATCACAATAAAAAGAAATTAGGGACCCAACTTTGGGTCACCTTCTCTACTTCAACACGCACACACACAGTTCAGTGCACACACATACATTCCACACATACCAATCTCAACATGTATCCTCATGTGTAGAATATACATATATATATGACAGTATATAAATCCTAAGACAATGCCTAGTAATCCCTACCTCTGTGAGATGTAAGTGTAGAAAGAGATTACTTCCAGAGAGAGAAAACTTGGTTGCTATCAATGGCTGCTCAACCTCAAGCCATGGCCTCCCTATCTTCTTCCTTCTTTCATGTTTTAGTTCTCTAGCTCCTTTTAATAGATGGTGGAACAACCACCAATATATCTCTCATTTGGCCATGTGTGTAAACAGACACACACACACACACATATATTATATGTCACACTAAAACTCCTATCTCATTCTTTTGTTTACAAGACATACACACACCTATTCGTAGCTTCACACCTCACATACATATATAATCTACATTCACAACACACAAACACATATCCACATACTAGAAAGAAAGAAAAGGAGAAGTTTGAAAAAGTGAGAAGGTTCAAGCTAAAACGCAAAGAAAGAGAAAATGTGTGTCTATTTTTGGTTCTTGTCACTATCAAGTGACTCACCTCTCTCTCACACACACAATGGTGCACTAGCACAACACTAACACTTCTCACATTGGATTCCGTTTAGGCCAATAATAAGATGACACATGGCATTGTCTTGAAAGTTGTACCAAACTTCCTTGAAAAGATTTGAACGCTGAATGAAAGACAACGTGACTAATTTACCACATGCCCGCCAGCGCCCAAATATAAACTATTTCAGAATTGCACCAAAATTGATACCCTAACTAATTTTAATGCGTAGATTATAAATATGCTCTCTGTTTCTCCACATGTGCGCTCGTGCCCAAAAATAATTTGTTACGAGATAATGTTTCAACTTTAACACTTAAGTTATTATCACAAACATGTTGGGAAAGTTACATTGAAAGTGTTTAAAGTAATAAAATTCCAAGCTCCATAAATAAGTGATGCTTTGTTACAATTAGCAAAGATTAGTGAAAATCATAAAACAAGAAGTGAAGCTAACTGTTTAGCAACATATGAGATTGAAAATTTTAAATCTTATTGGGTATGACTATTTGGTATGATATTTTATTTTCTTTGAACTCCATTACTAAAAATTTACAATCAAAAGAGATGTGTATTGATGTTGCTATAAATCAATTAAATGGTCCCGTATCTTTTTATTTTTTTAGTTGAAAAATATAGGGAAAATGAATTTGCATCTACTATGATTTTCAACTAAAGAGATCGCAGCTGAAATGGAACTAGAATCTATATTTGGTAAAAAAAAATGTATAATTCATAGGAAAAAAAATAATTTGATGAGAATTTTGATGACAAGACAACACAATCTTGTAAAGAATTTTTTAAAATTGATTATTTCTTATACATAGTATATCAAAATTTTCTTCAATTCACAATAGGTTGGAACAATTTCAAACTTGTGAAAATATTTTTAGATTTTCATTTAATTACAAAAAATTAAAATCACTAGATGATGATAATTTAAAAAAAAAAAAACATTTTCTTGACCTCAAATATTTCCTAAAACATGACAATTCTTTTAATATTGATGATTTTAGATTTATTTTTAGAATTAAAAGCTTTAAAAGAAATTTTACAAATAGAAAAAAGAAACTCCAATTGAGGTACTAAATTATATAAAAAATTATATTCTTTTCCAAATTCATACATTGCTTGTAGAATATTATTGACAATACATGTAATAATTTCTTCTACATAAAGAAGTTTTTCAAAATTAAAATTGATAAAATCCTACCTAAGAGATCAACTATGTCACAAAAAAAAAAAATTAAGTAGATTAACCATACTATCAACTGAAAAGGATATGTTAGCAATAATTGAATACAAAAAAATAATTAATAATTTTGCAACTCAAATATCGAGAAGAATAAATTATAAATAAAAATTTTAATCTAATATTAGAATATAAAAGGTCTCATTTAGAATTGTCATTTTAAGCTTCAAATTGTTTCGTGTCGGCCCTAGGGTTAGGGGCCTCTTTAAAGCTCCTTTTGGTTCACAAATTTACATAATTCTATTTTTTTAAAATTTCTCTGTTAATTTTGCAAAATTTTTACTTTAAATTTTATATAATATAAGTAGAAATACGAGAGGTTATTTTTCTTACTCTTTCTTTTCCATCTCCAAATCCAAGTATTAAATCCATCTAGACTAAATTCTATAGCTCTTAATCCATAGATAAAATTAGGATAGCTTTGAATGTATCTTTTTAAAACTTTATTGCAACTTTTGTATAAAGGCATTAAGAATTAAACAAGATTAACTATTGAGAGCATAGAATTTAGCTCCATCCATGTTAGCCATGCTTGAGATTTACTCACATTTAACCATGTGCACATCAATTCATGAATTTTGAATCCTTATTTTAATTTTGAATCTTTATTCTCACCTTTGAACATTTTAGCATTGCACATAATGACTCTAGAAATTAAATGGCTAAAATTATCAAATGGTAATAATTGAGAGCTGTCCTTATCCTTATTAGTTATTAGATGTGACTATAGTACATATAATTGAGTAGTGAGATACAAGTGGGCCAAATGTTTAAAGAGGGAAAAAACCAAAACCAAAACCAAAAAAAAAAGGAAAAAGAAAAAGAAAAAGAAAAGAGATTGACCTTTTTGAAAATAAAGCTAAAAAGTCTTAGGAGTTGGCTTTTAAATGATTTTTTGAATACTCATAAAATCACCAATCTGTAATGACACTTTGTTGCAAATATTGCTGCAATTAGATTTAGCTGATTCTCTTTTGAAGATACAATAAATCCAATTTGCCCTCCACTTTTCCATTTGATAAACAGTCTAATGGGATGCATGTCAATCAATCCTATCATCTAATTATACTTTTGGGCTCCATGATTACAATTAACCGTCCAAATTAATTAGTGTTTACACAAAGTTACTGAATTACCTCTAACATTGTCTCATTAGAGGACTATAGAATCGCAACAAAGGGATTGGGCAAATTGCATTAAACAAAACCTAATTATTATGCTCATTAGCTGAACCCCTAAAGCTGAACTCATTTTGTCTAACAAAACATAAGCAAGGAACGATGGTTCGGCCTAATTTAAGGGGGAAAAACTCACTTATATTGTAGCAAATTAGTACTAAAGATTATACATAATCTACGTTCTGCTAGCCAATTTATTATCAACCTTAGTAATATGTGAGCTTGGTAGCGATTGTAGCGTGGAGTCTATGGTTGAAATCTTAATCTCTATCAAAGGAAAAAAAACAGGAGAGAGTATATGTGAATTTATGTCATTTAGGGGCCATTTAAAAAAAAGTTCATCCTGCCAAATGCATCAGTTTTTGTTTTTTCTATTTTTGAGAACAGAAAATAGTTTTTGAAAATATAACGAAACGAAATTACCTGAAACTAATGTGAAGCACATTTCATTTGGTACTAGTTTTGTGCCCCCTATTAGGATCTCTGCATGTTTTATCATTTAGATTTTCACTTATTTTTTGATTAATAATTGACTTAAAAGACTGTTAAATAAAGCATTCTTGTATATATTCTTTCATTTTCTAATCCCACTCTTATGTGAAGATAATGAAGCAACTTTGAGGGCCTCATTGGGCGCGTACAAATGATTGGAGACAGCAACAAAATCAAACCTCTTGTCATTTTGGTTTAGGGCATAATTAGGCTTACAAGATGTAGGACCTACCCTATAGTGACTGATTATGCCATGAAAGTCATGGCCATTATTACCATGTTTGCCATTACAAGTCACCTTGTATAACTTTTCTTACAATGTGATTATTGTTAGATATAATAAGGCTTGACATTTGCACATACAACCACAAACATATAATTTTGTGACACAGTCACCTACTTATTCTCTTGGACTTACTTTCTTTTTTCTTTGTCTTAGATACCTCTAATTATGGATGAACATATTCACCACCACAAAGATGAAAAAAAAAAGAAGGAAAACAAGAAAAATAAAAACTATGGATTAATATATATATATATATATATAAAGATGCTGTACAATTAGATATATTGTCTCAATCTTATGATGAGGATCTATATCATTTGACTTGATGACCTTGATGTATCAATATTTATTCATATCACATTTGATTTAGCATCACTTAATTATCATGTGTTTGTGGAAAAAGCAAAAGTTGATGGCTTCTAGGAGATGGTCATTTGCTTTATTGTTCGTGTTTTAAGATCACTGCAGCTTCAAGATGAAAGAATACCAATGAGCCAAGCAAGTGTTGGCTTCTAAGTTCTACAGATTTAAGGTTTTACAAATGAACCAACTTAGGTTCTGTTAATCAGCCCAAAAATGAAAATAAATAAATAAATAAAGCTTAGTTTCTTAAAGTTTGAATTCAACTATTTATGCTTTTGTTTAAAGTTTTCTGGCTTCAACCATTGTGAGCTGTGACTGATTTCTTGAATCAATCACTATATCAATGGAGCCATGCCCTCACAAGGTACAAACATATATATATATATATATATAAGGCATCTGTTTTGGAAGTCCAGATGATCATCTCATGTGTGAAGCAATAGTTTACAGCTACTGAGAAAGAGAAAATTCCAGTTTTTATGGTACAAAATATTGCAGTTCAGAAGTCTGCTCAACATAGATCATATTTGGAGTCTCTACAATTGACCAAACTGAGGAAACCCGGTCCTCTATTTCGAAAAGGGTACAAATCTCTTTGTTCTACAAGGAATACAGATGTTCAGTCTGTATATCATATATAATTATTTTTCTTTTTCTCTTTTTTTTTTTTTTTTTACCCCACTAGTCAAATAGTGTTCTAGTTTTGTCGGTGGGTAAACTCTCTGACCTCAAAAGCCTTTCAAAACAAGACTTACGTCTTTTGGCCAGAAGCCCCAAATGGAGTTTTAGCTCTTATTGGTAGTCTAAGTAGAGACGGTGCTTGTATACTCACCATCGTCTTTTCTGTCACTGAACTACCCCTTGAAATTATAATTATTATACAAGTTATACAAATAAATTTTTCCTGGAAATTTTGAAAATATATAAATAAAAACCTAGCTAAGACCAAAACATGCTAGAAGGAAGATGGCTTGTGAGTGTATTTGTGATTCCTTTGAAACATATTTGGTACTGATTTTGTGCCCAATACATATTTGTTAGCTTCAAAGTAATTACTAAAGAAAGACCCCCTTCATTTTCAATCCCTCCCCATACCTCATTGAATTGTGGCACTAACAAATGATTGGAGGGTACAAAAAAATCAAACTTCTTTTCACCTTACTTAGTTTTGAACATAATTAGGAATATGAGATGGGGGGGCTAACCTAGAAGACTTGATTATGCTATAAAAGTCATGCCATTATTACCATGTTTGCCATTACAAGTACCATGTAATGCTTTTTCTCACAAGGTGATTATTGTTAGATATAATTTCTAATAAGGTTTGACAATGTACATCCAAATACACTAATTTTCTTTTCTCTTCAACTTCAAATTTACCCCACATTGGGACACCTATTTCTCTAAACAAGACTGATGAGTGAATGCTTAATATTTCCTTCTTTCATGTTATTCATTCTCTTTTGTTTTTCATGTTTTTAACCAGATCTAGATACTACAAAAGTGCAAACTTCTTCCTCAAGTCTAAAAAATATATAATTTCATATTAAACAAATTGATTCTCTAATCATTTGATTTAAAATTCTCTAGTTAAGATTTGAATATGTGCAAAGTTGCATAATTTTCTTGATGTTGCAACTAATAAAAAGTTGGGTAAAATAGACTCACATTCTTTGTATTTTATAATGATGTGGAAAAAAAAAATCGAACTCGCATCAATTACGTAGTAAAATCCGAAATCGATACAAGCCCCGATACCTTCTATATGAGGTTACATCACAAGCTCTCACAATCATGAAAAAATTACGCTCATCAACCAAGTCATGACACTGAACTCATTAAAAAAGTATTTAATACTTAATTTTACATTAGAAGTAAACACTTTAAATTAATATTATAAATTAGTAGTTGTGAAGCTTGAAGCTAGTGTTAGTGTCATTACAACTGATCTTGCATACACTTGGTTAAATGGCTGCCCACAAAAAATCAGCAAGAACATTGCAGCAAAAACTTGAAAATTCCAAAATGTTTCCTGTGCAAATTCAAACCGTTTTAACGATCTGTTGAACAAACAGAGTAACAGAGGTATTATGGGAAATTAAATTAGGAGACATGCACAAAATAGTCTTGGAAATGTTCGAAGGAATGCCTCACAGATACCAAGCTGCTTTGGAGGCCATGTTGACTGTTCTTCTACAAACGCGTCACGCTTGCTCCCAGAAATGTCATTACAAATTGGCGGGGTTGTCAACATGTAGCCATGTCACGGAGTCATCTGTTGTTTTTGACTTGATTCCAGAAGTGGGTCGTAGTGTGATCTGATCGACTGCCAAGATTCCTTGCTATAAAGGTTTTTTCCGAGCCAATCTGGTAATTTAATCTCAGGAAAAAATGTATTTAATCTTCAAATGGTTTTTAAACATGACACTAATACTTTTTGTAATTGTGATTAAACTGCTACTGTAAAATTTTCAGTCAAAATAAATAAAAGTTGGTAACCACGAGAGGATAAAGTATTATCGGGCCAAACTACAAGATGTAAAGTGCTGAAATTTGATTCTACTTTTAAACCAAAAAAATGAAAAAGGTAATTTGACAGTTTTATATTTTTCCTAATTTTGTCACATTTGACATTTCAATTATGACCATAATTGTTTGGACCATCGAATAAGAAAATGGAATTGAATATAATATAATTGGATTAGATAGAATATAAAATCTTGTATAATATTAACATTTTAATGTTTGGAACTAACCCTGATAAAAAACTAGCTCACATAAAAGACTTTGATATGCTATTATATTTCAATTCTGTGTTTGGGTGCCTACCGGATAAAAAGTTCGGATATAACTATTTTTTATTTTTTTTATTTTCTTATGTATTATTTTTCTCAAGATCTTTAAAATTTATTTTTATGAAAGTCTTTTAAATAAATAAAAGGGAAAAAAAAAAAAAACAGTATTAATTCAAGGTTGTAATGTGAGACACAAGGTTTTAATTTTCTTTGTCATTGAAATACTCACAACCAAAACTACAAATACAACAATCCCCCACATATTTCAAAGGCAAATTTAGAATGAATAAAAAAAAATTATGAAAAAGTAAGAAAGACCACTTTAGTGTAATACCTCAGCATTTGTGTCTTTTGGACTATTAACCAACACGTAGGATAAATAAGACATAACCCACAAAAAATTGGTGAAATTTAAAATTTCTATGAACCTCATTTCTTTTGTATGAATCAACGTGCTTATCACTCATATCACACCTTGCTAAGAAGATTGTTCCACGTGGGTTAGCACGTTTTGGATGTGCGCCATACTTGGATTTTCATGAGCACTTTAGAGAGCTTGCTTGAGCTCTCATAGGAAGCGATCCCACTTCCACACTCATATAAGTGAATCGATCAAGTGTGTACTGCAATTAAACAAATCACCCATATAACGGTTATGGCATTCATTAAGAGTTATTGCTCAACCTCACACATTGCAATCTCTTACACTATCTACACCATAGGGAAGACCTCTAAAAATATATAGAATTTGATAGTGCATCAACAGGCCACCTAGTGACTTGTTATTATCCATATGAACCTATTTCATGGTATCTCCATTCATGTAGGTTGGGTTACCATCACTATTGACCCTTGTTATAGGCATAAGTCTCATCCCCCTTGATGTACTTTGTAAAAGGGTTGGCCAATATCTACTCTGACCTCATATAATTTAGGAATAACACTCTAGTCTCAAATAACAATTGTTTTACAATATTATGTCATATGCATATTTGCTCGACTTTCCACCATTTTGCTTTTGCTATTTCAACCTAGCAATCATAATATGTAGACACAGTCAAAACTGGTCTCCTCCATATAAGGATATCATACAAATAGATTTTTAATCCATTTAGCCTTAAATTATGCCTTCTCTAAGGTTATAATCTTGGATTCCATGTTAGAACCAATCTGTGCAAGTCTATAAAATAATGCACCTCAGTCAAGGGTAACCATATAACACATAGATTTCTTCTTTATTTGAATCATAAATTCAGTTAACATCATTGTTATCCTCATATAGTGGGAAATCCATAATGCTTCATAATCAAGAATACCTTTAAAAATTTTGATATTTGAGTTATGCTCCTCCAATAATCCTTATTAGGATTCTATGTATCTACTTACTCTGTTACCTGCATAAGCAATGTCAGGTCTATTACAAATACATCAATATATAAATTTGAGCAAATTCAAATTTAGAAACATAAGCATCAAAAGGGATAAACATGCTGATCACAATCAAATTAAATTGATTTTCTTAATTTTCTCCAAAGTATCATATAGACTTATTGACTAGCTAAAATACACTCATAATTTAAACATGTGACCACAATTATATTTTTGTAAATTTTGCATTTATCTACCTCAATGATCAAGAAAACAAATGATCAAAATTTTCATGTCACATATTGAAGAGTTCTACTTTAATAATTTTATATTACTTTAACAATTTTATATTTAGGTTCTTTTCTCAAGTATACATAACCGGATAATTTCTTATAATTTACCAATTAAAACTATTAAAAATCTTAATATAAGAAATTCTAATTATTAGAACATAGTATCAAGAAAACTACATTTTTCCTTTGTTTGTGAATTTTTAGTTATTTTCCTCACTAATTATCATTCTTAATATTTGTCAAACTCAAATATCTTTTTCACTATAGAACAAAACTGATACAAGGATCTAACAAATATCTTAAACATGAAATATCACTAAGCGAGAGAATTTTCAAGAAATTGATTAGAGAAGAACTTTTTCTTTGCCAATGATTGGTTAGGCTTCAAATCACCCACATATATATTCTTCTCCTTCCCCCACAAGCATGTAGGAGGATAATACATTTTTTACTTTCAAAGATGTGCTTGGTAGTACCAAAGCCTACCACTCAGTCCTTCATATTAGTTATCATGCTCATCATAGAAATGACCACAACAATAACATCCACCTCAACCAAATTGGTCATAGCAGGGTTGTCATTTCTCTTCTTGTGTCCAAGTTTTTCTCATTAAGAGTTTCCTTAGATTTGGGTTTAAGATACTCCCACACTTTCAAGTATTTTAAAGTTAGGTACATGACAATTTCATGATTCATATAATCTTCTTTCAATTCATACCTAATTTTATATGGTATTATATTTTATATGTAACAAGTGGGGAAAAAAAAAAGTCTTCTCCTACAAGTTAAAAGATGTCTCATAACATTATCATCTCTTTAAGGTTCTATATTCCTAATTTAAGTGAGTCACATTAAAATTTTCAAGACATTATGTAATCTCTCAAGACATTCATCACAAGATTTAATACTTTGAAAATTCAAAAAAATTAAATTATTTTCCAAATAATTTCCATCCACATAATCATTCAATAATAATATTATTTCAACAGCGATTATATATTACAACTCAGCTTGGGTAACTATTCACTCGTATTGAATAATGTCATATCCATTATCTAAACACGTCATTATTTGCAATTCAAGACCCAGCTCTATTTTTCAATTAAGTCCACTAAATTCTTTGGGTTACATGAGAATTGAAGTTTAAATCTTTTAAACGGATCATTGGCCTATTTGATTTCATTAGGCCCACTATTATATGTGACCCAATAGATTATTAAAATCCAACTGATTTTGTTACTTGGACCAAACTAAGATGGTGTCCACAAGTCTTATCAGAGACCTATACTAAATAAGCCCAAGATCCAATTCTAAGATCACAAAGAAATTGGGCCAATGATATATCAAGACCCAACTATAAAAATTATCCAAGCCCAATACGCTGCTCTCTCTAAGATCCCAAACCATAAACATTTTTATTTATTTCTTTATTTATTTGCATTGACTAATTTACTATCTTTATTAAAATTAGGGGTGTCAATTCATGTTATCGTATCGTGTTTGGGTCGTGTCAAAGTATACATATTTGAAAATATGTGTGAACTCAAACCCAACACTATTAACTAATCGTGTCAAGTTTCAAAACCCAAACCCAACCCATTTATTAAATAGGTTACACGTGTTGACACACTTAACCCGTTTATTTTAATTTTTATTTTTTAAATAAAAATGCTTATCTATCTTTTAATATGTATAGATAATTTTCAAGTTTAGTAACTTTGGATATGAGCCAAATCAAAGTAAAAATCTCTTTTATAAAAAAAAAAAAATCTCAAAACCTTGATAAATATTTAATGCAAGAAGAATTACATTAACTCATAGTATATTTTATAATTAAACATGTTAAGTCGTGTTGAACGGGTTGACACTAGTAAAACCCAAACCCGACCTGTTTATTAATCGTGTTATACGTGTCAATCCGTTTATGACCCAAACCCATTTATGTTAAACCCAAACTCGTTAACTTCATGTCATGTCCGAGTCGTGTTGTCGTGTCGTGTTAAAAATTAACACTCCTAATTAAAATGAAGTATAATAAATGAACAAATGATATACACATGCACAAGTAACTTAATTAAAAACTAATTTTGCACAATATAACACCATCTTAGATATATAATGACAGTAAATATTTTGTGAATAATTACAGTGCATCATAGGCCTACAATCATGACAAGAATATTTATAACAAAATATGTTGCTTATAAGTTCACTAAGTTATGACAAACATTACCAACCCTTTTGATCCCAAAAAGTTAGATGCAGTGACATCCAATCAACATTTATGACCAATAGTCCTGCATTTGACACACAAAGTTAGAAAGCACCGCAAAATAATAAACCCCAAATATTAAGCATTCATTACAGTCCTCATAGATGCTGGCACAACACCATGCTAGCAAACTTTGCACAAGCTGCAAATCAACTCACAACCCTTGGCAACAACCAGACAACAAATTGTAGATTCTAGATCACGTCATCTCTTCTTCTTTATTATTATTTATTTTCATTTTCTCTCTACTTAATATTCAACCAACCACAAATTAAGAACAAAACACATAGTTACATATAAAAGAGCAATACCGAGATTACTGGTGGTAAAAGTTTCAGAATGTTATATTTTTTCATTGGTAAGTTAAGACACTATAAGATGATATTGATGGATTTGGATTTGATTGGAACAAATTCAACCTTTGAAATATCTAAGACTAACAGTAACTTAGTCTACCAAGGTTTAAAGTTTGTGTCATTAAATGGTTTAATTCTAGTTATGTCTAGGATAGCCTTGGTGGTAATCAACATTGTAGGATCTATTATAGGCATCTACTCTTAAGATTGTTAGAAAAATAGTGTAACAGATGCGGCAAAACAGAATAAAAAGAAGAAAGAACTTATCAATTTAGTTGATCCGTATGCAAGACACTATCTTGCAGAATAGTTTGCGCCCTTCTGAGATGGTATCTCAGTGCAGAAGATCTCAACCATATATCCTATAGGATTCAACAATTTCATCTTCTCTTACGTGTAGAGAAAAATTGGAACGAACCGAAGAGAAATTTGGAAATGATTGGAAGCAATTTAAAGCAACCATTAATATCAATCTAGAAGATAATATTACTCGCAGAAACTGTTTAGAATGTACCAGAACTATATGTTTAGAATGATTTAGAAGTTCTGTATTAATAGAGGTAGAAACATAATCGAATCCCTTGATTGGCACGATTACATGCCACTAATATCGTCGTTAACTATGGGATAGATGGACTCGCTCAAAGCTTTGGACGCAAGAAAATTCTAATGAATTGGTTGACTCACTTAACCAATCCTGCGATTAATCACTAATAGAATTGACTAATTACGGACTCAGAGAAATAAATAAATAAAAGAGAAAAAATAATATTAATTCAAGATTGCAATGTGGGACACAAGATTTTCATTTTCTTTGTCTTTAAAATACCTACAACCAAAACTGCAAATTCAACAAGGTAACCCTAGGTCTATCTTGGGTAGTTGAGCAAATAAATGAATATGACAGTTCTTCAGTATGTTTCTTTTGACTTCCAAAGAGAAAGATCTATAACAGATTCAAGAACGATCTTCCTCGAGTGTGTGAAATTGAGGCCTAAAAAACAAAGGTTGTTGATTTTTGTTTGAATGATTATTCTTTATATATAAAACCTAAGAAAATGTTCAAAACTTCAAAGGATATCCATATAAGTTGACAATCAAATAGTTGATATATTAGAACTTGAATGACTTACATGTGTAGATTTAGATCCCTTCATGAGATAAAGCTCGCGTTGGACCTCACCTGCCTATATATATATATATATATATATATATATATATCACAAGGGTATCCAGCTCTTTGGGCGATTACTGCACATCAGCCAAGTTGAGGCCATAACCCGGAACCCACCCTATGCAGATTAGGTGCTAGTGACCGACACTGTCACTCAAACAGGACCATTCAAAATCAAATGAATTGCACCAAAGAGTGATAATTTTTTTTTCTTTTATGTATCAAGTGCGAAAATTACACATATACAATTCATCTAATAACAAATCAAACTTTAACAATCGTCAATCAGATTATCTCCAAGTATAATTTTCATCATCATAAATCACCATTCAGGTCTAATATCATTTCTAGTGTCACTATGTCACAATATCTAATATTAACATTAACCTTACAAGATATATATATATATATATATATATATACAAATTAAGGCTCCAAGCTATACACTGTCAAAGTTTCCCACAAGCATATCACTAGCTCCACTAGTCACCATCATTATCTTTCCTTGCATATTGTTTTACCTGAAAAATTGTTATAATTCTGGGGTGAGCTAACTTAGCTCAGTAAGTAAATCCTTCACTCTGTCATGGGTTAAACAAAGTGTATAACAAGAGGGTAATCATAGGATTTCAAGCTCAAAGGAATCGGCCATCAGGTTAGAGTAACACAATTTTATATGGAGTTCACAAATGTAATAATAGTGACTAAGCAAGTTAATAAGCACTAATCTATCAGCACACATCATATAGCTGTCCAAATTAAGGGATTCAATTGAATACAAAGATAAGCCTCATGGGTGTATTTATCATCCAAAGGTAACATCACCAAGTTCAATAAATGATGTGGGATCAAACATGTAGAATCTTGGGTCAAATGGATATACAGATCTAGGTCGAATGATTATACAAATTTAAGTCAAATAGATATAAAATTCTGGGTCAAACATATATAAGAATCTAAGTCATAAGAAACTGAGTCAACAATCATGGTGTGATATTAAACACATGGAACGCTGAGTCAAATGGATATACAAGTCTGAGTCAAATAGACATAAGGGTCTGAGTCAAATAGATATAAGAATCTGGGTCTAATAGATCAACAATCATAGTACGACATCAAACATATAGAACACTAAGTCAAATGGATATACAAATCTGAGTTAAATAGACATAAGGGTACTGAGTCAAATAGATATAAGAATCTGAGTCTAATAGATCAACAATCATAGTACGAAATCAAACATACGGAACATTGAGTCAAATGGTTATACAAATCTGAGTCAAATAGACATAAGGGTCTAAGTCAAATAGATACAAGAATCTGAATTTAATAGATCAACAGTCATAGTGCGACATCAAACATATGGAATACTGAGTCAAATGGATATATAGATTTGAGTCAAATAGACAAGAGGGTCTAAGTCAAATAGATATAAAAATCTGAGTGTAATAGATCAACAATCATAGTACGACATCAAACATATGGAACACTGAGTCAAGTGGATATACAAATCTGAGTCAAATAAATGAACATAACACGTTTAATTGCCCAAGTCAAAAGGAGTTTAATCGAATACAAAGATAAGCCTTGAATGTATATTTCACATCCAACAACAACACTATCAAATTAACAAAGGGTGTGGAATCAAACATATAAAAATTGAGTCAAATAGATGCTATCAACAAATAAGGCCCCGGCTACCCCCAAACAGCATTCATCCAGGTTCACCACTCATCTTTAGATTCTCCTAAATAGCACCAAAAGCTCTTATCAAATCATGTTCTCATCAGTAATATTGAATTAAAAGGAATCAAAATGATCACAAAGATAAGATAAAACCAAGGAGTCAAGGACTCATAAATATTCACAATGAATAGAATCTCAACAGATCACAAATTTCACAACATAAAAGTTACAGTGAATGATAGGTTGTGGACTCAAAGCAATTTATTGATACACAATTTTAAGAAATAAGGATTGGCAGTCATTCAAGTAAGCCACATTGGAATAGCAGAAATCCACACATTAGGGTTCGGGTTTACTTACATTGGGTTCTTAGCATTACATTTCCATACTGGTAACATAGTAGCTATCCCATAGCTTTGTTTCATTTTTTCATCATTTAGGTGATCCTATAATTATGGATAAAAAATACATTATATATTGAATTAGTATTCATTCTAATTTCAAGCATACTTATTCAGCGTTTTAAGTTATTTTGAACTTAGTCTAATTGATTAAAATATTCTCAAATTTTTAATTTAAGGTTCTTTAATGCTTTATAACTTATTTGGCCCTTCAGGGCTTAATGGTAATTTACACTTTTAATATCCCACATTTCTCCGTACATAATTTTACGTATTCAGACTTCGATTTTGAGTCCAGTTGGTTTTTATAACATTTATGTGGACCTTTTAATTTCATTTATACACTTCTGGTAACTTTATTAAGTCATAAGGATGTATTCGTTATTTTTTAGTTTGTTACCGGATCTTATTTTTCTCAAAAGGATGTCACCGTCTAGTTCGGAATATCGAATATAATTAATTTAAGTTTTTTCGGAATCTTAATTAGCTTATTTGTGGCTTATATTAAGCCTAGGGGTATTTTAATAATTTTATACTTTCATGTGTCACATCTTTCAGTACTTTGTTTGCTAAAATGGATTCCACCATTGAGTCTAGAACGTCAAAGAAAGTCAGAATATGTTAACATTTAACTGGCTTTTAGACTACTAAGGGCAAAATGATAATTATGACATTTTACATATCTATATTTCTGAGACTTTATTTCATAAGATGGATTCCCCCCATTCGGTCCAGAATATCCAAAAATGCTAAGGTATGTATTTTCATAGTCATTGGAGTTCAATTGGTCACTTAGTTAATTATTAGGACATACTTGAAATTATTCTAGTTTGCCTAGTTCATATTTTTCGGAATCTAATTTCGTAAATTGGACTTTGTCGTTGAGTCCGGAATGCCTAAAAACATTGGTTAGACTCTTATTTCATTTCAATTGACCTTCATTTGGCTTATTTTTGACGTAAGGGTGTATTTTGGTAATTTCTCTTATAATTAAAAAGATTTAAAATTAATATTTAATTAATTTTCTGTGCCATGTTGTAATTAACATAAACATTTGGGGGTCAAAACATAATTTTCAGCGAAGTCTAGGGGTCAATTCACAATTTCTGAAAATGTTTAATTAAAACTAACCGGTTTAGTTAATTTCTAAGTGAACTTGTCCAGTAGGGTTAAGAACCAACTGGTTATGTCCGGTTCATGATGTCATGCTGGCATTAACCATTTTATTATTTATATTTTATTTATTTATTTTTGTTCTTTAGGTCAAAACGACGTCATTTTAATAAAACCCAAATCCATTTAAATACTTGGTTAGGACCTGACCTGCATAGTGACCATCTTCTTCGTTTTTCTGATGAGGGTTTCGGTCACCCTTTCCGGCGAAAAGTCCAACGGGGTTCGGCCCTTTTTTCTATGGAGATTCCATATCCATATTCAAAAATGGATTTTATACAATTTTAGCTGTTGAAATAGAAGGTTACAGTCGGCTCCGATGAGGGCCCGACTTTTCGGTGAATTGTTTATTTTCCTATTTCGTCAAGTTTTACCCACTGTTTTGACCTAGTTTTTCTTCCTATGGGTTTCTGGGACCTTAATGATTCTTTTTTGATTCTTAAAGCAGAAAAAAAATGGATTTAAACTCTTCCATTGATTTTCACAATTGTGACTGTGATCTCCTAGTTCTAGCTCATCCCGAGACCATTTGTTCTAATTTTTTTGCATTGTTTGCCCTTTTTTGTTTTCATTAAGTCTTGATACTCAAGGCTTGTTTTAATTAAAGTATTTTCATGAACCTTGTTTCAAAGCTCATCAATGGAGGGTTGTTTGCATGCATGTATTTCTAGCCCTTTTGGGCTTACTTTTCACGACAAATATACTCAAAAATAACTTCAGAAATTGAACTGAAAGGATGGCTCAACCTTACCTTGCCCACGTTTTGATTTTTTTTGGCTATTCTACCATTTTCTCTTTCTAGTTTTCGGTCCCCCTTCTTCCAGTCCTTTTCTTCCTTATTTCTTCTGTTCTTGCTTCCTTCTTTTGGGATTCTAGAAGCTTCTTGCAACTGGTTCTCTCTTTCTTCTTCTTCTCTCTTTCTCTCTCCAGTTTCTCTCATTTCTCTCTCTAGTCCGAACTCCAAGATGGAGTGTCTAATTTTCCCCCACACGTAATACACACAAAATACATATTCATGATACAAGCATTTGCATGTGATTTAATTGGCTGGGACGGAGGTCCAATGAGGAGTTGACATTTGTCATTTTTCTTTTCTGAATTTTCCATTCTTTTAGGTTATATACATATCATGTGGGTTATATAGCACAAAAGTGCTTGTAGCCTAGTAGCATTGTTTTTAGAGACTTATTATTTGCTTGCACAAGGTGCAAGGTTCAAAACTTGGTGGAAGTACTTTTGGATCTTTTTCTTTTTCTTTTCTCTTTTTATGCATTATATTACATATTTAGTGTATTTCATAAACTCTCAAACTTTGTATTTTAAATCTCATAAAATCCTATTGGAATTCTCGCAAGACTTCTTGATTTAACATACTTCATTTATGCATTACTAGCCTTGCCTTGGTGTATTTTATTGTACTTTAATTTAATTATTCCAAAAGTCTATTATAATTATTAGAATAATATTGATTAAACACACTTTATTTACGTATCACACTAGTCTTGCTTAAGTGCACTTTGTGCATTAATTTTTTATAATTACTCGTGTTAATCCTCGATTAACACTAATCATAACTTGTTATTAAGTTATGACCTTTGCTATTAAATTTTCATTCTTAAATTGATTGTCTCCAATTTAGAATTAGTTGTTCTTATTTACACATTTGTTTCCATATTTACGGACTACTAGTCTTAATTAGAATTGCTTATGATTAATAAGCAAATTAACTTATAATAATCGTCATTATCCTTAATTGCTCTATTTAATTTGGGTCGGGATGTTACAACTCTCCCAGCACCTACCTATATATTGTGGTTGCATTTTACTTTAGTTTTACAAGGGTAAATTTTGCCTTTTTTTTGTCATTCAATGCACTTTTCCTTTTTGATATATTTTATACTTAGTTTTTTGCTTTGAGGCTGCAATGCTCAAACAATCAAGTTAAGTTCATTCTTTTTTATAGAAAACAGAATTAGGAAAAGAAACATACATCCTCTTGCAAATTGAAACCTCCCCTATGATCATAAGTATGTTAGATTATTTGAAAATTTCTTTAACATTAGATGAATAAAGTTGGTAAATGTTAGTTTTATGCTCTTTTTTTGTGTATTGGAAGTAGCATTTGAAAATAAATAAATCCATTCCCTTGTATTTTGAATTAGTTTAGAATTACTATATTCTTGAGTGCTACCCCACTGGCTTAATATTTGAATCAGTTTGGAATATCAATCTTGATTTACCCAAAATGACTCCTCTTTTAAGATCAAGACACATGAATACCCAAGTCACGTATCGTCCTAATCACTAGTCTAATACCCCGAACTACCGACCTTCTAGGTAGCTTAGTAACTCATTAGGTCAGTTGAACTGACATAACTACTTCAGATCCTATATCAGTTCGACCAAGCATCGTTTCCCAAACTATTACAGATTTCAAGACTAGGGCGCTCAAGTTCGATATTAGATAAGTCTACCTAGGTTATCAAACTTGAACTATTGTTAAAGTCCAACAAGGAAACTATTATTTCATTTTAATCACAATCCCAAAACTCTCTCACAAGATCTTATCAAAACAACAAGTACATTGCCCATAAAAATGGTGCAAGGTACACCTAACCCTAAGTTCAACTCTTTACTCTAATTGCTAAAAGGTTTTTCATCTCTTTTTCCTTATTGATGTGATACTTCTGACCACATCGATTGAATGAGAGTAGTATGATTGGTATATAAGACACCAAAAATCTTATTATTAACAACTTGGACTTGAGTTTTTAAGTCATAATATTGCAAGCTCTTCAAGTTGTTAGGACAGTGGGCTTGGAGTATTACAACTGACTTGATCATTCGAGTGACCATCACCAAGGCTTCTCCAATCATGACCCTAATCGTGATCTATCTTGTAAGGATTCCTAAAAGAAATCTCACCCATTGATCCGATCACACAATCCTTTGTTGCCTAGAATTTAAAGGGAAAAAAGGTGAGTATGAATTATCTTTTTCAAACATTTAAAACAACTGTTTTGAATTCACTATTTATTCCTGCAATTGACATCCTCTTTTCCAAAGATTTTATGAAAGGATTATACATGTTGTATGTATTGGCAGATTACTATGGTTAGCATAATGAATCAATGGATTTCATTGAAATGGCATTAACCTATATATGGCTTGCAATCAAGAGAAAGATAAATCCATTGGCAAGTTGTTAGTTGGCTTGATCTGGTGGACTGGGCTTTCCATCACCGAGGCTTCTCCAATCACTGACCCTAATCGTGATCTATCATGCAGGGATTCCTAGAAGAAATCTCACCCATTGATCCGATCACACAATCTCTTGTTGCCTAGAATTTAAAGTGAAAAAAGGTGAGTATGAACTATCTTTTTCAAACATTTAAAACAACTATTTTAAATTCACTATTTATTCCTGCAATCGACATCCTCTTGTCCAAAGATTTTATGAAAGGATTATACATGTTGTAGGTATTGGCAGATTACTATGGTTAGCATAATGAATCAATGGATTTCATTGAAATGGCATTAACCTATATATGGCTTGCAATCAAGAGAAAGATAAATCCATTGGCAAGTTGTTAGTTGGCTTGATTTGGTGGAATAGGGCTTTCCATTACCGAGGCTTCTCCAATTATGACCCTAATCGTGATCTATCTTGCAGGGATTCCTAGAAGAAATCTCACCCATTGATCCGATCACACAGTCCCTTGTTGCCTAGAATTTAAAGTGAAAAAAGGTGAGTATGAACTATCTTTTTCAAACATTTAAAACAAATGTTTTGAATTCACTATTTATTCCTGCAATTGACATCCTCTTGTCCAAAGATTTTATGAAAGGATTATACATGTTGTAATTATTGGCATATTACTATGGTCAGCATAATGAATCA
Organism: Nyssa sinensis; assembly: GCA_008638375.1. NCBI lineage: Eukaryota > Viridiplantae > Streptophyta > Magnoliopsida > Cornales > Nyssaceae > Nyssa > Nyssa sinensis. The sequence goes on along the minus strand of CM018032.1, from coordinate 20,985,774 downwards.
ATGGATTTCATTGAAATGGCATTAACCTATATATGGCTTGCAATCAAGAGAAAGATAAATCCATTGGCAAGTTGTTAGTTGGCTTGATCTGGTGGAATGGGCTTTCTATGGAGGGGAAAGATAAATCTAAAATCATCCCAAAAACATGTTATTAAGCTGTCTACCGGCTTCTATTTACTTAGATATGGAAATGGAACGGAATTTCGAGAATCTTCAAAAATTATAGAAATGTAAATATAATTCAGCTAGAGATCATATGGTTAACTGTGAGAAGCATAAACTATCTAGGCACTCTATTTCTATATGCAATTAGAGGATTTCTTCAAATGTCTTACTATGAATGAGATGGTAGCAATTCTACTAATGTCAGGTTATATTATGTTGAGTATCATAAATTTTGTTAAATCACCAACTCATTTAGAAAGTTCAGATCGTAAAGATGGTGCACTTTTAATATTACATACTCTAACACGCCCACTCACCCGGGAGAGGAGGGGGATGGGAGAGGTTGAGCCTACATGTGCATCAATTTATATTATATATTATGAGAGTGGCGGTGATGTTTGAAGTCAGGACTTTTGTGTGGTTAGGTCCATCTAGTACAGATATTGAAAATGTATATTCCATAGTGTTTCCTTCAAACCCATATACATAGTGAAAACAGGATAGAATCTGCATTGCTTACACCTTATTTTGGTAAAGAACAGTATGAATTTTTGGGAGTAGTTGTTCAATGAGCTTAATTGATCAGCTAACTTGTTCAATTTTCATGATTCTAATCAATTTCTTCATAATAAGAAAATGATTTAACTGCCAAGTTCAAGCTCATTATTAAGGTAAGATCTAGAATGGCCTTGTATTTATTGTTTTATTTTCATTACATGTGCTTCAGCAATTTGTTAGGGTTTCCATTTGGATGAACTTCAAATCAAAAATAGAAAATATCTAAGTGAATGAGAATAATTGAAGCTTTCTGACGAGGCTAACAGGTGTGTGTATATGTGAATGGTGATAGTGTTATATTAATTTTAATTAATCCAAATTGCTGTAACGTCGTTGTAGTATAGTGGTAAGTATTCCCGCCTGTCACGCGGGTGACCCGGGTTCGATCCCCGGCAACGGCGTCATGGCTCTTTTTCTTTTTACTTTGAGTGCTAGGCCGAAAGCATGCGCTTCACTGACTTTGTTATGATATTTGCCTCTTCCATAGGTAAAATTTTAAATTTTTTAGTAATTAATAATATATTCAGATTTTTTATTTTTTTATTGCATTAAATGTAACCGTTAGATAAAACGTAAGAGTATGATTTGTGTAGTTCAGTAACAACTCTTTTGTTTTAATTATATATATATATATATATATTTTTTTTTTTTCTTTTTTCTTTTTTTGTTTCAGGATATTAGATTTTTATGGACCTTTTTTGTTGGACATAAACTTTGACATATACACATAAAATAAAGTTTATTTTTTTAGATATGGTCTTAAATTATCGCTTTTTTGATTTCATAGTTGAGCCAATCCTGCCTGAAAAAATGTGACTTAGGTAATGTTCTAATGTAATTGCCATCTGACTAATCAAATATGTGATTTCCTCTTTAAGCTATGTTTGAACACTGAATAAAATGACATATATCACCATCCCTTGATATAGATTATATTTTATTGGGATGGTTTATAAATAATTTACATGATATGTTATATATCCAAATTAATTGAAGACATTAAAATACATACGAAATAAGATAAAAATTATTTTATTTAATTCTCTTATTCCGCCGTTTAAAAGAAGTCTTAGTTTACTTTCGCCAAGCATGTCAAAAAGCCTAGCTATCTCATCCCAATTACAGAAACAACCACCTTTCTTAATTGCAATCTTTAGTAAAAACAGATAATTGGCCCAAGTAAATAGTCCAACCAGAGTCACACCCATTAGTGCCATTTTGGAAGTTGTTAGTAAATGTTCTTTCTCTTTTGGTAAATTTAGTGGAGGATTTAATTACAAAAGCCTTCTTGAAGTTTGACACCACATATACTTCATCCACTGTCCACAAAAGCAATTTGGATGAGTAAATGATCCAAATGTTTGTGTAGTACGTGCTTTTTTAGAGATACAACTTGCGAAATACTAAGATAATAATGATCTAGAATTAGAAACAAATATTTCATAAATCGATCATATGCGTGTAATGATTTTTACAATCTCAGTCTCACAAATTCTGTACAATAAGTGTTCTATAAGTAAGATCATATGTACACCTTCCTAGTTAATTTTTTTTTTTTTTTAAAAGGGCTTTGAGTGAATAAAAAAAAAAGGGGGGGGGGGGGGCAATAGAAATAATGTAACACCCTGAGGTGGGATAAGACAAATAAAACCTTAGTCTACAATTAATTGATTGTAAAATTTTAGTTTACCTTCAATTAAACACGAGAAACTTTACGGCCGACTCTAATTTCTTGTTTTCTTAATGAAAAATTCATTATTTATGTCACATCTTTAAATTTGAGAGGCCAAAAATCCTTACTCTCAATCACCACCACTTTCATTTTCCCCATCATTGTTTCCAACCATGTCTTGGTTGGCTTCACTCAATTGAAATTTATGGGGTCTCAAAAAAAAAAAAACACCGGGAGGAGCACCTATTAGAGATGGGAATTTAAGAAGAGTAGTTATAAAAGTCTTCACTGAGGACAGGGATGGACATGTAAATTTTTGGCTGAGGAAAGGTATAGGTATAACTTCAAAGGTAATTAAACTCAAGTTTGAGGTAGTAGTAGGTTTAGTCATATCCCACCTTGCCTTGTCTCAAATATGTATCTTTAGGGTAGGTTAACACACACACACACACACACACACATTTTAAGTAAAAGGTTCTCTAGAGCTATTGTTGTTTCAGTTTGAATACAAAATGATTTACAGTTTATTCAACATTAACTATAGTATTGAAGGAAATCAACATGAAATACCTGTGTTGAATTTGGTTCAGTTTCCATCATTCGAATATGGAGAATTGTCCAAGATTTATCATGCTTCTATTACGAACCTTCTTGAATTGTTGAGAACATGGTGGAATCTTTTCCATCAATAAAGTGGCTACCAGCCATGAGTTTCAAGATGATAACCTAAGAGAGAGAATTCCAAAAAGAAACTAGAAGGGAAGAGAGAGATATTGTATATCATGTAAATTTTTCGTAACATATATGTTAGAGAGCAGACTTCTAACACCAAGTTTGAATACAACTCTCATAAAATCCAACATCATCTCAAGTAGATATATAGGATTATAATTGATCTTATCTCTCTAACTAACCCATGTGGATGCACCACGAATTATAGGTTCAGGACAAGTTCGATCTGAATTCTAACAAGTATTATATAAAAAAGGGCAAATAATTCATATTGCAAACAATGATGCATTATGAAAGTTTTGCTCATTGTTTAGCATTATGGAGTCCCTTTTTTTTTTTTTTTTTTTGAGATCTCTTTGATTTTTGTACTTGCAAGCTAATAACTTCCATATTGCACTGAGTACAATCTTATAGACAGATAAATTCATTTCAGTAACTTTCATAATGATGCCTTTGTCAAACTATTATGTATCCATAACGAGTTGGAAATACTTTCTTAATTGAAGTTTTGGGACTTCAAATCCGTATGATCTGACTCTCACTGAGCACAATCCAATTGGTTTAGGGTCTAAAGCTTCTTAAGTTGAAACACAATCTGGTTACCATTAGATGGACCCCTAAAATTGACTTGACCCATATACTATGGGCAAACTAAAGATTTAGTATGTGCATGGAACTATGGAAGGTACTAGTGTTGAACTATTGCGAAGGTCCAGGCCCATTGGTTAGTCACATTATGAAAACATACTACTTTTCAAGATAAAATGAATTACTTAACATAAAATAAAAATCCATCATTAAAAAAACTTAAGTTTTACACACCAAAAAACAAAAAGAAGATAATTTAAAATATAAGAGAAAAGAGAAGAGAAGAATAGAAAGTATTTATATTCACCTTGTTTGAATATTTAAAAAAGAAATGGGGAAAAAATATTATTATTACTTGTTTAAATATTCAATAAGAAAGAAAAGAAAAGAAACTATACATAATTATTTGACAATTATATCATTTTTATTAACAATTGTTCTAATTTTTAATTCATGTATCTAAAAAAGTTTTTATCATTTTAAAAGTTTTCATTAAATGAATTTATTTTTCTACTCAAATCTCTATACTTTTGGAAAGATTGCAAAAAAAAGTCTAATTAATTAAATTTTTTGTCTTAATAAATTTTTTTTGTCAAAAGGATTTGAACGGAAGAAGATAATTACTCCAATTGATTCTAATTTATTTTTTTGAATTATTCTATTCAAATGAACTGTTAAAATAAGAGAGCTATTTATTTTTTAAAAAATAAATTTATTATTTCAAACTATGCAGCATTTGTAGGGAAAAAAAAGAAAAAACCTTCATCGTATCGAATCGGACGTCGTCCCGGTATCTAATCGCCAGTTTAGGAAATTATTGACTCTTTTTTCTTCTCCTTTTCTTTTATATATGAAAATTTAACAACCTTTTTAGTACCTTAGTTTAGGAGGTAACAAAGTACACTGTGCAACCATCCAAGTCTAACACTCCCTAACTTTAAACCCAACGCACGCGTACAGCAACTCCACCACGCCTCCACTGAGAGGAGTTGTTATATGTTGATCCCGTATGCACAGTTTATTTGGCTAATAAATATTGTTGTATTAATATATAACTTATTAAATTTGGTAAATATTTATTGACTTTAGTGTATTACATCAAAAATATTAAAAAAAAATTTCTCTCTAAAAACATCATATTATTTCAAAGAATAATGATAACAACTATTTTTATCTCTAAATTTTAGAATATTTTACGGTTAAAATATCATGTCTTTTGTGCATTCAAATTTATAATAATATTATTTTTATTTTAATATCTCTTTTATGATTTTTTTTCAATCCTCGCAAATCTTTTGACAGAGCCGATAAATCTTGTCTCGACAACCCTATTTAAAGAGGGAAAAAATAAATTAAAATAAAATTGACATGCTTACATGTACTTCTTCTTCTATAAAATTTTAAACGAAAAATTATATTGAAAACTGTAATTTCAGAGAGGTTAGTATAATTTCATGTTAATGTAATTTTGAAAACTGTAAATTAATAATTTGAAAAAGGTTAGTGTAATTATTTTTTTAAAAAAAAGATGCACAATTTTTTCGATCATACTATCATTTAAATTTGTTAATTTACGTGAGATTCGCATAAATCTCATACAATAGACGATACTCAAATTTGAGTGTAATATTATCAATTGAAACTATGTGATTATTAATGTGAGATATGTGTAAATCTCACACAAATAATAACATTTAAGTTTTAGTGTAATATTAATGAGTGAAACATCTTTATATCTGTTAAAAGAGTCACGTAAATTTTGTAGAATATTTAAAAATAAGTATGATATCAGTATAATTACTAAGAATGTGTGGATAAATGATAAATACGATGGGAATAAAATTTAAACTTTCGGAACTCAAATCTCTTTTGCACTTATACTTAAAATAAGGTAAACTTGGAGTGATTGAAATTCTATTAAGAAATAAGGTAATTTCTAATTTTAGTCTAACATGCATGATTAATTGCTAATATAAATAAAGGATTTGTAACTTATAAATTCACTTCAATTTTCTTCCTGCTTATTCATTGCTTCACCGTTTAGGTAATTCCGTTAACGTGATTTCAAGGGGTTTCCAACCAATGTTAACGTGATTTTAAAGTAAAGAAGAGGTTGATCACAACCGTTCATTTATCTGCCTGATTTTTTCAACAGTTTATATATCTCTGCAGCCTCATTATTCTCCACAAAACCCTAACTCTGAAGCATTCATTCTCATCGTCTCTATTAGGCTTAGGTTTTGATTCGTTGTCACTCATGGAATCTCTCAATTTTGTTATGTTAGGGGGTATGTTCTGTTCTTCAACGTGGGTTTATATAAATAAACATTTCGATCAAGCTATAATTCTTGGGGTTTTTGAGTCTTTGAATTGAAATTCCATTTCAAAATTCGAATTTTTCGATTCTGTCATTGGAATTTTCGGGATTTGATTTGGGTGGATCAATAATATGGAGCGAGAAGCACAGAAAATCTTGATTGAAGATGGGGGCCCTGAGTCTTCTAATGTTCCGGTCCTCTGCGCAAATAACTGTGGGTTCTTCGGAAGCCGCTGCGACGAACAATCTCTGTTCGAAATGTTACAAAGACTATCTTTTGAAGCAATCCAAAAAGGCGGCGGTGGTTGAGAAAAATAAAGTGGTTGTTGATGATAACTCGGGAGAGGTTGGAGAAGTGAAGGCTATGAAAAGTGAGGAGGGAACCACTTCACAGAATCGGCCAGCTAATAGGTGCAACTTTTGCAGGAAGCGGGTTGGGCTCACCGGGTTTAACTGCCGTTGCGGGCACATATTCTGTTCAATTCATCGATACTCTGATAAGCATAACTGTGCGTTTGATTACAAGAGTGCTGGGCAGGATGCGATTGCTAAGGCGAATCCGATTGTGAAAGCAGACAAGATTGAGAAGATCTGACCGTCGTGGTGGTAGCAGTGGCTCATTTGTAAAGTATGGTTTTAAATATAGTTTGATGCATTAGGAAATAAATATCTATGTTGGTAAAATTATTTGCATCGTTTGTGTACAGTTTGGATGATTGGAAACTTTTTCGTTTTATATGGTTATCTGAATCTTGATTTCGCTTTGTGTTGGTTTGGTTCAATGTCTTAGCTTGATTTCTAATTGTTTTTTAAATTGCTCTTGCCTGCTCCGCCAACCAAACTGGGTGTGCCACTAGTTCCTCTATTTGAATAAGTACTATTAGCTTTGGTGAGTATTTTGTAACTCATCAATCTGACAATGCATTATATTTGGAAACGTGGATCAAATTTCTAATGCAGGGATGAAAAATTAGAAGGCAAAGGAAGATTAAAAGGATGGATAAGGTATCCAAGGGAAAGGGAGGGATTTGTCCCTTTTTGGGTTCGTAGGGAGGGTGGGAGGGAATAAACATTTCATGATTTTATCAATGGACCCTTACTTTTAAAAAGATTGGAGGTATTTGAAGGATAAAAATGTAAAAAGAAAGGATGAAGTGTTTTTCCTCCTTTCCCCCTTACTATTGGGTTGAGAGAATATGGTTGGCGCATAGGGAAGGAGCATAGCTACTCCTCTTTCCCTCCCTCTTCCCTTCTACCAAACAAAGTAAAAGAAAATTTTTATCCCTCACCCTTTCCTTCCCCTCCCTCCCTTCTTTCCATTTTCCTCTCTACTAAACAGATAATAAGTGTCATGCCAATGAAGGCTTGGTGATGTACTTCGGTGATAGTGTTGTTCCAACTACTCCTTTACATTAGACACCTCTAACTAGATGAAACAATGTTATTCCATAAGAAAGTAACAGTATCATCTGCTTGATATTTAAGTTTAGATCCTTGTAGGTTCAGCTAATAGGTGCATTTTTGTGGGAAGCGGGTTGGGCTCACCGGGTTTAAGTGCTGGTGCGAGCAGATGTTTTGTTCAATTCATCGACACTCTGATAAGCATAACTATGTGTTTGATTACAAGAGTGCTGGGCAGGATGTGATTGCTAAGCTGAACCTGGTTGTGAAAGCAGACAAGATTGAGAAGATCTGACCTGGCGGTGGTAGTGGTGGCAGTTGAGCTCATTTGTTTGTGGGGATGTTGCTACATAAAGTATGGTTATCAATGTTAAATATACTTTGATGAATTAGGAAATAAATATCTATGATGGTAAAATTATTTGCATCTTTTGTGTTCAATTTGGATGATTTGAAACATTTTTATTGTATATATCAATTAATGGTTTTGAGTTCACTTTAAGCTGGTTTGGTTCAGTGTCTTTTATTGATTTCAAGTTGTTTCTTTAATTGCCTTTGCCTGCTCTGCTCTATGTTTTATGTTTCCAGACCAAACTTGGTGTACGACTCGTTCCTTTATTTGGACAAGTACTATTAGCTTTCTTTAGCAAGGATTTTGTATTTTCAAGAAGGGTGCTTGTTTATTTGATGTAGACTACTTGTAATGATGTCTAGTTTGTTATAGTGAATTCAGGAATGTACTAACCTATGGATTATTGGATTCAAGAACTAGGATTCATTTTGTGTGGACATTTCTAATCTTTTGTTTTACCCATGTCAAAATCATTTTATGAAGGTTGTACAATATCCTTGTATTCTCAATTTTTTTTTCTTCCAATTTGAAAATGCAAAATTATGATCTACAATTGAGCATGCCTTGTACTCAAGCTTTCTTAAGGTTTCTATGTCAAGAACTTTAACTTTACTTATTTACTTTAGAATATATTCTAGACTATGATTAGGTTTTAAATGCAGTTTTCAGTTATATTTGAATATCCTGCGGTGTCTTCCATTGTTGGATTTTTAAAGTTTGTTGAATCTTAGACTTGGACTCATTGTGTCAGATTTTGACACTCATATCTCATCAATCTGATAATGAATTTTATTTGGAAAAATGGATCAAATTTCTAATGCTCCATTTGGTGGGAGGGATGAGAAATTAGAAGGAAAGGAAGATAGGAAGAACAGGGAAGGTATCCTAGGGTAAGGAAGGGATCTGTCCCTTCTTTTGTTTGATGGAGAAGGGAGGAAGGGAGGGAATAGGCGGCAGCAGTTAATGATTTTATCAAACCATACTTCATAAAAAATTTGAGTTACTTTGAAGGATAAAAATGTAAAAGAAAGGATCAAGTGTTTTTCCTCCTTTTCCCTTGCTATTATTGGGGGTGCAACTCGGGTCTGTCCAAGCTCAGCCCGATCTCTGGTACAGTGAGTCTGAGCTTGTCCCGAGCCCAACCTTGGGCCCGAACATTTAGCCCAAGTTCGTCCCGAGCATGGATATACTTGTATCGGGTTAGGCCTGAGCCTGAAAAGAAAAACAAAGACTTACCAAACAATAAAAACTATTGCACTGATATGAGATTAACATGAATCAAAACAAAATAACGAACAACAATGACAGAATAAAAAGTCAAGAAAATCAACAACAATGTAGGCAAAGACCAAAGAATGAGATGAGGGATTGGTAACTGCGTGTGAGAGTCGAGAGGCAAAAACTAAAGAGTGAGATGAGGGATTTGTGACTGCGTGTGAGAGTCGAGACCAGAGAGTGAGAGACGATCATGGTGGTTGATTGATTTCATAGGGTGGTGGCAGCGGCAAGCGGCGATAGTAGTGGCTAGGGTTTGGTGACTGCATGTGAGAATCGAGAGGCAGAGACTAGAGAGTGAGATGAGATATTTGTAAAAATTGATATGTATATTTTATGAATGTAATTAATAGTTGTGATTTATTGGAAGCTGAAATCTAACAGTGTATAATAAATGATAATATAAAATATATATTTTGTTCGGGCTCAGGTTCCCTGGGCTGTCAGCCAGGCCCAACCCGAATTCAACTCAGGCTTGTTAATTTCAGCTAAGGCCACTTTCGGCATTCTAAAACTATTGTCCAAGTTCGTAAATTTTCGGGCCTAGCTCAAGTTAGCCCGCATAAGTTATAGCCCTACTTTCTACTGGGTTGAGAAAGAATGGAGGGGACGGAGGGTAGGGCATCACTATTCCTTTCCTTTCCCTCCTTCCCCTTGTACTAGACAAAGTAAAAGAAACAAAAAACTCAATCCCTCTCTTTCCTTCCACTCCCTTTCTTCTTTCTATTTTCTTTCCTACAAAACGGATCATAAGTGTCATGCTAATGAAGGCTTAGTGATAGTGTTATTGCAAGACTCCTTTTCGTTTGACACCTCTAACCAGATCAAACAATGTTATTCCTTAGAAATTACCAGTATCATCGTCTTGAATTTAAGTTGACATTCTTGTATGTTCAAAAGGAGACTCGTTACGCAAGTGTAATTAGTTTGAGTGATGTGTATTGTCGGTAAAGTCCAATGTTTTAACAGGCATAAGTGGACGTGGAGCACTTGATACTTTACAAGACGAAATGCAAACATAAATGGGCTAAGGTCTCCTTCAAAGTCACTAATTTACAAGTTTTAGCTCCAGCTTATCGCATTAGTATTAGAAATAGTATTTTTTTTTTGAAAAAAAAAGGAAAATAAATTAATATAACGAAAAATAAACACACATAATTAATCATGCTCACATGAACTATAAAAACAAAATAATAGTAAAAATTGGTTTTGTAGATAAGATTTAAAAAAATGTGGTAGCTATTACTAAAAATGGGGATAAGGTAATATGATTTTTTTATGGATATGTAGGGACGGCAAGAGGGCGGGGGACACCTTTTTCAATCCCACCCTACAAAAAAAGTCTCTCCCCCAAACCCGTTTAATAAGTGGGGGCGAGTTTCTATTTATTTTTAAATTTTTATTATTTTATTAAATTAATTATGATTAACACATTTCAAAGAAAATGTTACATGTATTAAAATAAAAAATATGTATATTAATAAAGAATTAGCATGACATTATTTTTTTTTTTCAAACATATAATTCTATCGAGTTTATATAAATTTTTAATAGGTGATTAAAAAATATCATTATAAACATTAACAATATAGCACAAAATATTTTTATTATTTTATTTTATATAATCCGGGCAGGGGCAGGGGCAGGGCGGGGCCGGATGCCTTCTCCCTAAACCCGCCCCAAACCTTAATGAGTTAGGGAAGGCTTTTCCTAAATTTGTACCATTAGGGTAGGGTTGGTGGGTTCCTAACGAGATGAGTTAAATTGACATTTCTAATTGCTTAAATAAGTGGATAAGAAGACGTTTAAGTTTTATTTTGTCCTTTCAAAAAGTGCACTGTGACTAAGAGAATTTAGGCTTAAAAAAATTAGAATGTGGTATAACTGGCCAACAACAATAAAAAAATGAGGGTTTTAAAAAAAAGTGGGACATAATATTAGTGGGTCAATATTATTAAAGGAAAAAAATTATATAAATGAAGAAAATAGTGAGACCAAAAAGGTGACAACCAAATCATGTTACAGGCGAAGTGTACAAGGCTTGAGAATGCATTCACCATCATATGGCTGATCGCTGATTATTAGCAATTTCGACTTCATGCAAGTGAGATACAACCAAAAATTCAAATTGAGGATGGGTTTTTGAGGTTAGCTTAACCTCATGGGATCATGAAACTAACTACCAAACTATATCCTCTTACTCAACTAAACTATTCATACATAATTTAAACAACAAAGTCATTCATTCATAATTTAAAACATACATCCACCACACACACACACACACACACATATATATATATATATGTATATACTTGAAGCTTAAATGTCATGAGCTCCATGCTCACTACAAATTTAGGGTCTTGCCCATTGTTTCAATGATATACAAAATTTTACAAGTTAATACATATGTCCTAGGGCTTATGCCTTTATACAACCAAAAATATGCCTTAAGAGCCAAATGTTCTTCAAGGTCCATTTCTCCCTCTATGCTTCAAGACTTCATCAAGTCTCATGTGTCGGGAGTTTCATCTGTAATATGTAATCCCATATAGGTTAAGCATGACGGTTTGTATGACATAATGCTAATATAAAGAATAAAGGTAAGGCGTGACATATGCAAAGTGAACATTTATAAGATATATCCCCTCCAATTCAATGATGCAATGTAATGACAATATGCACGACACACACATGCAACTCTATGCTTACCCATGCCTCACTTCACAGTCCGCCCCCGTCAGCACACGAGTACTGTCATTGGCCAGATCTTAAGTTTTTCATCACAAGATCTACACCCTCATAATGCATAGCACTAAAGTGCTCAACACACACCATGTTTCCAAAGATTCAAGTATGCCAAGATGCCTTAATTTTTTTATGCAATTTCAATGAGGCATTTATTAAACCCATGAAGTATGCCTTAAATAATGCATCATACATAAAGTAAGCTATAACTTTTAAATCACAAAACTTTGTCAACATGAACATAACATATAATTCAATCAATTATATATATAATCATGTTACATATTCATAACTTTACCAAATTTTCAAAGATTATACAAGTACACAAAGTACTAATACATTGAACAAATCATAACTTTCAAACTACAAGACTTTCTCTATGTGAACATAAGCTATAATGCAATCAATTATACATATATCTATGTTACATGTTCATCACTTTACCAAATTCTCAAAGAATACATAAGTACACAAAGTACCAACCCTAGGTTTTCAAAGCAACTATATGCTAGGTAGTTTTCTAACATCAAGTAAGCATGTAAGTCATACAATCAACTTATAAAAACACTACTAAACTTAACTATATTCTTTACTTAGCAAAATATCATACCCAAAAGGATTTTTCTCAACCCTATAGAGTTGTGTTCATTTCAACGCCAAACCAATCAGTAGGATTGTAGCCTTTGTGATAGAGAACAACTTCTTAAAAGGAAGCCTTGTGAAATTCCAAGGCTAGAGATGAGTTTTGGAAGGTAGAAAGTTGAAAAACCTAGGTTTTCTTCACTTTTTCTCTCCAAGAACGAGTTGCAGTATTTTTCTCCAGCAATTATGATGGTTTTAGATCCCAAGTGTCTTATTTATACTTAAAGGGCCAAGGGGTAAAAAGACACTTTTGCCTTTAATGAGCCGCGGGATCCCGTTACACTACAACTTGTCTCAAAACGCTTCAATTCGACATTCTGCTTTAACCAAAATTCTTAAAATTATTTTAAATGATATTTTTTCAAAAAATTTATTTTTACTTGTTGGCGGGTGCGACTGGGCCACCCGCGGCACCCGGGATGCCCTTTTTGGTCTATTTTTTACACTATCTCTGATTAGGCTCAAATTCTCACAGGAGGTGTATGTTAGCATTATAAGCATATTTCCCTTCTATGAAATACTCAAATTATGCTTCTAAACATGATTTATGTCTAAATGATGCATGTATAGTGTCCTACCGACAAGTAATGCATGAATAGTGTCCTACCAGCAAAAATGAAAAAATTTATCTTGATTTTTCAGATCTTAACAATTACATTGCATTTTCACCTCGGTCGTCTCTATTTTAGACTTAATTACTTACGTCATTTATATCTTTACTTTTGTATTCCGAGTTATTAGTTATAGTCATTTCTAGCTCATCCATAGCTATTAAGCAAATTAACTTATGAAAATTATTATTATTGTTAATTGCTTTGCTTAATTGGGCCAGGGTGTTACAATTTTGGGAGAGATTTGAGATAATTAAGATTAAAAATTTGGGCTGGGTTGAAATTTTGGGATAAAAATGATAAACGAAGGTAAAATTTGGGCTAGGATAAAATTTTAGGGTGGGATAATTTACAAAAATGCCATAATTTTATTAGTAATTTTTTTTTGGTCAAATATTGGAGAGGGCTTCAGCCCATCTAGCCACCACTTGGGTCCATCCTTGCACGGTAGGCACATTGGATAAAGTGATGTCGGTAATTATATGGCTTAAATTACCACGCTGAGATTGCTTGAAACATAATATTGACACTCTCAAGTCTTGTGCCTCCTTTCATAAACAAAGTAGATGGTGTTTTACTATTCCATTATGACAATCTACATTTTGCACATGACCTTTTTGACCACGAATTGCAAAAATTAGAGTTCAAAGAGTTTTTGAATATCACTGGAACCTAGAATAATTGAACATAAATACAGTCAAGGTTGGCTAGGGAAAACATTGGCATTTTGATGGAAGAAGAAATATTTATTGATAATTTATGGCATTTGAACCATTATACCCAGTACGTCATAAACGTTCGCTTCCGCATGATGGTTGATGTTAAGAATCGAGCTTCCCAGTTGAAGTTGTGCTAGACGATTCCTAAATGATGTATTATTGCAATCCACATTGCGAAACTTAAGTAGCCTCATTCGAATAGCAAATCGGGCTAGCTTGAATTTTATAACCTTCTAATCAATTTCTCCATCCGAATAGTTGTCCATCCTAAAAATCTATCTAGAATTCAAATGTGTATTCATGGCTAATAGTTCATAAATTTGGATTGTCCATATTTGGCAGTTGATGTGTTATTTATTTTTCTTTTGTGTACATCCGTATTGGATGATATCATACTACAATAAGTTATTCATAGATTAGGTGACTTGTGCCTATTTTAGGCTTTTGGTGTAGGATCACAACACCTGATTGGGTATGATGATTTAAATTATATTGTGAAATTAATGATCTATGCAACAAGAATTAGAGATAAAGAAAGAAATGGACACAGAGAATTTACGTGGTTCGGCAATGTACCTACGTTTACTGGGTGCGACTATCTTTTTTCACTTATTAAAAAATAGGATTACAATGTATTTATACTACATCGTCGTTAAATCCTAACCCTAATCGAATACATTAAAATTCTCCAATATACCTTCACTGTACTGTTTATTTGTTACAATAATATAAGCCATATCACTAACAATCTTTACCTTAGCGAAATATTCAACCCTTTAGAAATTGTCAACAAGTTCTTGTGCCTCCACCTTGAATCAATAGGCTGGGAATGACTTCTTTCACCATGTAGAAACATTGACCAAGTCCAAGAAATACTTGAACTTGATTATAGGAATAGGCTTTGTCAACAGATCAATTGCATTATCTGAAGTGTGAATTTTTTCAAGTATCACTTCACCTGTAGCAAATTCTAAAGCAAATTTAATTTTTTTTTTTTAACTTAACTTGGAATTGGAATGTTTAGATTGAATTTTCCCAAACAACAAATGCAGTACAATTTTCAATGCTATTAAGTAGGGGGCTGGTGTTATGGTTCATCGCATGTATTGTAGATTAAAATAATAAGCATACATTAAGATGAATTCTAAAATGACTAATATACTATGGAATTTAATTCAATTAGCAATTAGATATTTAAGAATAACTACTATAGAATAGATGCCCACTATCATGATTGAATTAATTAAAAATACAATATTACAATAATATAAGCCAAATCACAAATAATCTTCACCTTAGCGAAATATTCAACCCCTTAGAAATTGTCAACAAGTTCTTGTGCCTCCACCTAGAATCAATAGGTTGGGAATGTCTTCTTTCAACATGTAGAAACATTGACTAAGTCCAAGAAATACTTGAACTTGACTGTAGGAATAAGATTTGTCAACAGATCCGCTGCATTCTCCGAAGTGTGAATTTTTTCAAGTATCACTTCACCTGTAACAAATTCTGAAGCAAATTTAATTTAATTTTTTATCTTAACTTGCAATTGGAATGTATAGATTGAATATGCCCAAACAACAAATGCAGTACAATTAACAGAAGAGTATTAGAGGAACTAAATAAAGTGAGATACAACTAAGATACATAAACAAATTTTCACATGAAACAAAATTAAAGATACAAAATTCACAAATGTGCAGGTTACATCTTTTTATATATCCAAAAAAATTAAATATATACAAATTGTATCTCTATCCACTTCTCACTTGCTAAAGATAATGACATAAAATTTGAAAATATATATACAAGTAATATTTTATAATTAAAAATGGAAAAGAAGTTTATTAATATATATATATATTGAATGAAACATTGTTAAAAAAAATTACATTCTTCCAAGTTTTATAGATTTTATTTTAACCACATATATTGTTATCTAATAATATTTGGAAAAAAAATATCAAATTCAAAATCATTACCTTGTGGCGAGAAGGAACAACCAGAAGTTTATTATTTGGCATAGAAGGTGATTGAAGTTTCAGTGACGACTTGTACACATATTTTCCATTTGATTAAGCTACCATTAAAAACAAAGACCATAGATCTGCGGTTAATGTTCACTATGGCCAAACAACAAAAGAAATAACGTGATTTAGCACTATTTTACGAAACACCCAGACAACTAGCCAAATAGCAATGCAAGCAGAGCCCATTAATCAAGTGTTCAAATCCGAGGAAAAAAATTACAAATTACAGTAAGTTGTTGACAACCACCTAGAAAGGTTGCCCAAAAAGAGTAACCAATTACTTAGTAAAGTTTGTATGGATTGAACAAAAGATACCAAATAGATACTTAGAACATGAAGGAATTCTAAAATGAACGAGAAAAAAAAAAAAAAACCCAATGAAATGCATCCAAAATATTATATTAAAAAGGAAAAAACATTTCTCCCCAAGAGTATATATAACAAATGGCTTCCCAAACACAAAACCATAAAACTCCTAGTCTAGAATTGTAATTAGCAACTAAAGTAGTTTAATAGAATACTTTATATTTATTTTAATTCACTCTTAATTCCAAACCTTGAGTTGAAAGAAACATTTAAAATGCACAGTGAAGATCCTATCACCTACATTTACATTTTTGTATATCTAACTAAATGAACAAACTTATAAATAATATACAATCAGTAGTTTGATTCAGTCGAGTTAAGCTTGGTAATGCCTATAAGCATTACTTCACTCGAACATACCCTTGGTAGTTATTGCCTATATACATTCAGTAGTTTGATTCACTTTTTTTCACTTTTTTGATCTTGTTGGTTCTCTTAACATATGATTACTGTTTGAAATTTGGATTTATTTTGTTCCTTCACAATCTGTTTGTCCATAGCTGGCAAACCTTTAGATAAAGAAGGGATCATTTGCATGGTCCCTAATAGCGTAATGAACTTAAGTTCTTCTTATTGATGGTTAATCGGATCAATTCTAATAGATGATGAATTATTTTATTGTCCTTGAATCTATTACAGAATCTAAAATCTTTGGTTTATAGAATTATCTAATCAAAGCATGGATTCATTGTGTTCGATTAGGATGGCGTATTGGTCAAGTGCATGGGATTTACACAAACGCAGTAGAAACTGTCTAGGGCAAATTTGAGTTTGATTTGATCTGGTGATATTTTTGAGTTGGAAGTCATATTATCAAAGTTCAAACACTATTCAAGACAATAGCACTCCGACTAAAGAAACCGCTGTCGTAGCCTTAATTTACTTAAATGCAATGAAATGAATTAACCTAATGTAATATGTAGGTTTAACCCATAATTAAATTGGATCTGCAGTCCCAATTATCCGATGAATCTCACATTAAAATAAGAAAATAATTGTAGAGGATTATTAAAATATCATTTTAAAATTTGAAACTGTAATTCCCTATTACAAAATCAAAGAAACAAAATAAATCACATACAAAAAGAAAATGAGAGAATTAGTGAGAAATAGAAGGAGGGCACCTTAGAGAGCATTGAGAAAGAATTCTTCTTGAAATTGAAGAGAGAATGCGGCAATTAGAAGTTTTGCTCTAGAAAGAGAATGAAATATCCTACAAGAAATAAGGATATACATTAAGCTTTGCTTTATTGCGAATTGAAGTAAGGGATGATAGTCAATAGCGGAACGAAAGGAATATGGAGTATAAGTGACAACAAATGAGAGTGAGGGAGATGCAGAGGAAGAAACACCTTAGATAGCAGCGAGGTTTGATTTTGCCAAGAAGATGAGGAAACAATACGACCATGAAGTTGTGTTTGCCAAATCATTTTGGGGGGAACATGGGTTGATGATCAAATATGGTTGAATGAGAAAGGTAACTGAACACTTGAATGAGGTAACTGAGGAGGTGGGTGAAATTACTAAGGACAGAGACGATTGTGTATGAGATCGTGGGAGCCCTTTTCTAAAAAAAAAATTGTAATTTTTAATTTGTGTGAGATGAGAGTTATTGAGGCAGGCGAAGAACTGAAATGGGATGAGTTTATTGTGACATGTAGGATATTTATTTATTGAGAGAATAAGATAATTCCAACAAAGCAATACATTGGTATAGAATATTTAGACATATAGAACAGATAGATAAATATATTTGTAGTGGATTTTTTATATTTGATTTCAATTAAAATTTCAAATGGTAAGCTTGAAGTTCTTAAAAGTACCAAAAAGCAACAATAAAAAAGAATAGGGTTTTGAATCCTAATAGTCTATTATTCTTTTCTTCAAGAAAGAAGAAAATTGTGGGACTATTAGAAGTGTTAAATATAACAAAAACCAACTAAAATTAAAAAATCCGTTAGTCAACTAATTTTTGATTTTCTATTTTGGAGGGTAAAGAACAACAAAGGGACTTTTTTCAACCCTAAAAAGAACCACAAAAACCTGTGGTTCTCCACCTTTTTCTTTGTCTCTCTTTAAATAAAAGAAATATGTTAATTCTAACCTCTTTCAAGGGATAGAAGCCTTCCAAACTCCCTTCACCAAACCTCCAATTTGAACCTAACGGGTCCTCAATCCACCATTGCCACTCAAACCATGCCTCGTGTCATGGTCCTGATATGGACCTGTTCTATGCTTTTATTCACAGCCAATCTTATAGAAGGTATTCCAGGTTTGGGTGTGAATTGGGGTCATATTGCATCTCACAATCTGGAACCGACCATCGTGGCTAAGTTGCTAAAAGACAATGGGATCAACAAGTTGAAGTTGTTCGACTCTGATCCTTCCATCGTCAAAAAATTTTCTGGAACCGGCATTGAAATCATGATTGGGATCCAAAATAAGCAACTAGCCAATTTTAGCGAGAGCTTAGATAGTGCCAAGAGCTGGGTGGAAGAGAACGTAACCCCACTATGTAAAGCAGATGTTAACATAAAGTAAGAGAACCTTTTCTTGTTCATGATTGAACAACTTCTTTTTCTCATATATGTTGAGTTCATTTTCATTTTGTTTTGGTTCTTTTATAGGTATGTAAGTGTTGGTAATGAGGTGTTCTTGACGTTTTACAATGGATCATTTGTAAATTCAACTTTCCCAGCACTTAAGAACATCCAAAAAGCGCTTAATGAGGCCGGTGTTGGAGACAAAGTCAAAGTAACCACCGCCCTTAATGCTGATGTTTATGATTCTGGCTTTCAAGGTCCATCAGGAGGTAATTTTCGCGATGATGTAAGGGACCTTATGGTAGATATTGTGAAGTTTTTCGATGCAAACAAGTCCCCATTTGTTGTCAACATATACCCATTCATCAATGTTTACCAAACTCCAACTTTTCCTATCGATTATGCTTTCTTCGATGGCATTGCTCAACCAATTATTGATAATGGCCTTGAATACACTAACATGTTTGATGCAAATTATGATACTCTTGTTGTGTCCCTTAAAAAAGCTGGGGTTCCTAACGTGAAAATCATCATTGGGGAGATTGGATGGCCAACAGATGGCGATGTACATGCCAATATCACAATGGCTAAAAGGTTCTATGATGGATTTCTCAAGAAGATGGCTAGCAACAAAGGAACTCCTCTTCGGCCTGGCCCCATTGACGCATATCTCTTTAGTCTCATGGACGAAGACCTAAAGAGTACTCTTCCTGGAACTTTTGAGCGTCACTGGGGGATTTTTCGTTACGATGGCCAACCTAAGTTTCCCATAGACTTCACAGGAAAAAATGGAAAATTAGTTGTTGGCGCCAAGGGTGTTGAATACCTGCCAACACAATGGTGTGTGTTTAACAAAAATAATAAGAACAAGACTCTAGTGAGTGAAACTTTTGACTGGGCGTGCTTACATGGAGATTGCACAAGCTTGGGAGATGGATCAAGCTGTAATAACTTGGATGATAATGGAAAATTTTCATATGCCTTTAATATGTATTATCAAATGAATAATCAACTAAAGGAGGCTTGTGATTTTGACGGGTTGGGCACGATAGTCAAGAAGAATGCCTCAGAAGGGACTTGCTTATTCCCTGTGCAAATCGCAACCCCAAAGGCAAGCACACTAGGACCCGCCCCAGCTCCAACAAGCACACACATAAAGGGACCAGCATCAACAATCACACCCGCAAGCGCAAGCATCGGCACCGGAAAGAGATTTGACTTTATGATCCTAACAAGTGTTGTTGGGGGACTTTTGATCTTATTCATATTGTTTTAAGTATCAATGTTGAATCCTTTCAAATTTGAATTCTCAATATCATTATTTTTCTTTTAAAGTTTCCAGGCTTTTAGAATATGTTTCGTTTCAATCATAGCCCTAATTAAAAATGATTTTTAAAACACTAGTAAGGTTCAAGATCAAATTTGTTTTTTTTTTTTTTTTTTGGGGGGGGGGGGGAAGCCCACTCCTTGATTAAGATATCGTCTTTTGATCGACAACACAAAAGCTGAGGTGTCACCCTCATACCATTGAGTGGAAAAATGGTTAATAACGTACCTGGCAAACTTGAATTGTTTGAAATTGTGAAACAAATGTTTTATTCATTTTTTTCCTTGATAATTCATTTCAAAATGAGCCTATATTAATTGTTAGATTTAATTAAACCACAAGAGCATATTGAGTATCAAGATGAAGCTTGACTGAGTACAAAGTTGACACTCTAAAGTTGATATTCATACAAATTTACAACATGAAGCATTTTAGGACTGAGAGTTTAGTTGGATATTCTATTTGACAGAATTAGTGTTGTAAACGTGCGTCATTTGGTCATTCAAATGACCCTCTATGGAAATTTAAAAAAATACAAAACTAGTAAGCTACTCCAATCCATAGGTCATTCGAAAGAACCATTAGATGGTTTGAACAATGGCATGGGATTTAGTCTTCCTTCGGCAACGTAATTGTTTCCAAGTATAAATGGGAGACTTATTCTGTTTTTATGAGAGATACACACTGTGGATTTTGCACGAAATTTCATCATTTTTTCTAGGGTTTTTTATGTGAGAGATATCATTCCTATCTTGATAATAATGTAGTATACCATGGCCTCCAAACAAAAAAAAAAAAAAAAACCCATAAAACTTTTTTTGTTACACTAGTTTTGTAGCATGTGCATTGCACGTGAAACTATATCAAATTGTTAAAGGTTACTTTATGTATCCTTATATTGGAAAACTTATAGTGATATTACAGACAAAGTAATAACACGAACTAAAATAAAAAGAGAGAAGAGATTAAAATAAAATAAAAGCATGAAAATGAAATAAAAATTAACTAAATTTAAGTAAAATCAACTTATTCATCTTGAATGAGAAAACAAATTCATAAGTGTAATACATATGCATAGTTAATGTAAGATATGTTTTAGGTTTATTTTGACATATTTTTATTATTGACTTTGATTTTTTGTGGAATTAATCAATATTTTATAAAATAACATTTAAATTTTTATTTAAGATTGTATCGGAATTATAAAATAGAGTAAATTGGTAATAATTAATGGGACTAAAATAGTCAAATATAATCCATAAGCCAAAAAACAAAACTACCATATATCAAATAAAATTATATAATTAAATAAATTTTGTCATAGTCCATCCTTTGGTTTGCATACTTTTACAAAGACAATGTAAATACCACAATCAATTAGATTATAATAATTGCAAATAATGTATTAAATATAGTAAATTGTAAAGGAGATACTGTAGTCGAATATAATCAAATAAAAATAAAGTAATAAAAATAAATAAATCACATATCAAATGCTGATACAAAAATATTTTAATTTTTAAACGTTTCTATCTGACATTTTTTGTAGTAAGCATTTTATAGTAAGTTGTATCCAACTAAAATAGTTAATATATATAACTACATATATTCTTTTTTCATAAATGAATGTGCATAATTAACATAAATTGATATTTTTTATTTTTTTTATTATTGGTGATAATTGATGCTTATGTGGATATTACAGTTGAATATATATATATATATATATATATATATATATTTTAGTTAGTGTGTATAGAAATGAACTTAATCAAAAGAAAGCAAGTTTATATTAAAATAGAGAATAATGTTATTCTATAGTCTGTTTACTTATTAAGAAAGGAAAAAAAAAAAAACAAGTTTATACAAATGCAAGATTTTATGAAATTTATATTGGAATTTCTAATCTAATTTATAAGTTTCAAGTTTAAGTATTTTTAATTATCAATTGATATCAAAGCTAGGATGTAGATACAAATATATCAAATCTTATTCTATAAATAAATCTAATTCATGAAAATACATTAATAGAAAATATACATTCAAATTTCATATATAAAAATAATGAATAATAGAAATTATTTTCTGTTAGATTCGTAATTACAGCGGAAGCGATTTCAAAAATCTATTTGGATCTTTTTCTTTATAGGTGGAAATGACTATCCAAAGTAGAAGAAGTCATAAGAATTCCAGAATTAGAGTTAAGGTAGTAAGGAGCGAAAGTAAAACATTGTCCTTATCCAAAAATTAAAGGAAATGAGAATACTGGAAATTGTTTTAAGGAATTATCCTTATTAATACATTACAAGGAAAAAAAACTAAATATCAGGAACTACAGATTTTCCTTGAACCTCATCCAAGAGCCTTTCATATTGTTCTCGTAATCGACTGTTGTCCCTTTCTAATTTTGAAATTCTGGTCTCTAGAGTTTAAGCAGACTTATCCACAAGTTTCCTGTGTGAGCTCCTTAATTCTTTTATTAGATTCGGAGAGAAATCGTTGCAAAACAACAATGTGGTTGTTTAGGGATTGAATTATAGCATCATTGGCGTATAAACGCCGAGTCATATTTGAAACAGAGTTCATAGTGCGAACACAAAGAACCAAAGAATCATAGATAACATTAGCACCAGTCTTAGCTACCAGTAATCCCTCATCATAGGGAGAAATGAGACCCAGGGCAACTACTGCGGCAACAGAATCATCTTACATTATAGAGTTATTAACTGTGACAAGACCAGTCCAGGCTGAGAAGGTTGGTTGCCACAAAGGTGGTTGTCTATTAGGTATGTCATCTAAATCAAGACGACTCTAAGAAGAAAAATCCATTAGATGAGTGAAAGAGGATAGTTAGAAAAGATGAGGTTGATAGTATTACAAACAGTGATAAGACCTTAGGTATCTGGGAGTAGGATTCTTATAACATATGTCAGAGCATAAGGCCAAGGACCTATTTGCATTGATTCACGAGCTAACAGGAATCCAATCTTTAATAATGTTGAGGTAGTTGGTATGTCAGATACAATTGTAAACATTAAAAAGTTTACTAAAACAGTAACTATGGTAAATTAGTATAGTTAATGCAAATCCCAAGATGGAACTCTCTGTGTCACACCCCGAATTCCAGCGAACCCGTGGCGCTACTGACGAGACGAAAGGAAAATAAAATAATAAAGAAATAAAGAACAATCTAACGGATTCAACCCAAACTTACATTCATTTCTTTCAATGTACATCTGTAACAACCTGAAATTTTTTTTTTTTAAAATAAATAAAATTTTCAAGTTATTATTATTATTATTATTATTATTATTATTAAAATGGAGGAGTGTATGTATGTGATGTGTAGAATATATACATGGATATATATATATATATATATTAAATTATTTAACTGTGTAAATATATGTGTATATGTATATATATATTCTGATTGGTGTGTGTGCAAGTGGGTATATATATATATATATATATATATATATATATATATGTATAAGGCAGTGTGTGTGTGCCGTGTGTGTGTGTATGTGTTGAGTGTTGCACACTCAAGAGAGCATGCTTGAGGTAGTGTATGGCAGTGGGTGTGTAAGGGGTTAGGTGAGTGCATGAGTGGGATTTTGTATGTATACATGAGTGAAGAGAGTGGGGAGGAGCAGATCTGTCGTGAGGGTTAGAGAGAGAGAGAGAGAGAGAAATATAGAGAGAGAAAGTGAAGAGTGTGAAGTGAAGAAAGGAGAAAGGGAGAGGGAGGCTGTGCAAGAAGGGTCGTGTACATTGGAGGAGTCCAAGGAGCTTGAACTAGAGGTGAAGCAGAAGAGAGAAGGAGAGGGAAACAAAGGTAAACAATGAAACCCATTTTCTTTCTCTCTCTAGAAAAATCTCCCTTATGTATATTCGGTTTTGTGATGTATTAATTAGATTCAATTCTTAAGCCTTGTAGCATGTGGAAAATGGAAAAGAATGCAAAAGAAATCAACCGAAATAGTTGAGAGATGAGAGAGGACAGTGGGTCACAAGCCACGGCCATGGGGGATTGGTTTGATATTTCATGTGTTAAATTAGATGGGAATGATAGGAAAGTAACTCCCTAAAGTGTAGAAATCATTTGGAGTTGGAATCAACCAAAACCATCGAAGGAAAATTGAGAAAAATGAGTTGGCCGGAGAGTTGACCGAGGGTTTGACCCTCTATTTCGAGATGATGGGGTAGGTTTTGAGGGAAATGGAGGTTGGGGATGAGATCTACGTGAAAGGGGGGAGAGAATCGCATTTTTAGAATTTGAAAAACCCGTCGGAAATCGGTCGCCGGCGCCAGAGAAGGCGCCGGAACCCTACCGCTGCTTCGCCGGGAAGTCGGGGAAGAAGGTGGGGGTGACCGGGTCAGGTACCGGGTCCGGGTCGGGTCCGGTTCGGGCAGGTGTGGACCGCCCCTGCCACGTGTCGCGTGGGTGTTTTAAATTAAAATGGGATTTGGTCCGTTTGGTTGCAAGTATAAGAAATTAAAAGATTTAAATTGGAATAGGAATAAGGATATCCTATCCCTGTTCTAGATAAGTCCCTGTTTGGTTAACCTGATTTGGAATAGTAAATTTTGATTAATTACAATTTTGACCTTGAACCTTTTACAAATTGAACCTTAACCTAGAACCTTAAGAAATCTGATTTTGAACCCCAGAACTTTGATTAATTATGTTTGACCCCCATGAATAAAATATTAATAAAATATTAATTAAATTAATTAATTAATTAATTAAATTAATTTAATTAATTAAATATTCAAAAATATCCCGGAGTCCAAATGGGACAAGCCATTAGTGTATTTTGACTATCTCGATCATTCTGAGACCAATGGTGAGGTCCGTTTTATGAGACGGGGTCCCAAAAAAAATAAAAGACCCGTAGTAACCTTTAAAATTACCAAAATGCTCCTGAATTGAAACACAGTCAAACGAACTCCGAATTAGGTAAACAAATAGTGAAACTTTATTATCTCGAACATTTCGGACTCAACCGTAGAGTCCGATTTGTGAAAAGAGGTCAAGAAATGTAAGGACACGTGTAAAGTACAAAATGACCGTTTTGCCCTTTTGAACCCCGGTGTCCGAATTGAGTTCTACGAGAACCTAAACTTATTTTCTTCAACGTCCTAGAACCAATGGTAGAGTTTAATTTAGCAGAATGGAAACCTATGAATTTAAAGACATAAAATTTGATGAATAACATAAATTCAAATGGAAATAGACTGAGTTGGAATTTATGTTTTTAGGGACACTTACAGGACAGGAGAGGGAGATCTGATCTCTTGCATCTTCATTGATCAATTCAGTTACATATTGTGCACGTTCTTCTTGGGTTGTGACTGACCCATCAGGTATGGTGTTTTGCTAGTGTTAGAAATGAAGTTAAGTTAGGAATATCTGTGAATGACTGGGATGCTGTATGTGTTTATTTGTAATGTGTTTACCTGATTATTTGGAATTGGTTGTTCACATGTTATGTGTTACTTGCAAGTTTAATAAAGTGAAGAACATGAATTATGATGTATGAACACATGAGATATGCATGTATATGAAACTGACTGGTGATTTACTTATTATTGTCAGAGCATGTTATATTATTGAGATCCATGTTCATTGAGATTGCATTGGCATATTGGCATATGATGAATCCCTTGAGAACATGGCGTGGGTAAGCACGTGGTGCTTTGCATTATGAGGGTGTAGATCCTGTGCTGAAAAACCCAAAATTGGCCATTGCATTTGGTACTCCGTAGCCATCGGGGAGTACCCGTAAACGAGACATGGGTGTGGCATAGAGTTGTGCATGGGTGTGTCACGCATACTATTCATATATATTACTGCGATGCTTGAATGTCATTTAGAAATAAATGTACACTTTGCACATGCCACGCCTTTGCTTTATTTCTGGCATTAGCATTTCATCGTACCAGCAGTTGTGCTGACCCATTCGTGGGCAACATTTTTCAGATGAGGATCCTCTAGCCACTTGAGACTCTGTGATGCCCTGATAGGGTGGAGCACGTGATATATTTATGGTCCATGAGACTTGTATTTTGTTATGTAAGGGCTTAAGCCCGAATGACCGATGAACGATGTATTGTATATTATTTTATGTATTGATGAGAATGGACGCATGTTTAGTGAATTTGATTACTTTTGTCCTCTTATTTATTTCATTTCTGTCTCGTCAGTCGCGCCTCGGGATTCGGTCAGAATTCGGGGCGTGACAACATCCATATAAAGCACAGTCAATAAAAACATTCAACATATCATTCGGGCTTAAGCCCTACATCATAAAATATGCCCTCATGGGCCAAATATCCTCCTAAGCTCATATCTCCTCCACTCTGTAAGACTTCCTCAAGTCTCAAGTGCCGAGAGCGTCATCTGAAATGTTTGTCCTACGAATGAGCCAGCTCAACTGCTGGTACAATATAATGCTAATGCAAGAAACAAAATTAAGGGCGTGGCATGTGCAAGTGTACAGTTATATCTACATGGCATTCAACATCATGCATACAATGTACTAGTAATAATCTACATGTCATCCAACTCATAAACATAATCTAAGGCGTGGCATGTGCAAGTGTACAGTTATATCTCCATGCACAATTATAACCTACATGCCATCCTATTCATCCATACAATGCATTAACAAGATTCAAAACAATTATAACTTACATGCCATCGAATTCATCCATACAATGCATTAACATGATTCATCATACATTTAGGAATTCATTAATACAATGCAATAAAAATATGCGTAACACACCCATGCAACTTTATGCCATGTCAACTCTATGTCACACCCATGTCAACTCGTGTAATGTAATGTCCCTTCATGGATCGCTCCCGTTGGTTCGGGTACCAAATGCAATATCATGTCCCTTCGCGGATCGCTCCCGCTGGTTTGGGTACCAAAAGCAATATCATGTCCCTTCGCGGATCGCTCCCGCTGGTTCAGGTACCAAATGCAATATCATGTCCCTTTACGGATCGCTCCCGTTGGTTCGGGTATAAAATGCTATATCATGTCATGTCATGTCATGTTCAAGGAACCATACTATGCCAATATGCTTTGATTCCACCATACCATAATGTAATCTCAATAAAGCATCATATCCACACATGAAGTATGCTTTAAATAATGTATTACACAATAACATTCAAATCAGAAGATCCTTTCATCAAGGTCACATGTCATACATAGTCCATTCAACACATGCTTTAAGTCACATATTTCATAATCCCAACAATTCTAAAAAAAAACATAATCCACACACTATGCTAACACATGCGATATACACATAGTCATGATTCACATTCATCACCAAACTTTCAACAAGATAACAAGGGGCACATAAGCATATGAGCAATAAAACAAACATGCGAATCATAAAGTTAACATGACAGTTATTCCTAAACTTAATTCTATTTCTTACTTAGCACAATATATCATACCTGATGGTCGATCTCAACTCAGGGAGATGCACTCGGTGTGTAGTGGAATGCATAAAATTAGATCACTTTCTCCTTGCCTTTCCGTGTCCCTAAAATCATATATGTAACTCAGTTCATTTGTTACTTGAATTATGCTATTCATCAAATTTTATGTCCTTATTTTATAAGTTTCTATTTTTTTTGCCCCCATTAAACGCTACTGTTAAGTCCGGAACATCGAAGAAAGTAGGTTTAGGCTTTCGTGGAATTCAATTCGGACATCCGAGCTAAAAAGGGCAAAATGGTCATTTTGCACTTTTACGGGTCCTTACATTTTGAGACCTCTTTTCATAATTTGGACTCTATATTTGAGTTCGGAATGATCGAGATAATAAAATTTTACTATTTGCTTACTTAATTCGGAATTCGTTTGACTGCGTTTCAACTTAAGGGCATTTTGGTAATTTTTAAATGTCATTACGGGTCTTTTATTTTTTGGGACCTCATCTCACGTCACGGACCTCACCGTTGGTCTTAGGAGGTCCAAGATAGTTAGAAAACATATATGACTTGCCTTAATTGGGCTCCGGGAAATTTCGGGGCATTTAATTTAATTTAATTAATTAAATGGGATTAAGTATAATATATATATATATATATATATATATATATTTACGGTGCAACATTGGGCATGGTTGGTAACCATCCCAATTGTTGCACACGTGTCTTCCCATCCGTTCCACCCGAGTTCAATTCCCACCAGGTTGTTGTGCAACCCTTTTTTTTTTTTTGTTGGGCCCAATCAAAACGGCCCAATTCCCTTTTTAAAACAAACTAGGCCGAACCCATTAAAGCGGCCCAAGGATCTTCTAAACCCAACCAGCCCAAACCCTTTAAAAAGGGAAATCCAATTCAGTAGCCCAACAACTCTGGCCCAACCTTCCCATTGTCTTCCTCGGTTTTCCGATGGAGGGACACTAGGGTTCCGTCGCCATCTCCGACGACGGAAACCCTTTTTCCGGCCATTTTCCATGTCTTTTTAAACACCGTCCCCTTTGGTTTTTCTCACAGATTTTATTTCTAAAATTCATTTTTGATTTGGTTCTTCATGCTTTCACGAAATGGGGGAAACCGAGACTTCCGGCCAATAAACCCTGATTTTGGCGAAGGTGTTTTCTTCACGTTTCACATCTTTTTACGGTTTATTTGAAGCTAATCATCATTCTATAACAGATCTGAAACATTTCACATCTTTTAAAATCAAGTTTGAAGCATACAATCATAGGAATCCAAATTATCCTAGGACCTGCAACCTAGTTGTTCTACTTCATTTCTTTCTCATTTTTCATGATTCTTTTTGCATTAGCTTCCTCACCTCATGCTTAACAAGGCCCTACATTTAAACCAATTTATCATGCATTTTAAAAATTAAAACCAGAACGAGTCAACTCACCTGCTTTGAGCAACCCTTGCTTCTCTCCTCAGCTCCTACCTCTGGATCTCTCCCGGTTTCTCACTTGGCCTTCTCTCTTTCTTCTCCTTAGTCTATTTCCTTTTTTTGTTTCCCCTCAAATCAGAACTCACATGTATCTCTCTCTCTCTAACCATGCCTTGAAGCTCACTGCCACACACCATCAACTACTCCTGCCAACACCACTCCCCATTGAGTGTTTCACACTCAATCCCTCACGCACACACAACCTGCACACACTCCACTGTTTATATATATACATATATATATATATACATACATATGTACACCCACGTGCACACATAATCTGACTTCTATATATATATATATTGTCACGACCTGAAACCCACCCTAAGCGGATTACCGGATCGCGATCGCCGCCCCGAGACCTGAGGGTCTCGAGACAAGGCTCGCATATGCAGCGGTATCGAATAGATGTGCAACATACATTTTGCGGAAGCGTGAAAAACTTTTTCTTTTCTTTTCTCATTTTTAAATTATGCACATTCGTCCGGTACTGCCGCTCCATACATAGCATACATGGTTACACATTCAGAGTATAACGAAAACTTAAAGACTTCATACATTCATACAATACATATTCGATTGTCCTGAGGGCTTATTACATATTCTTACATTGTCTATTAATACAAAACGTACTATTAGTGTTCATAGGTTCTTCAAAAGAAACTACTTAACATATCCTTCCAAAAAGACAGCTACACTCATCGTCGTCGTCCTTAAGACCCTGTCTGCTGCATCACCTGAAAGGGGGGGTCCGAACAAAGTCCGGGTAAGCTAATCTAAGCTTGTGAGCAATTCCAGTATTCGTCATGGGGTTTTCAATTAGCAGTGGTTTAGTACATAAGAGTTTGTAAAATAATCACCGCCAATTGTTCGTATACTTTGAATACAGAATATATGCATTCCTTAAATCATGTAGCTTTGAAACATTTAAAGTATTCAAGCTAAACTCGTACTTTGTCAAATAGAGTATATGACTCAAAACATATGCATTTCGTAAAACAATAGCTTTGAAACATTTAAAGTATTCAAGCTATACTTATAATCATGAACTTCAAAACATATATCATAACATGTATTTCTTAAATAGAGTATATAAAACTCAAAACATATGTACATTGGAAATGAGGGTAAAACCTACTTCCATTTTCAAATCATTTGTCATCTTATCACTTCCATTAGTTGTCACATCCCCCAGACCCACCCTATGCGGATTTGGGGCACGTGACAAAGGCCAGTTAGGCACCCATCGGGTTTTATCAGTTTTTTTTTTTTTGAAAGCAAAACCCCGACGGTAATCCTAACCACAGGCCATTCCGATCTAAATCCCAAGCATAATGCATTCGACATATATAATTTAAGCAGCGGAATTTTCACAAGAGAATGCATACATATATACTTGGCAGAGCATTCAGGATACATCATAGTCAGTCCTATCTTAATCAAGATTACAAAACAGTTTCACCACAAAAGGTCATAATCTGTTCAGTTACACAAAAAGTACAAAAATGGTATAGATTCACAAAAATGGGTTATCATTTTATCTGGGGGTCTCCAACATTTTCCCCCTAAGTCCTGAACCTGCTAAACCTGTCCAGCTGAGAGTTCCCCTGAAATTATTAAAATAATGGAATGAGCTTTAAAAAGCCCAGTGAGTAACACAGATATCCAGGCAAGAGTTTCGAATTCAATCTTTGCTTAAATCACATGGTAATTAAATCAGTTTGGAATTAATAGTTCAATAAATCCAAGTCAAGTTCAATAGATCAAAACAGATAAACGGTTCAGGGTGCTAGCATATCAATCAGAAATACAATTAATCATTTAAGAGACTAAAAACCATGTCGTGAGTGATAAAAGCATGCATTTAAAACAATTGCATTTAAAACATATGATATTCGAAACAATTTAACAGATCAAGGAACAGTAACTAAACAGTGTCAGAAGTTACTCACCTTCAATATTTGAGTTTGAAGCTATGAACGGAGCCTTCCTCTTTTCTCCTTAAGCCTAAAACAATTTATAGAGATTTATCAACTCATGACCTTAGACTGAGTAAGTCTACCCTATGATGGTCTCATGGAACTAACTTATAGTGGCTAGTTCATAGGTCTTACCTCTTAAGCATTTGGCTTAGGGTTTCAGTGTCTTCACACATTTATCGGTTCTGATTTTCATAATATGGACCTAACCATTGAGTTCGGAAGGTCGAAGAAAGTCAATTTAGACTCTCTCGGCTTTTAAATCTGGGTTCGGGTATATCAGGGGTATTTCGGTCATTTTGCCGTCACATAATTTCTGTCTCGGGTTCGTCATCTAATCATGTATACAGTCTCACAAGTGTCAGGTCTACTACTGGTATTAGTTCCGTTGAAATCGGATTTCATTTGGGCCTTGTACAGGGTCAGGGGTATTATGGTAATTTCATACATCATATTTTTTTCGGTACCTCATTTGCAGTCACGGACCTCACCATTGGACTCAGAAGGTCCAAGACAGTAGGAATACATATATAACTTATGATTTTTGGACAACGGACTAATTTGGAGTATTTAATTTAATTAAATGATTTTAATTAAATTAATTTCAGAATATATAGTATATATATTATTTTCGGCAGAATAGTGAACGGTCGAATAGGGTGGCACGCTGGCCAGCGTGCCAGCTCCCTCTTCAAATGATACTGCCATCGAGTCCCATAAGGCGCAAAATTGCACCTTTTATTTCTGGTTTATATTAAATATATAATATATATATATTCTGTCTCATAAGGGTCACACGCTGGTGCGTGGCCGAGTGGAAAGAAGGGGCGCGTGGGTTCTGGAGGTCAGGGGTTCGAAACCCCGTAGCCCCCTTTTTCCTTCCTTCCCTTTCTTTTCTTTTAAACGTATCAGTTTACACATATAAACGCCCAAAACGACGCCGTCCCATTTAATTCGGTGGCAGTCCCAGGTTACTCCACGTGTCCGAGCCAACCCGTCAACTTGTTTTTAAAGGTACAGAGTCGACTCAGCGTCGTCTCCTTCGTTGGACCACCCACTGTTGCCCTAGTTTTCTGCAGATTTTCACTTCCTATTTCGTGACGTTTGGGACACGGTTCCTCTCTGTTTTTCACCCAGATGTACTGTAAATGTGATTTCCATCATTTTGGCATTCATAAACCAACAAGATATCATCTCAACCAGTGGGGGTAAACTACACAAACTGTACCTGCAACTCGATACTACACCCTCGATTCTTCACCATTTCATGTGATTTTTGAAGCTATGTGATCTACAAATCATAAGGATCAAGCCCCTATTTTTATTTTTCAGTTTAGTCACATGCATCGACAATTTAGGTTTTGAACCCGTAAGAATATTTTGAAATTCGTGGGGCCATACAGTGTTCTGGGGTCGCGTAGGTAGATGTTTGAGATCCTATTAGGGTCTATTTCAGGTCTTGACATGCAAAATTCCAAACGGTTATGGTCGATTCAGACCTGGTGTTTCAAGCTTCATCAATGGAGGTTGGTCTCGGGTTTCATGGTTCTTGACCTATCCGAGACCTCTAACACATGCTACATGTTCAGAATGACTCCTAGGATCAAGATTGGATCATGCATGCAGTCTATCCTCTACATTTTTGTCAAAACAGTTCAAATTCTACAAATAAGAAAATGAGAATAATTTTGGAAGTTCACCTTCAAGCAGTAGCAGTTCACACTCTTGGCTCGGTTCAGACCTTTCTAAATGTCCCTCAAGCTTCTCAGTTCATGCACCGTGATCCTCAAGTCCCCCCCTTGCACTTCAAATGGCCAAATTTTTCCTCAAGTTCCCTTGCATACAAAGCTTCCTTTCCCTCTCTCTCTCTACACTCTCACTCTATCAACCTCACGTACACAACAGGACTCACACAATTTCTGTATTTTCAGAATTCTCTAAAGAGAGAATTTGATGCAAGTTATGTATATATATATGTACATATAGGGCTATACACATATATGAGTGTATCTCTGCCCTTAGTGGGGTTAGTGGCTGATTGACTGATGGAGGTGATGGAGGGCTATGATGAAGGGAATGCATGTAAGGCCATTGGCCAATTTGGGTGGTGGCTTGGCAAGATTATAGGTTATATACATATATTGCTGTATATATGCACAAAGTAACCAACAGCCTAGTTGGTAACTTTTTGGGACAGAATTACTTACCTTGGTAGGTCAAGGGTTCAATTCCCCTTGGCCTCCCAAGTGACCATTTTCTCCTATTTTTCTGGTTAAGGCCCTGTTTGGTTGTCGCAGAATTCCAGTTTCACTATTTTGGCCTTAACTCCCAATCCGTAACTCCTTTTTCAGTGCAGTTTCTTTCTGTCACTTCCTACTCAGAATATCTTTCATTGACCAAGGTCCAATGTCAGTTTTTATTTTCTCGAGTTTCTCATAATTAGCTAATTCGAGTTTTATCACTATTAAAAATAGACATTAAATTAGCTAAACCTGACATTTCATTCCCAAAACAGTTTTCAATACACAAAACATGCCAGTTAAGTAATTGGGGTGTTACAGTTTTTTATATATGTACCGACTGATTATTATTGATGCATATATGAGAGAATGCTTAAACATGTTTTCATGTGTGTGTTGATGCATGTGTGTGAAAATTGATGTGTGTTCGTAGTGGAAATTGGTGGAGAGTTTAGTGTTTTACTTCTTCTGAATCTTGGTATATTGATGTAAGTTCATGTTTAGAATACGTAACCTACACTGTCTACGTTATATACCCAACCGACATACGCGTACATGAAATGAATAGGTTAGCCCTTATTAGTACATGACACTTAGTCTCGGTCATATATATATATAGACTAAGGTGGGAGGTGATAGCTTTACTTTTAGATTGTACTGTTGATGTTTTGTGGGTAATTAGGGTGCTTAGAAAATACTGGATGATGAGATTGCATTATGGTACAGATAATGTGAATTTATAC
Organism: Nyssa sinensis; assembly: GCA_008638375.1. NCBI lineage: Eukaryota > Viridiplantae > Streptophyta > Magnoliopsida > Cornales > Nyssaceae > Nyssa > Nyssa sinensis. Next base: position 20,951,806 of record CM018032.1, on the reverse strand, counting down.
CATCGGGATAAATCACTAGGTGATTTCATGGATTAAATTGAGGTAGGTTAGATAACGTCACATGTGCGAGAGACCTTGGGGTATCCTTGTGATCAGTGAGGAGTTTCCTTTACTTTTTATTGTGTTGAATTGTTGAGGTGAGTCGTGATACTTGGATGGAAATCGAAAGGGATTGGCGTTGATGAGCCAATGTGTTTTGAGGATTTCATTAAGTGTTGTGCCATGTGGAGTGAGTCGTTACAGATGGGATTAGCACCAGACCCTAGCAGGGAGTGTGGAGATGTCTGCACGCTGCTGCACGCCTACCGGTGAGGCGAAGCCTACGGGGGAGATGGTAATGGGAGGAGGTAATGCATTCCACATCGCCTGGCTAAGGGAGAGGTGAGTGATCCATAGGTAAGGCTGCACGTCTACATGTTGCAATGCATTTTGCATTGATCTTTTATTATTATGTCGAGAGATGGTACGACTACATGGAATTCCCTTATCCATTGTCTTAAATAGGGACCCACGTTTCACTGCCGATTTTGGCAGAGCCTCTAGACAGCCTTAGGGACTCAGCTAAGTTTAGTACCACCTTGCATCCCCAGACTGATGGTCAGTCAGGGCGTACTATTCAGATTCTTGAGGACATGCTTAGGGCTTGTGTCATGGATTTCAGGGGTAGCTGAGAGGGTCACCTTACTTTGGTAGGGCTTGCCTACAACCGTAGCTAGCAGTCCAGTATTGAAATGGCACCATTTGAAGTGTTGTGCTGTAGGCCATGTCGTTCACCGATGTGTTGGACTGGGGTAGAGGAGATGATTGTTTTGGGACTCGACTTAGTCCGTGAGACCACAGACAAGATACGAGTGATCAGGCAGCGCTTGTTGCCAACCAGAGTCGCCAGAGGAGTTATGAAGATAGGAGGCGGCGACCCTTGTCATTCGAGGTGGGGGACCATGTGTTTCTCAAGATATCCCCCCCCCCCGACGAGATTTGAGGAGATTTGGGCGCAGTAGAAGCTGTCGCCACGATTTATAGGCCCCCTTGAGATTCTTGGGAGGGTTGGTGAGGTGGCTTATTAGCTGGCCTCACCCCCACAGCTATCTGAAGTTTATGATGTCTCCCAAGTATCGATGCTAAGGAAGTACTAGCCTGACCCCCCTCCCATGTATTAGATTGGGTAAATCTTCAGCTCGAGGGCGACATTTCCTATGATCAAAAAACCGTAGCGATATTAGACTCGAGGGACCAGGTTTTGCGAGACAGGACCGTCCCTTTGGTCAAGGTTCGTTGGAGCCGAGGTTCGAACTGGTACCCGAGTTGTTTGATCAGTGATGTATTTTCCTTCATTTTAAGTTATTTTAAATTTCGGGACGAAATTTCTGTAAGGAGGGAAGGATGTAATAACCCGAAAATTTTTTTTTTATTTATATATAAGAATTTTCCTTGGTTATTAAATATTATTTTTTTATTATTATTTTTGGTATTCTTAGTACATGTGTTATATATATATATAAGTGGTATGCATGTGTAAAATGAAGTATATGCAAATGTATATATAAATATATATATATATATATATATATAAATCTGTGGGAGTGTGTGTGTGCATGTGGATGGACATATGTATGTATGTATATATGGCAGTGTGTGTACAACTGACCTAGTGTGTGTGTCTAGTATGTGTATATGAGTGGATATGTATATAGGTATAGATGTAGAGCAGCTTTGCATTTAATGCAAAGCTGCTTTGTAGGGAAATTTGGGAGGCTGATGCAGAGAGGAAAATGTCAAGAAAAGGGGCTGATGTGAGGGAGAAACGTGTGAGAGTGGATGAGTGAGGTATAGGGGTTGGTCTCGGTTGGAGAAGAAAAGAGAAGGGAGAAAAGACTGAGAGCAAGGGAGAGAGAGTTCTGGACTGTGAAGAAGGAGAAGAAGCTCGAGGAGTGACCAAAAGAAGGGTGGAAGAGGGCACGGCTAGAGAGAGAAGCAACAGAAAAACCGTGAGTAATCTCCTTCTGTTTCAATTTTTTTTAAAGCATGTTACTTTAATTTAATTATAGGGACTTGTAGAGGGAATGAAATGGAGAATAAAGCAAGAAGAACTAGTTAAAATGGTTAAGAGGAGAGGGAGAACTCCCCAGTTGCAGGTCACGGTTTTAAGAGGTGGGTCTTGTGATTTTATGTGTGAAACTTGCCTTAGATGATAGGAAATGGAACCTAGGAGATGCAGAAGTCATTTGGAATGAAAATGGTAGAACAACCGTGACCAAACTATCAAAAAAAATGGAGAAATAGGATCGGCCGGAATGTTGACAGAGGGTTTGACCCTCTATTTCGTGAAAATCCAAAGGGGAAAATCAAAAACTAACGGTGGAAAGGGAATCTAGGGGGAAAATGGGAAAAAATGACATTTTGAAACCTTGAAAAACTCGTCGGAGATCGGTCGCCGGCGCCGGAGAAGGCGCCGGAACCCTACTGGTTCACCGCCGAAAAGTCGGGGACGAGGGGGGGCTGATCCGGGCTTGGGTCGGGTCGGTTCGGGTCGGGTTGGGCTTGGGCCGGTCCGCCCCTGCCACGTGTCACATTCCTGTTTTAAATTAAAATTGGGTTGGGAGTGTTTGGTAACGGAGATAAGAAATTAAGATAGAAATTGAAATCCGAATAGGGATATCCTATCCCTGTTCTGTCGCTATACGCTGTTTGGTTATCCAAATGTGGGATAAGGGTTTTCAAATTACGGAATTACCCTTGGACTTTTGGAAATGTAATTTTGACCCAGAACTTTCAGAATTTACAAACTGACCCCCCCAACTATTACTTATTATAATTTGACCCCACCAGATTTAAATATTAATAAAATATTAATTTAATTAATTAATTAATTAATTAATTAATTTAATTAATTAAATATTCTAAAATAATCTGGAGTCTAAATGGGACAAGTCATTAGTGTATTTTGACTATCTCGGCCATTCTGAGGTCAATGGCGAGGTCCGTTTTACGAGACGGGGTCCCAAAAAATAAAAGACCCGTAGTAACCTTTAAAATTACCAAAATGCCCCTAGGTTGAAACTGTAACACCCCGACTTTGCGTAATTAATAATTAGTTATTAATTATTAATTAATACTGGCTTATAGAATGATCTAGGGAATTAATCATAATCCCGGCGGTCATGATAGACCGATAAAATAATTAAATATGTCTGGAGGAAAAGGGTAAAATACCCGAACCCAATTACTGATTAATTCGGCGAAATAACACCGCTTTAACACTAACGAAATCCGAATTAGCTAACCCAGAAAATCCCGAATGTTTAATAAATGACACGGAACCTCTGACACTGAAGATGATTGAAATATGAAACTCCCGGAACAAACTGTGTCGAAAAAGGAGTTACGGAATGAAAGTTATGAAGGAAATACTGAAACTGAATTTCTGCGCAACCAAACGTGGCCTTAACCGAAAATATGGGAAAAATGGCCAAATGAGAGGCCAAGGGAATTGAACCCTTGACCTTTGAGTGAAAAGAAACCTCATCCAAAAATGACCAACTGGGCTACTATTGTCTTTGTGTACAAATATACAATGAAAGGTATATAACCCAGAATTCTGGTGGGGCCACCTCCCAAACTGACCAATGAGGTTACATGCAAAACCTCCATCATGACCTAAACCCCTACACTTCAGCCTCATCATCACATCTCAAGTGTCTACAATTAGACCTAGACCCTACATGTATGATTATGCATATGTATAAGTGTGCACTAATATACACATGAGCTTGGAGATCTCTATAACACCAAGTGTGTGAGCTGAATATTCAAAAATCAAAAAACTGTGTGAGAACTGATCTGTTAAGAGAGAGAAACCATGTGAGATCAAGTGAGCTTATGTGTGAGAAACCATTGTGAGAAAGCTGTGTATGTCCATGGTCTATACATGATGGTGTTCTATAAAGATGTACCAAGAGGAAGGAACTGAGGGCCGAGGTGCCAAGATCTGAACTGAGCCATGGATGAGCAAGGAAGGCTAATTGCTTGAGAGGTAAACACCAAATTTTTCTGAAATTTTTTCCCTCAAGCATGCCTACTGTTTTCAGTTGTTTCGATCTATATAACTGAGTATATAGACGACTGTGAGGCCTAAGAACCGTAACGAACTAACTGAGAGGTTCAGATAGGCCTAGAAACCTACAAGCCGTGAGCAAACCGCCATTAAAACACCTTGGGTAACAGGTCTGAAACGACCTCCATAAAACGGACTCCTGATGGTCTAGAACTCATCTAGACTCTTCTAGGGTTTTGAAAACCCTCATCCGCGACCCAAAAACACACTGGAAGACCCTCAAATTTGACACTATTCTTTTCGGCCATGGAACCCAAAACCTGAGATAGGCTTGAAAACTGAAATTTATAAATGGGGAATTGAAGCCCCTATCCTAAGGGTCACAACAAGCCAAGAATCGTGCGATTTGGTTGAGAAACAAGGCCTCACGACCGAACTGAAAATCTGCACGATAATCGGTTATACAGAGCTCAATCCTTGGATTCGAAGCTCAAAATTGATGCCAAGTTGTTGCTTTAGCCTCTAGGAACAGTTTGGAACCGAAATCAGTTGAAAACAGCCTTCGAAACTCCACGAAAATGGAGGAAACCGAAGCTGTCAATTAGGGCAACACAGGGGCGGTCGACGGGGAAGATACAGTTGACTCGCCAACTCATTCGAGTTGGGCCGAGTCCACTCGGACACATGTTGACGCACGGGCGTGCCACCGCATTAATAAGACTGCGTCGTTTTGGGGTTTACTGTTTTGTTATAAATTGAAATCCGATTGTTTGGTTACGGTGATAACAAATTGAATTGGGATTTTGGGCATAACCCAAACGAGGATAGGAAGGAAATTGGGGATAACTGGATTATTATATTCCGGTTTTCTGAAGGGAATTAAACCGGTTGGTTTTCTGAGTTTTGAACCAGTTCAGTCCACTGAACCCTTGAACCCTCTGGTCTGAACCCTAATTTTCTGAATTTATATTTAACCCCCCAAATGTTTCTGAAAATTTTGGATTAACCCCACTAATTTGGGAAATTGTACTGTGGCCCAGAACATTGAGAAATTATTCATTTAAGCCCCTGAAAAATTAATTAAATAACAAAATAATTATTTAATTATTTTATTAAATAGGTAAAATTACGATTTTACCCCTGGACATTTAATATGTCAAACAGAGTCCAAATAAAGCAAATAAATAGTGTATTTTCACTATTTCAAACATTCCGGACTCAATGGTACAGTCCGATTTTGGAAATACAGTACCGAAAAATACAGACCTGTAAGTGATAAATTACTGTACTACCCCTGATGGCACCAGACCCAAATAAAAATAAAAGACAGTCTATTTTGACTATGTCGGGCGTTCTGAACTCAATGGTGAGGTCCATTTTATGAACTGACGTGCCGAAAAATACGACACATGAAATTACCAAATTACCCCTGATACTGTACAAAGCCCAAATAAAGTCCGATTGGGACGAAACTGATACCGATAGAAGCCCAGATACTGGCGAAACTGTAAACATTATTAAATGATGATTCGGAGTCAGAATCTTACAAAACGTAAAATGACCAAAATACCCCTGAGCACAGTAAGTGCAAAGTAGAGGTCAAATAAAGGTCAAACTGATCTGATAAATTATCATAGGGATAATTATGAACACTGAAGGGCTAAATAAGACTCCGAGACAGTCAATGCGTAAAACGAGAAATGACCGATGTGTCCCGATGATCAAAAGCAGATACCAAACGAAGTCCAAAGGACTTAAGAATTTACATATGAGATATATGGGACATTCTGAGGACCACGACAGGGTCCGGGGTAAGAATGGCAAAATTACCATTTTGCCCCTAAGGCTAAATAAGCACCTAACTGATAGCAATTTAAGTCTAAAAGACTTAGAACTTCATATATAGGATATATGGGATATTCCGAGGACCACGACTGGGTCCGGGACAAGAATGGCAAAATTACCATTTTGCCCCTATCGCTAAAATAAGAACCTAACTGATACTGACTGGAGTCCAAAAGACATATAACTTTATATTTAAGATATAAAGACCATTCTGAGGACCTTGATAGGGGTCCGGGGCAAAAGTGACAAATGACCGTTTTGCCCCTAAGACTGAATAAGTAACCGACTGATAACGATTGAAGTCTAATGACTTAGGTTATAATCCTGATGACTGCTAAGCCTAATTTAAGAATAAAATAGCCCCGGATGAAACCCGATGAGAGGGCGATAGGCTACTAGGTTATCTTAGGTAATCCGATAGACACCTAAGATGACGAATAAGACCTGAATGGATAAATTCTGATCTGTCTGTAATTGATGATGATTGTTCAGGATATACATGGTGATGCCTGACGTACTTGGAGGTTATCAGATTGTTTATGCAAGGAGATAACCGTAACAGTTTGTGAGTAACCTGGAACTTCTGACTTGGTGTATAAGTACACCGTCTAGTTACTGTATTTTAAATATTGTACTACACTGTTTTATCTGATACACTGATTTCATGCCCTTACTCAAATGCATGATTTTTACTCTGTCTGATTCCTCTGTTCTGCACTGAAATAAACCTATCACTGTTTTTACTGAAAGAACAACTGATTCTTGGTACCACCTCAGTCTTGAGCACTATATGAGCATACTGCACTATTTAATCTGTGCATACTGTACTGTTTATTCTGTTATATTGTTCTGCTCTGCTCATTACTGATCTGTTCTGTTACTCTGATGTTTTAACTGATCTGTTCTGTTATTCTGATGTTTTAACTAATCTGTTCTGTTACTCTGATGTTTTAACTGACCTGTTCTGTTACTCTGATGTTTTAACTGATCTGTTCTGTCACTCTGATGTTTTGACTGTACTCCTGTTTTTAAATACCGTTTCAAACGAACGTGTTTAACTAACTGTTATGTCTAATCTGTTCTGATCTGTTCTGTTGATTTGCCTGACCCGTTCTGTTTAATCTGTCCTGACCTGTTCTGTTTAATCTGTCCTGACCTGTTCTGTTTGATCTGTCTGACCTGTTCTGTTCGATCTGTCTGACCTGTTCTGTTTAATCTGTCCTGACCTGTTCTGTTTGATCTGTCTGACCTGTTCTGTTCGATCTGTCTGACCTGTTCTGTTTGATCTGTCTGACCTGTTCTGTTTGATCTGTCCTGACCTGTTCTGTTTGATCTGTCTGACCTGTTTTGTTTGATCTGTTTTGTCCTGACCTGTTCCGTTTGATCTGTCTGATCTATTCCGTCCTGATCCGTCCTGATTTGATCTGTCTGATCTGTTCCGTCCTGATCCGTCCTGATTTGTTATGTTTGATCTGTTCCGTCCTGATCCGTCCTGATTTGTTATGTCTGATCTGTTCCGTCCTGATCCTTCCTGATTTGTTATGTTTGATCTGTTCCGTCCTGATCCGTCTTGATTGTTATGTCTGATCTGTTACGTCCTGATCCGTCCTGATTTGTTATGTCTGAACTGTTCCGTCCTGATCCGTCCTGATTGATATTGTACCAGTTTGTTCCGTCTTGTTCAATTCCGATATGTCTTGTTTTGATAGATGTATTGTTCCGTTTTGTTCCGACATGTTCAGTTCCGATATGTCTTAATCTGATTGATGTATTGTTTCGTTTTGTTCCGTCATGTTCAGTTCCGATATGACTTGTCCTGATTGATATTGTTTCATTTTGTTCCGTCATGTTCAGTTCCGATATGACTCGTCCTGATTGATATTGATTTGTTTCGTTCCGTTGATGATATACTTGTATCCTTGATTGATATACTGTTTCCACTCAGTTTTGTCTTGTTCCGTTTTGTTGATGATATACCTGTATCTCTGGTTGACATATTGTTTCCGCTCCGTTCTGTTATGTTCCGTTCTGTTTTACTCTGATTTGTCAAGTCTTATTCCGTTCTGTTCGGTTATGACTTGTTATGTTTTGTTCCGTTCCGTTCTATTATGTTTTATTGTGATCCGTTCTGACCTGTTCTATTTCGACCCGTTTTATTCTGACCCGTTCCATTCTGACCTGCTCTGTTCTGATTTGTTGTGCTTTGCTTCATCCTGTTCTGAATTGTTATGTCCTGCTCTGCTTGGATCTGCTCCGTTCTAACCTGTTGTGTTCTGTTCTGTACGGTTATACTTGATATGGTCTGTTATGTTCTGTCTGTCCCGATCTATTGTTTTATTTTGTTCAGTTCTGCTTTATTCTACTGAAACTGCATTTAAAGTAGATTCATAAAACTGCTATTTTAGAAACAACTGAACTACCCTTGTGCTTTGCAAACAACAATGGTTTGAAACCCATGACAGGGAACCTGTGTTACTCATTGGGCTTTTCGAAGCTCACCCCATTCCCTAACATTTTTCAGGAACGATATCTATTGGATCTGATGGCACTGATCTGTGGAGACTGGATTATTGAGGATTGAATCTATTTAATCAGGTGAGTGATGTACTTGACTGATATGTACTGAATATAAATATGGCTCATGGATTTAAATGGTACTCTAGAGATTATAGTTCTGCTCTGTTGTTATATGTCGAATTATAGATATGCTCTGAGGTTGAGTTGTTAGTTGTTGGATTTTAGACTTGCTCTGTGTGATACATATCCTACAGTGGATACATGAGTTGCATTCCCGTGATAAAAAGAAAAAAAAAGAAAAGTTTTAAATTCCGCTGCATCTGACCCTACAGTCGGAGTGCAATTCATTAGAAAGTTCAGAAATTGCCTTCGGTTGGTCGCGTGGCGGCTAACTGGCATCACGTCCTCGACATCCGCGTAGGGTGGGGTTCGGGATGTGACAGAAACGCTATCAAACAAACTCCAAATTTAGTAAACGAATAGTGAAACTTTATTATCTCGAGCATTCCGGATTCAACCGTGGGGTCCGATTTGTGAAAAGAGGTAACGAAATGTAGGGACCCATGTAAGGTGCAAAATGACTGTTTTGCCCTTTTGAACCCAGGTATCCGAATTGAATTCTACAAAAGCCTAAACTTATTTTCTTCGACGTTCCGGACTCAATGGTAGAGTCTAATTTAGCAAAATAGAAACTTATGAATTAAAGACATAAAATTTGATGAATAGCATAATTCAAATGACAATGAACTGAATCTCATGTTATGATTTTAGGAACACGAGAGGGCAAGGAGAAGGTGATCTGACCTTCGGCATTCTCACTGTGATTCTACCATACTTCGAGTACACCTTCTTGAGTTGAGATCAATTATCAGGTACGATATATTGTGCTAAGTAAGAAATATAATTGAGATTAGGAATACTTGCTTTGTTGCATTGATTGTTCACATGTTTGCCTGAGTGTCCACATGCTTATGTGCTACGTGCTATCTTGTTAAGTTGGATGATGATTATGGGTATATCGCATGTGTTAGTGTGGTGTGTGAATTATATGCTTTGAAGAACTGTTGATATTATGAATTGTGTACTTGAAAGCATGCTTTATGTATGAATGAGATGCATCATTGAGATTGCATTGTGACATGATGAGATCAGAGCATATTGGCATAGTGTAATTCCTTGGACATGGTGTGGGTAAGCACTTGGTGCTTTGCATTATGAGGGTGCAGATCCTGTGGTGAAAAACACAAAATCGGCCAATAGGTACTTGCCTGCCTGACGGATTCCGGACCGTGAAGCGAGACATACGCGGCGGTACTCATGCCAGCGGAGAATGACCGTATCATGAGACATGGGTGGCATAGAGTTGCATGGGTGTGTCACGCATACTGCTCATATACTGCATATTGTGTATATGCTGCCATCATGACATTGAATGCCATATAGAAATAACTGTACACTTGCACATGCCACGACCTTAGTTCTGTTTCTTGCATTAGCATTATATTGTACCAGCATGTTGAGCTGACCCCTTTAGTGGGGCAAACATTTCAGATGATGTCCCAGCTGTACGAGACGCGGAGATGAACTGATTAGGGACTATGTTAGGCCCAAGGGGCGCTTTTGATATTGTGTAAGGGCATAAGCCCGCGACTGTATTTTATTTTGTAAGTGGTGAAGAAATGGACCAGACCTTATGTATTTATCCGAACAGTATGTAGAATGTATGTAATCGTCCTTAATTATCTTTTATTCCTTTATTATTTTATTTTCTTTTGTCTCGTTACTCGCGCCTCGGGTTCGCTGGAATTCGGGGCGTGACAAGAGTAAATAGAATAACACTGATACAAGCAAGATTTCGAGCTCTACCTCCACTGGTGTGAAGATGAACTGAGAAAAGAGCACCTGAAAATGCAAACCCAAAAGTCAGATCTACAGATCTTGGCCTCAACAATGGGCAATGATGAATACCTACAAGGTAAGGAATGAGAATCGATGATCGACAATAAGACAGCCAAATCTAAAGAGATAGCCGTAATGGCCATCGATAAGTTGACGTTGCAAGATAATGAAATGGGAGATTATGGCCAATGAAGAAATCATGAAGGGAAAGAAAGGATAACGATAGGAAATGATGGAAGAATGGAAGAAATCGGTGAGAGCCTTGAGACGATGACATACTACCACAATAGAAAGAGAGGGAGAGAGAAATATACAGTTAAGATGTTATACCATAATTAATACTGTCGATAGACGAGTATGATATCTAGGAGGGTATAAACAATCACCGAAACATTTCTAGGATTACCACCAGATTTTACCACACAAATAAGGACACGTATGTCCAAATGCTTTCACGCGTTTTCATCAATGTCAATCCACCGAAAAATAGTCATTCAACTATGCTTTGTCGACTTAGAGACTAGAGTAGGGATGACAACGTGACAGTGTAGTGTGAACCTGTAACATCCCGACCAAATTAAGTGGGGTAATTAAGGATAATGATGATTATCATAGGATAATTTACTTGATAATCACGAGAAATTCTACTTAAAACTAATAGTCTATGAATATGGAGGCAAATGTATAAATAAGAGTAATTAACTATAGATTGGAGACGATTAATTGTAAGAATATGATTTAATAACAACGGTCATAACTTGGTGATAAATTACAATTTGCGTTAATCGAGGATTAGCACATGAAAGGTTCTAGAAATTTTGTGCATGAAAGACACTAAGTTAAAACTAATGATGCATGAATAAAGTAGGCTAAATCAAGAAATATTGCAACAACTATGAGAAAACTTTTGTGAGATCTTAAGTACAAGGTTCAGGGGATTGAAAGTACCCTAAAATGCAATATAATGTATTAAAAAAGAAAATAGACTGAATAAGCCAAAAAGGACACCTATCAAGGCTTAAACCCTTGCACTTCACCAAAGTTAGATTCAGACTTCCAAAAAGAACACCAACTAGGCTGCAACACATTTGTGCTATAATACCATTTTAAAATATATATATATATATATATATATATATATATATATATACAATAAAATGCATATATGGCTGCATACAAAAGCTAAGGTGTCACCCTACTGGACCAAAGTCTCAACCAATCACAACACATGCAAACCCTTCCCTTATGATATGTAAACAGACTATGTGTTTGTGAGTATTGTGCATTCTCTCAAATCAGACTTGTATGTGTGTGTGTGTGTGTTGTGTCGGCTAGAGAGAGAGGAAACCTAGAGAAAGAAAGGAGAGAAACTCGAGAGAGAAAGAAAAGGAAGAAGAAGAAAAATAGAAGAATAAAGAAGGGTATACCAAGAGAAGCAAACCATAGATTTATTGCAAGAAGGGGGAAGAAAATCGAAGAGAGAGAAACTGAAGCAGGAAACTTCTCTCTAGAATTTTCTAAAATTTAGCTTATGTTAGTTAATTTAAGATGCATGCATGTGCTTAAAATTGAAAATGGAAGAAGAAATAAAAAGAAATGGAATAGTTAAGCTTGAGAAACCCTAAGAAATCATATGACTGAATCTAAAAAACATTGGGTTATGAAGAAACTTAACTAAAAACCTGAATCTGAAGGTAAGGCATAAAAGAGCTTGAAAAATGGAGTACACTGCAACTTAAAACAACAAAAATAGTTAAGAGACCATGGAGATAACCAGAGTTGTAGGTATGGTTGAATAATCTGGGTGATCGGAGTTTTGGTTGTTTTACTTGGTTTTAAGAATGGGAAAGGGTCCCCAAGGGTTCCAAAAATCCAACGGAACAAAAAAAGAGGCAAAAATAGTAAGTAAAACTGTAATACCCCGACCCAAAATGTAACTGAGCGACCATTGTAAACCCGAACTGTTAGGGTGTGTTCTATGATATAAAATACATAGCCCGGTTTTGGAATACGAATAGTCTCGAATGCCCGGGTAATACTCGAGCAAGCCATGAGTATGTATCAGTGCACATGTACGTATATATATATGTATATGTACATATATGGGTATGTATATATATATATATATATATCTATATGTGTGTTAGCATGCTTGTATATATGTATGTATTATATGTATGTCAATAAGTATATATATATATATATATGTGCAAGTATACATGTGTGTGTAAATATAGGTGTATGAGTGTGTGATATATATATATGTGTGGGTATATATATATATACATATATGTATATATATAAATGAATGTGTGTGTATATGTGTGAAGTCGTACAAATATGTGTATATGCGTGTACGTTTGTGTATATGTAAGTGTATGTGTGTGTTTCATATATATATATATATTGCAGTGTATATATATGTATGGGAAGGGACTGTGTGTGCTGTAAGTGTGTCTGTGTGTGTGTGTTGGAGGATGTGTGAGGGTGCCGACCTATGTATACATGTATATATATATATATATATATATTATACAAAATATCAAGATATTGAGATAAGGAAAAGATTAGAAATTGGGAAGAGAGAGAAATAGAGAAAAAAAGGAAGAGAGAGAAAGATACAAAGAGGGAATGAGGCGGTGAGAAAGAAGTAGAGATATTTTGTAAGTTTATGCCTATATATATGCATGTTTAACATGCAATTAGAAAGTAAGAAATTGAGGAAGAAGAAGAGAAGAAGAAGAAGGAGAAAAAGGAAGAAAGAGAAGAGGAACTGAGGCTCAATAGAGGTAAGTTCTTATGGTTTTTCTCCAAGTTTTCTTTAGATTTAGAAAGTTATACATCATATGTATGAATAAGGTTGGGCAGATGTAGAAAAATCAAGGAAAACTGTAAGCCTCTATGACTGAGTTTCAAAAACTCAAGTCTGAAATGACCATCAAGAAAATCAATTTGATTGTTTAGGATTGAAACTAGTGACCATTAGGGCTATGAAAACCCTAATCCGTGACCAAGAATCCATGAAAATGGTCACCAAACCTCAACTTGCAGGTTTTGATTTTAGGAGCCAATCCTCACAAATCAACACCAAGCCTTGATTTCTAAATAAAGAATTGTTCCCCATGATGCAAGGATCACAACAAACCAAATCATGCTCATTTTCATGGGGAAATCAGCATTTACTAAGGGAAAAATCGAATACACCATGGAAGCCCAACCAAGCTCTCTAGACTAACTCGAGGTCTCAAACCAATGCCAAAATGTTCCCCATGAACTTAGGAATCCATAGGAACAATCTATAGGTGATTTGGAGTTCTAAAACACCATAAAATAGAGAAAATGTAAAAATGGTGAATAAGGGCAACACTGCATCTTTTGTAGAGAAGACGATGAACAGTAAAGACGTCGTGTTGAGTTAATTTGGCATGAGACTGCGTCGTCTAAATATGTATTATTTTAAATTAAACTGAATAAGGGGCGTTTGGCTACAAGGGTTGGAAACCTGAATTTGATAAACACTGTGGGAACTCGGATAGCCTATCCCTATTTAGCTTCACTGTTCACCGTTTGGTTCAGGAAATCATTGAAAAATAAAAAGGAGCTGCTGTCCTTAGGATTCGAACACAAGACCACCGAGCGTGTGGGAACTTATGCCCCACATGCGGACCACTGTGCACTAAGGCACGTGTGTCCTTATTTCACCAAAATTAATATAAAATATTAATTTAGATAATTAAATTAAATAAATTAAGTTAATTGTTGTATATATTCCCGATAATCAATTAAAACAAATAAATAGTGTATTTTTACTGTCTTGAATATTGTAAAGCCAATGGAAGGGTCCGTTTCACTAAACAGGATCCCAAAAAGTTAGGACTCGTAAAAGTGCCAAATTACCATATTACCCCTAGGGATGCTTGAAGCCAAACTGAGATCCGTAAAAGCCTAAACTTATTTTCTTCAACGTTCCAGACTCAAAGGTAGAGTCCCTTTACCCAAATAAGATACCTATAATTACAATGTGTATGAAATTAACTAATTTTAGGGCATTAGACTATAACGTAGTATTGAGCTAAGATGTGCCTACTAGTTTATAGGAATTTCAAAGGCAAAAGAAAAAGTGACAGAATAGTGAAGTAGAACATACTGATAAAAGGTAAGTAAAATTTGATTTCTTACATGCGATATTCTCAGCCATGGTTATTAATTTACTGCCTGTACTTTTATATGTACCCGAAGTTTATTGTTTCCGCAATGTGATATTTGTTTTATCTTGTGGACATTGATTAACTGTTGTATATCATTGATCATTATGTTGTACGCTTTATATTATGCCTTAAGAGGCTGACTGTTATGTTCTTACTGAATGGTATTCCATATATGTACATTTCTCATAGAATTATGAATAATCATGATATATTATGCATGCCGGAATTGTGCTCAGTCACAACGTCCATCCGATACTTTTTTTGAGTTGACTGGACCTACGGGTCAGAGGAAGTCCATAAATGGACATATGGCAATGATGGCGTTATATATGCAGTGAGATTTGACTGAGGGTATGCCGAACCCCAAAAGACCGAGGGTGTGCCAAGCCCTGAACAGAATGTGCATCACTTATGTTTTGACATCATAACGTTTATTGGATTCATAGGATGATTATGTTATTCCCTATGAATAATCTTATGTTGAAAACTTGTCCATTGATTTACGGTTGATTGGATATCTATTTATTGTGGCAGTATATCTATTGTTTTGATAGACCCTCATTGATGATCCCATGTTCATTGTATAACTATTATCCCTTACTCGTGACTGGTTATTGTGATCTTTACTATTGATCGGCCATTATGGCATTTTACCTTTCATTGGCTATTGTAGCATTTATCCTATGATTGGCTATCATGTTTCACATCTTTGGTTATCTTGGATTATGTTCTTTCTATATTGACATGTAGAGATGAAAATTTACTTACTGAACTTTGTTAGTTTATTTAGACTTACTTATTGTTTCAAAAAGAGATGCTATGAGACAGCAATATGAGCTTAAGAGCATAGGAGAGCATTTTGAAAAATTTACTAGAGATGATGTAGTTTTCCCATGTATTCACCACTTAAGGGTGATGTAGTGTTGGTTCCCATTTTGATATATGTACAACCTTATTATGATTATTTAAAGACTTCCGCTGTATAATTGTTTAAGATTTTATATTACACATTGTTATCATTGATACAAGGAAAGAAAAGTAAGGACGACTACAGGATTGGCCCCGCAATCCCCAATCTGCATAGGGTGGGTTTCGGGTCGTGACAAAAAGTTACAAAATAGGAAAATAACTCTTCGCCGAAAAAACGTAACCCGTTAGAGACCCCACTACAACTATCTATTTCGATGGCCAAAACTACGTAAAACCAAATTTAGAAGTTGGATTTGAAATCCCCATGAAAAATGGTCCGAACCCTATCGGTTTTGTAACTGGAAAATAGTCACCGACAACCACTGCCGCCGAAGAAGGATCCGAAATCCCTACTGGATAAACTAAGAAGAATGAGCTGTTCAAGTCGGGTCTCAGGTCAAGGCTTGGGTCGGGTCCTGACCGAATGTTTTAAATGGGTTTGGGCTTAAGTGGAATGGCATCGTTTTGAACCCTTAAGAATAAAAACACAATAAAAATGGCTGATGTCATGCTGACGTCAACATGATGTAGTGAACCAAACTGAACCGTTTGGTTTTTAACATAATGGAATTAGTTCACTTATATTGGGACTGAACTGGATGTTTTTTTTAAAAAGTTTATGAAATTACGTTTTGACCCCAAACCTTTCTGTTAATTACATATTGGCCCAGAAAAATAATTATAAATTATTTTTAAATCATTTTAAATTATGAGAAATTACCAAAGTGCCCTTAGGCCAAAAATAATCCAAATGAAGGCCAATTAAAATGAAACAAGAGTCTAACCCAATATTTTTGGGCATTCCAGACTTAACGACAGAGTCCGATTTATGAAATTGGATCGCGAAAAATATAAACGGGCAAATCGGAATAATTATAATTGTGTCCTAATAATCAATTAAGCTATCAATTAGACTCCGATAACTATGAAAATACACACTTTACCATTCTGGGATATTATGGACCCAATAGCGGGATCCATTTTATGAAATGAAATCCCGCAAATATAGACATGTGAAATATCATAATTAACATTTTGCCCTTAGTAATCCAAAAGCTAGTTACATGTCAGAGATAGCATATTCAGACTTTCTTTAATGTTCTAGACTTAACGGTAGAGTTCATTTTAGCAAACAAGGTGCCAAAAAATGAGACATGTGAAAATGTAAAATTATAAAAATGCCCTTAGGCTTAATATAAGTCACAAATAGGCTAATTAAGATCCAGAAAAGCCTAAACTAATTATCTTCGACATTTCAAAGTTGACGGTGATGTCCTTTTGAGAAAGATAATACCTAATAACAAACTAGAAAAATGATGAATACGTCCTTATGACTTAATGAAGTTACCAGAAGTGTATAGATGAAATTAAAAGGTCCACGTAAATGTTATAAGGACCTAATGGACTCAGAAATGAAGTCCGAATACATAAATTATGTACGAAAAAATATGGGACATTAAAAGTATAAATTACCATTATGCCTTTGAAGGGCCAAATAAGCTATAAAGCATTAGGAACCTTAAATTGAGAATTTAAGAATCTCTTAATCAATTTGACTAAGTTCAAAAGAACTTAAACCGCTGAATAAATATTCTTGGATTTAGAATGAATACTAATTCAATATATAATGTATTTTTTTATCCATGATTATAGGATTACCCAAATGATGAAAAAATGAAACAACACTATAGGATAGTTACTGTGGTACCAGTATGGGAATGCAATGCTAAGAACCCAATTTAAGTAAACCCAAACTCTAATATGTGAATTTCTACTATGCCAATGTGGCCTACTTGTATAGCTGCCAATCTTTGCTTCTTGAAATTGTATGTTTGTAATTGCTTCAAGTTAGCAACCCATTGATTATTGTGTTTCCATTATGTAAAAATTTGTGATTTGTTAGTATTCTATTTGTTGTGAACATCTATGAGTCTTTTGACTCCTTGACTATGTATTGTCTTTGTAATCATTGTGATCTCTTTTGTTGTGGACTTTTGTAACCTATATATATGCTTATACCTTGTGGAATCCTTTTACTGATAACATTATTTGTGAGTACGCAGGGTTGTGTCTGTCACAATGCCCATCTTGACTCTTTGGATGTTGATAACCTATGGGTCGGTGTTTGGGAATGATACCCAACACATTGTCCTAATGAGGACATTTTGATATGATGATAAAAGCTTTTGGTGCCATTTAGGGGAACTTAGAGATGAGTCGTGAACCTAGATGAGTGATGTGTGGGGGTAGCGGGGCCCTATTTGATAGTATCTATTTGACTCAATTTATATATTTTTGATTCCACACCATTCGATGATTTGATGATGTTATTTTTTAATATGAAATACACCTTTGAGGCTTATCTTTGTATTCAATTTGAATCTCTTTGATTTGGGCAGCTAAACATTATATGTTGATAAACTTGTGCCTGTTGACTTGTTCAGTCATCCCTACTGCAATCGTAACCTTTTTGTGAACTATGTTATTTTGGCCTAATGGCCGGTCTCTTTGAGCTTGAAACCCTATGATTATCCTTTTGTTATACACCTTTGTTTAACCCATGTCAGAGTGAAGGATTTACTTACTGAGCTAAGTTAGCTCACCCCAGAATTATAACAATTTTTCAAGTAACACAATATGGAAGGAAAGGCAATGACGGTGACTAATGGAGCTAGTGGTATGCTTGTGGAAAACCTTGATGATGCATAACTCTGAGTTATAATTTGAATATATATCTTATAAGGTTAATGTGAATGTTAGATTTATGACATAGTGACACTAGAAATGTTATTAGACTTGAATAGTGATTAATAATGATGAAAATTGTACCTGGCGATAATCTTATTGATGATTGTTAAAGTTTGATTTGTTATCAGATGAGTTATATATGTGTAACTTTTTCATTTGATACATAATTAAAAAAAATTATTACTCTTTGGTGCAATTCATTTGATTTTGTACGGCCTGTCTGAGTGACAGTGTCGGTCACCAACCTCTAATCCGTATAGGGTGGGTTTCGAGTCGTGACAGAACCAATCTTCCTTAACAAGGGAACCAATGGACTATAAATGAGAGAAACCCTAAGAAAATAACTCACAATTGAATGTGAGGAAATAGTGAAGAGAGATGTGTGTATGCTTGTACCTTTGCCTTAGTCTAACCATTTATATGTATATACACTTATGTTTAAAAGTCATTGAATATAGGTTCTTCAAAATCGAAGAAAAGACTCAACCTTCACCCATTCCATGAAATGAAACTATGTTATTTTGGCCTGATGGCCGATCTCTTTGAGCTTGAAACCCTATGATTATCCTTTTGTTATACACATTTGTTTAACCCATGACAGAGTGAATGATTTACTTACTGAGGTAAGTTAGCTCACCCTAGAATTATAACAATTTTTCAAGTAGCACAATATGGAAGGAAATGCAATGACGGTGACTAATGGAACTAGTGGTATGCATGTGGGAAATCTTGACGATGCATAACTCAGAGTCGTAATTTGAATATATATCCTGTAAGGTTAATGTGAATGTGAGATTTATGACATAGTGACACTAGAAATGTTATTAGACTTGAATGGTGATTAATGATAATGAAAATTGTACTTGGAGATAATTTTATTAATGATTGTTAAAGTTTGATTTGTTATAAGATGAATTGCATATGCGTAGCTTCTGCACTTGATACATAATTAAAAAAATTTATTACTCTTTGGTGTAATTTATTTGATTTTGTACAGCCTGTCTGAGTGACAGTGTAAGTCATCGACGACCTATAATCTACATAGGGTGGGTTTTGGGTCGTGATAGAACCAATTTTCCTTAACAAGGGAACCCATGGCCTATAAATGAGAGAAGCCCTAAGGAAATAACTCACAATTGAATGTGAGGAAATAGTGACGAGAGATGTGTGTATTCTTGTACCTTCGCCTTACTCCAACCATTTATATGTATATATACTTATGTTTACAAGTCACTGAATATGGGTTCTTCGAAATTGAAGAAAAGACACAACCTTTACCCACTCTATGAAATGAACAAGGCCCTCGGTTTTGCGCCTTGTATGAAAATTGAAGAAGATGGAGAAACCACACCAATACCGAAAAATAACACAACCACCCAAAGAGTGCCTGTGTGGAAAAGCTGAAAGCTCCAAACAATGAAAGGTCATTTGGGAATGAAGCTCGATAGTCCGAGAAACAGTATTAGTAATGATACATAGTGCTGCTATGGTTGTCTTACCTGGAAAATGACTAGGAAATGGCCTTGCCACCAGTAACAACTCGTGTTTGTTGACATAAGCTTCAACTCTCCTTACCATAATTGACATTATTGATTTGGGTGATGGTCGCAAGAGTACTAAGAAGCACAGTTCGGATGGACTCTAAAACAATTGAGGCCATTTCGAAACAAGATGAATGGTAGGAGCACACCAAATTATTGAAATACAAGTTGTTCCGAGTTTGAAGGACCAAACTCCTTGTAAGGATAGGAGGATGTAACACCTCAACCCAAATTATTTATTAGGGTTGTTGTAGAATCAAGCACTGCTAATTAATAGTACAATGTTGGATTTCACCAAAAAGGGAACTTATGTAATGTACCAAAAGTTCTAATAATGGAAGATTTTTTTTCAAAGTCGTGAAGCATTATATATAGTAATAATAATTTAAGGGTTGGACTATGGCCTAATCACATGCAGACTTAACCTAACCACAGTTAATAAGATTAATTGATTTAATACATATATAACTAAATGATATCAAATGTATGTATGTGGACAATGATAGTGTGTGAACAAAGCTTACACATGAGATCGTATAGTGTGTGCAATAATGTGTGCATTACTGTTCGAACAAGATAAGGGGACAGTCAAAAGTGACTATCACCCCACTAGTGTTTTGTGCATGTGAGTGAATAGTATATATTACATATGCAGACAACAAGATGATATATATATGAGCATGTATACATACATATATATATATATATATCTATAAATGACATGTGAGTTAATAATGAGAAAAAATCAAAGGGAGACACATACAAGTAAACAATAATGCATAGTGAAATGTGATACATACATATGATGCATACAAATGAATGAATTATTGAGAAGAAAAGAAAAGAGATAAGGTGGCGAAAAGTGCACCAAACTGAATCGATAGAGAAAGTAGAGAGAGAAATATGAGTATATATATAAATATGCATGATATATATATACACAACCCAACTGAGAAGGAACTCAGTGGAATAAGAATGAGAAGTTGGGTTTCCAGTAGCTTAAGGAGCTTTGAGGATGAGCATTCAAGGATTAGAAATAGAGGAAAAGAGAGAGAGAAGCCATTGAAGGTAAGTTTCTCTCTCTAGAATTCTTTTCCCCAAATGTTGTTGTTGTGAGATTTGATTAGCACAAACATGCATGAAACTATGAATAAATGAAAATGGAAAGAAAATGGGATTGTTTAGGCTAAGAAAACCTAAACAATCGAGATACATGAAAATGAAAGAAACTAGGTTTTCAACTCATGACGCACTATGTTTCATACAAATAACTAGGTTCAAAAGAGCATAAAAAATGGAACCCATAGGAATTTAAAGCAACAAAAATGGTCTAAAGACCACTAAGTAATCTAAAATTATAATTGGGAGTGATAATCATGAGAGATCGAGTTTTGACAGCTTTTTATTCGTTTTAAGAACGGAAAAGTGTTCCCTGGGGTCCCAGAAGTTGAACGGCATAAAAATGGAGCAAAAATGGCAGCTCTAACGCGACGAAATAGAGAAAGAAATTCTTGCCGGAAAAATGACCCTCGCTAGAGCAGCCACTGTAAACGGCTGCTCGACGGCCAAGGGTCGACCTAAACTTTATTTTAACTTTAGAAATGAATTCCTTAAAGAAAAACAAATCAAAACATGTTGAGCCGCTACCAAAAAATGATCACCGGCGATCACCGTCGCTAGAAAAAGCGATCGGCACCGGGGAGTTATATGTTGACCAATCAACCTTTGAATGGGTCGGTCAACGGGTTGGATCAGGCCGGATATGGGTTGGGTCCTGACCTACATTAAAATGAATCCAATGAGAACCAAAATGGTGTCGTCTTACTTAATAAAGGGCTAACGTCAACATAACACAACAAGCCGCTTGAACCTAACTAAGCCGATTCACTTGAACTTGGACTGGACCGAATGGTTTATTTGGAATTTGCCTGAACTTATAATTTAACCCACCAATGTTTCTATTAATTACAGAAGGGCCTAGAAAATTAATTGTAAAACCCTTTTAATTAAAGGGAAATTAGTAAAATGTCGTTAAGCTAAAAATAAGCTAAACCAAGGTGAATTAAAATGAAAAAAGAGTTTAACCCTATTTTTTGGGCATTCCAGACTCCATGGTAGAGTCTGATTTATGAAATTAGATTCCTAAAAATACGAACGGATGAACTGGAATAATTTTAATTGTGCCCTAATGAACTAATTAAGCTGCCAATTAAACCCCGATGACCATGAAACTACCTACCTTAACATTTTTCGACGTTCCAAACTTAACAGTGGATTTCGTTTAGTCAAATGAGGTACCGAAAATACAGACACATAGAAATATAAAATTCCCAAACTCCCCTTAGTGTTGTACGGGCTACCAAACAGACTGGAAAAATATAGGAAGGGGCATAATTAATATTTTTGGATGTTTGGTACCTAACTGTAAGGTCACGTTGCGAATTAGGTACCCGAACGTGGTCCCGCATGAAATTGAAAAATTATAAAAATTCCCCTAGACTTAATGTACACTGCAGATAGGCTAATTAAGTTTTGGAAATGCCTAAATTGATTATCTTTGACATTTTAAACTTAACAGTGATGTCCTTTTAAGGAAAATAAGACCTAATAACAAACTAAAAAATGAGGAATACATCCCCAAGACTTAATGAAGATACTAGAAGAGTATCAAAAGTAAAGACAAACCTATACTAACATATATAAGAGCTTTCTAAGTTTGAAAATGAACTCCATTAGAGATAATTGGGTACATAAGACACAAGTTACAAATGATAAAATTACCAAAATACCCTTAAAGGCTAAAGTGAGCATACGATGATTTAAGAAGTATTGGGAACCTTGACTAAAGACCATAAAAGACTAAGAACATTAAGTAGGCAAAGATTAAGTCGAGTATTATACTAATATAGTACTGATGTATTTTAACCCATGCTTTAGGATCACCAACAAAGAAATAGAGATAAGAGGAATGCCGAGGCATACCAAGTAAACGAATAAAGAAATGACTGTGGACATTGGACCACAAGTGAGTAACCTTGAACCTTGAAGTGGAGAAATTTTCAATGAAATACAGTTCTTTACAGTTTTATAACACTACATGTAGTTCTTTATAGCTTTATAACATATTTCAAACTACTATGCTAAATGTTTTAACTGCATGATTGTTTATAGAATACTGAAATAAATGGTAGAATTGAATGCTTTTAAGTAGCATCTCTTTAAATGTTTTATAGCACGGATAGCTTGAAGAATGTATTGCAAGCATGTTTTAGTTTTGATATGACTTACAACACCCTATCGGGGGTTAAAAGTCGGTAAACTTCCAGTAAGTCTTCATAAGTGACTCGGCTAGGAGTCTGAATCCGGTGAAAAGGCTAGTAGGCCTATAGCTCTAAATTACATAGAGTTCACCAATGTGACATTTACAGTCCCTAGGGATTGAGGTTATGAGATGTATGGCAAAAACAAATTTCATAGCTTTAGTCTACAGGCCACCATGTGACAACCCAAAGTCCTAAGGGATAATAGTTTTTAAGAAGTGTGGAATGTTTTATTACTTACCAGTACCAGATTTTATGATAACATGTTTAACTTGCAAAACTATCTAGCATAAAATTTTGCATGATCTCCAATATATATCTTGTAACTTCCAATTATATGTTTATGTTTTAAGAATGTCAGTAGCTTTCAGTATAGATCTTTTTTATTACTATCCATAAGAGTTTACAAAAAGGGGTTTTCTGAAAAACCCATGATGGAGGACTGGTGTTACTCACGAGCTTTTCAACAAAGCTCACAAGGTTTTATCCTGTGTATTTTCAGGGATTACATAGGGGTTCATGTGAATGCATTGGAACTGAATGCATTCAACAATGTAATAGTTAAGGATTCATGTTATTATAACTGTGATGTACATTTTAGTTATGTTCTGTCAAGTATGACCGCATTAAAAAAAAAAAATTATAAACGAGAATCTCGATGTATAATTTTATGTAACCGAATGCAATCTACTTCGAAATAATAAAAAGGCCTTTGGTTAGACATGTCATTATTATGTTGTCAAAGGTTCGTGTCTTGACGAAGTGCCTAATTGACCGGTCATTATCCCTAATCCGCATAGGGTGGATTTTGGGTCGTAATAGAAAGCATTACGGTCATTTTTTCTATAAAGGGCATTTTATTCATTTTGGCCATTTTGTTCATAGAGGACATTTTGGTCATTTCACCCATAAAGGGCATTTCCATCATTTTTTTCATAGAGGTCAATTTTGACGTTTTGGTCATTTTGTCCATATAGGACATTTTGGTCATTTCGTCTATAGAGGACATTTACGTCATTTTTCTTATAGAGGGCATTTTTGACATTTTGGTCATTTTGTCCATAAAAGGCATTTTTATCATTTCGCCTATAGAAAGCATTTCCATCATTTTGCCCATGGAGGACATTTTAGTCATTTTGTCTATAGATGACATTTTGGTCATTTCGCCTATAGAGGGCATTTTGGTCATTATGCCCACTAAGGGCATTTTAGTAATTTCTAGCATTTTTCCTACCCATTAGGGGTAGTTTGGTAAATACTAGAAGTTTTCCATCTTCTAGGGGTATTTTTGTAATATTGGTGCCATTTTGCCTTTTGGAGGGCACTTTAGTAATTTTAGCACAATCATACCCCATATAGGTTATTTTGGTCATTCATGGGTATACATGTAATTTTCATGCCATTTTACCCATATAAGGTTAATTTGGTAATTTTAGCCTTTAGAGATAATTTTGACTTTTTTTATCCCTAAATTCTCTACTGAATTAGGGGTGATATTGTACATATACATTTGTCCAACAAATACTTGCCTATTTCCCTTATTTCCTTATCCCAATGGATTTTTCTAGATTTGTGCACCAAATACTTGCCAATTTTCCTCCCTTCCTTATTCTAAGGGATTTTCCTTAGATTTGTGCACAAAATAATATCTATATCTAATTGTTTGCTCATTAAGCATTCAATATTGGCCATTTATCCATAGGATTCATTGTGATCCTTTGGATCAAACCTCTTTACTTTTTTTAATAAATAAGACCCTTAGTCACCATAATACAAGGACGGAGACAGACAGAAAAATCAAGAAGCCAGATGGTGCTATAATAGTTCCCCATATTTCTTCTCCCATATTTCTTTTCCCATATTTTTGAAGCCTTGTTTTACACAAGAAATAGTTCTAAACCATTGAAGAAACAGTTCTACACCATTGAAGATTTAATTCAAGGATTTCAAGCTCAAGACTTGTCTTATTCAACCTAAACAATCAGGTATGCTCCCTAAAACCTTACTTTTTTCTCTTTTCCTAATTCAATTCATCATATCACTCTAGTTGGAATAAATTGAATTAGAAAACTATGTTGGCTGTGATTCCATTATCTGAATGGATACGTAGGACGCCTCATGGGCCTAAGTCTACTTTTTTCCTTCAATTTTATTTATTTTATGTCCTTTTTTATTCATGTCAATCTTTACTTCTACTCCTTTTGGTTTATTTACTTTATGTGTTCTGTTTACTTTATTTTTTCATGACATTATTATCATTATTTCTAAATGTTTACTCTTTCTCTTTATGTCATGAAATATAAGCCTTGTTGATAAACACTTGAGGCCAGTCCATTCAGACTGGGCGGGATGGGTGCATAACCCCTTCCTATCTCATATGTTAGCCCCCAAATTCAGAATTCTTTGGTTCATTGTAGACTAGTTTTGCTTTGTTTTATTTTTGTTAGGATGTGTGCCCTCATATCCAAGAAATTTTATTATTATTTAATAGATTTGATTTATTATTGAGTTTCATATTACTATATGTTTGGATGTTGCTTTATATCATGAGATGATTAGTCCTTGAATTGTCATTAGGAGTGGTTCATGTGTATAAATGAGATTTATACACAGGAGATATGAACTACTTATATAGGCAATTCTAACATTATTTGCAGTTATTGATAAGACTGGACATCTTATCTGTAAAGCTATAATACAATTAACCTTTATGTGATAAGGTGGTTTATCTCAACTATCAAAGTAGTAGACTCTATGTTATTATATTGGTGTATTGGGAATACACTAAACTGGATCACTATAAGAAACGCATTATTTATAATTGCCACATTTAATAAGTTTCTTATTCACTATTCGCAGTAAGCTCTTAATTTTGAGACAATAGTGAACTCAAGTTCTGTATAGTGATGACTTTGAGTTACCAATGAGTGAGGTCTTTTAGATCAATACCTCGGTATCTTAGGAAATCATTATTTAGACTGTAGGAACACATATTCTCAAGATGGAATCTACACTCTATATATTAGAGAGATGGATATCCCTTTTGTGCTAATTCAATGAGTTAATCACTAAAATCTAGATCCGGTCTTTTCAGTAAATTGTTTATTAAAATGATAACCAATTACAATTGATTAATAATTATTGAGTTAGGTTCTTAAAATAATTAGAAGATTAATTTGACAGTATAATATAGAACCCTGATTATTAATATCCATGTAGAGGGGCCAACTATAAAAGTATAGTGTGTATAGGTTTACTCTATTCTACTAAGTTGGAGTGCAATTTCAATTATATAGTGGAGTTAATTGAAATTAATTAGTCAATTAATTTAATTATGAGATAATTAAGATTTAATTGATTAATTGGAAGCTAACTTAGTGGGACCCACTAGATTCCTTCTCTTGCCTTAACAAGGTTAAGCCCTATATATATGATACGTAGGGAGCCGTTTATTAGGAGTTTTTGCGCTAGACAAAAATAAGAGGCAGCACACTCTCCAGCAAAAGAGGAGAAGACTTCGAGAAGGAAGATTGCATCAATCTTTTTCAAGAAGTCTTCTTCAACAGTCAAGATTATCAAGATTAGGTAATTCTAACTCTCTTTTCAAGATTGTATGATTCATGTAAAGAAAAAGATTCAAATAGATTTTGGAAATCTCTTCCGTTGTGGTTACGAACCCAACAATTGGTATTAGAGCAACTTTACATGAATCCATCAATTTTGAAGGTTATATTTACTTGTTCTAAACTTATTCATGGATCCTAATTAAAATAAATGGTTATTTTAGAATGGAATTTTGTGGTACAATTTATTTGATACAAAGATTTGATCCTTGTTTGAGAATCTTGATAATTAAATTTAGTTCTTGATGGATACGAGATACCCATAATGATAGATTGATCAATAAATTCCCAAGAGAATAGGTTGGAATTTAGAAACAAATAAAAAAAAAATGGAAAATTGTGTAAGGAAAACAAAAAAAAAACGGTAAGAGCCGATCACCGCGCTGATCATAATTTTGCGCAAGCATAAGAGAGGCATATTGGATGCTTTGTTTTCCCATCTTTCATGTATTATTATTTAACCCAACAATTGGTGTGCCTCTCATAGATGAATTAGTATCTGATTATATATATATATATATATATATATATATAAAATATATATATATATATATATATGGCTTGCGGCTCATCTGGCGTTGATGCAAATGGACGGCTATATCATGGGTTTTCAATGAAAACTCATGACAATATATATATATATATATATATATATAATATTTGATATTATATTATATATGATTAGTAGGTTATATATTTTAATTCATAGGTATTGTGTCACGCCCCGAAGTTTCATAAACCCGAGGTGTGAATGAGAATAATAAAATAAAAGAATTAAATTCATATATTTGTTTTTAGTTGGCTTTTACTTGTTAATCTCCAATATCATGTCTGTCTTATAACGGCTTAAAGTGTAGGCTAAACATAGCCCAGGTGTTTTCATAACCCAACTTCAAGGTGGTGACCAAGCATGATCCAAGTGGTAGCTTAGCATAGCCTAAAATGAAAACAAAGTATGGTCAAGGTTGTAAAGATTCGAAAATTTGGAATAAATTTTTTTTTTTTAGAACACTGCGAATGTCTTTAATTCCTAATTAATTTAAAATTTGAAAAAATATATATATATATATAATATAATAAAAAGAAAAAAATATGTATAATAGTATATATGAAAAAAAAAAAGAAAAAAAGAAGAAGAAACGGGAGGGAAAGAAAAAGAAAAGAGAAAAGAGAAAAGAAGAAAAAGGGGACGGTGCAGTCTCGGGTGAGGGAGAACGACAGAACAGGGGAGGAGGAAAGGGAGAAGAAAAGAGAAAAAGAAAAAGGGAGGAAAGAAAGAGGGAGAGAGAGAGGGCGATTGAAGGTTGTTGGGGGAGGTCGGAGCTCCGACAGAGAGCCGTCGGAGGAGATCGAGGGTTCTGGTGAGGGGTCTGTGCGACGGGAGCAGCGGGGCTTCGTGGGGAAAATCCGACAGGTTGGTACAGCGGGCGGCTAACCGACGGTGAGTAATTTGGTGAAGAAGATCTGTTGCAAAGGAACTACTGCTGGAGGATCTGGTTCAATTCCTGAAGTAGATCGGAGCAGACAGGGGATGTGTATGTATATATATATATATGTATGTGTGTGGATGTTACGGTTTTGCGGGATGGCTCTCGGTATGGTGTAGCGATGGAGTAGCAGTGGGTTTTGGATTCCTTGGAGCGATTGAAGCTGTGTGTTACGGATTGGAGGAACACGAGGCAGCAACGATTGGGACGGATCTGTAGAGGAGTTGTCGACTTTGGCCGTGTCACGGGATCGTGAGTTGAATTCGATTTTTTTGCTTCAGGTGGTGATGATTCAGTGGTCGTGGGTTGATTCAACGGAAACTTGGGGTTAGGATTCTGTGATTTGTGTTACGGTTGTGGTGTATGGCAGTGGTTCGGGATTGTGTGTGTGTTGTTGTGGTTTTTGTCGATGGCTGTCATGGGTGTTGAATTGGTTCGTTAGTTCGTCGGATTGAGAGTCGGTTGGGTTGGATTTGCTGGTTCGGCTGTACCCATGTTGGAGGAGATGTATGTATATATATATATACATATATATATTGGGAATTGATTTATGTTGGGGATGAAGAGGGACCAGTGCTTGCGGCTTGAGGAACTTGATGAAACTGAAGCAGAATAGGCTTCAGCCGTAGGTGGCATCAGGTGATTGGAAGCTTGTGCCGTTGTCTGATTGAGGGGTTGGGTTCGCATAAGGGGTCGACTGGTATTGTAAATTAATTGGGAGAGTTACAGTTGGGGGCAGCAGGTTTGGATGTTGTGTAGTTGAGGTTGGTTTGAATAGGACTAGGGATAGTATCTGTGACTGTGGAGCTACGTCCGTTAGGAGATTTGTGTGTTTAAAAATGGGGACAGACTGTTGGGCACATTTTAAAGCAACAGAGCAGCTTGTCGATGGGAGGAGGTTGCGACAAGAAGAAAGTGGTAGAGGTTTGTGGGTTGTGTTGGCTGTTGGATTACAAACTGCTGGCCGATTCGAATGAGTTAGGTTCAGGACCTACTGGTTTTGAGAGAGATCAAAGAAAGGAGACTCTGTTAGTGCATTCAGATGAGGTAGGAACTCCAGAAGCATACAGCAAGACATGCCATCCATTTCTTTGTGTCGTGTTCATCCATTGATAAAGAGAAATGGGTGCTTCGGTCAGTTTAGGTGTTGGGTAGCATCAGATATAGGCCATTCAATTTTACAAGTAGGATTGCCTTGGCAGTGGATAACATCAGGTAGATTGGGGAACTCAGGAATTAGTAAGGCTGCATTGAATCTGATTGTTGGCAAGGGGTAGAGCAAGTAAGGAGCTACTTAGATATTTTGCAAGGAAGTTCAGTTTGCCACAGAGTTTCCGTAACATATGGGTTCTTGAAAGTGGTTGTAGTATTTCAGCGGCGACAATTGGGTATTAGGTCTCTTGTTCAGGTGGAGATGGCTCACTCAATTTCAAGTAGAGAAGTTATTGTCCGTTCATCTAGAGGGTTGACTGAGCCTGGAACTTTATTCAAAAACTTAATGGCCATCCTTCACGATGTTGTTATCTATATGATGGCACGGTGAGGAATGTATGTAGTAATTCGATTATTCAATTTGAGTATGGGTTCAAGGTTGAAGAAGCTGATGAAACTGGATGTAAAGTGGCTGGCCGACTCGATCAGCCTGCCGGTGTGTTTTCTTCAACTGCTGAACCATGGACTGGAGAGCAACCTCAAACTCGGGATG
The DNA here is from genome assembly GCA_008638375.1 of Nyssa sinensis. Classification (NCBI taxonomy): domain Eukaryota; kingdom Viridiplantae; phylum Streptophyta; class Magnoliopsida; order Cornales; family Nyssaceae; genus Nyssa; species Nyssa sinensis. The sequence continues at coordinate 20,921,890 of CM018032.1, read as the reverse complement.
CACGAGGGTTTGGTTCACGCTTGACTGCAAATTCTCCAAAGATTGGTTGAGTGGAGATAAGCATAAGCTTGATATGATTCCATTGGAGGGCTAAGTTACTTACGGGTTGATTGGATTGCATAGTGGACACCGCTTAGTAGGGTTGTGACCAACCCTATCAGGTATGATATTTTACTAATGTAAGAAATGAGATTAAGCTTAGGAGTATTGATAAGATGATTGAATGTTCTCTATGCGTAATTGCTATTAGGAAACCACTTAGAATTTGATTGTTTATATGCTTACGTGTTCTTTATGAATCTATGGGTGTTACGATTTACTTCTTGAGTTGTCATCATATGTGATTTATGTTTTAGAAGGATCGCTAATATTGCGACATGTAGAATTGTATAAGTGTTGGGATTGATCGAGCATGAGACGTAGATTTATGGATGAAATCTTGTAATTTAAATGCTATTGTTAATCTTAAATGTGATGCATTATTTAAAGCATGTTGCATATGCTTATGAAAGAGATGTTTCATTTGAACTGTATCATTGCATGATGAAATCATGGCATATTGGCATCGTGTGATTTCTTGAAAGCATAGTGTGGGTCAGCACGAGGTGCTGGTGCATTATGAGGGTGCAGATCCTGTGGTGAAAAACCCAAAATTGGCCATTAGGTACTCGCATGCCTGACTGGTTCCGGACCGTGAAGCGAGACATATGTGGCGGTACTCATGCCAGCGGGGAAGGACCGTATCATGAGACATGGGTGGGCATAGAGTTGCATGGGTGTGTCACGCATACTGCTTACATACTGTATATTGTTTATATACTGTCATCATTACATCGAATGCCATATAGAAATAACTGTACACTTGCACATGTCACGACCTTAGTTTTGTTTCTTGCATTAGTATTATGTCATACCAGCATGTTGTCGCTGACCCATTCGTGGGCACAGGTTTCAGATAAAGCTCCTGGCACGCGGGACTTGATGAAATCTTGGAGAAAGGAGAGGAAATGAATTTGGAAGAATATTTGGGCCCTTGGGGCGTATTTAGACATTATAAACGATTGGTGTATTTCTGAAAAGAATGGAAATGACATTGTATATTGTAATAAATAATGAATTTGTGATCCTTTAGTTTAAGTGTAGGAGTAGACGTGATGGATTGTATAAGTAGGTGATGTATATTTAACTTTGATAGAGTTGTGGCCATCGAGTGAGGATGGATTGTGACTGTTGTATATATATATGTTGTATTGTGTTTATCAGGGGGAAAAGGTTCGAAAAACAAAGGAGGTGCTGCCGAAATTTTTAGAAAATTAAAGAACTCTATTTAATTTGTCGTAAATTCAAAAATCTGTTTAATTATCTTTTATTTTATTTACTTTCTATTCGTCAGTCGCACCTCGGGTTTCGGTCAGAAATTCGGGGCGTGACAAAGGTTGGTGGCCTAATATGGCCTAATTAAAGGTAAGATATTTTCCTAAGTAGTGACCAAACATGGTCCTAAAGGGTGGCTAAACATGGCCCATAAGGGTGGTCAAACATGTCCCAAAAGAGTGGCCAAACATGGCCCAAGGTGATTGACCAACATGGCCTAGGGGTTGGCCAAACATGGCCCAAGGCGCGGCCAAGGTCCGGTGACAAGGGATGCAAAGGCTGGGCACCAGGGGGCTGGGCTTAGGCACGCGGGGGGGCATACGGGCGTGTGTGGGGGGCTGGGCTACTGCTGCTGGTTTACTGTAGCTACAGTGTATTTGCTGCAACCTAATTTCTTCATTTTTTGAATTTTTTTCCAAAGTGCTGCAAGCTAATTTTTCCAATTTTTAACCTACTTCCTCAAGCTTTTTAACCCATACTTTTTGGCACTTTTCCTATTTATATATGGGTATTTTACACACCTAAAAACTCATTTTAATTCACTAAATTTTTTACATGATCTCCTTTATTTTCTAAGCATTTTCTACCTAATATTTTTCAACATAGTCCATCATTCTTAAACTAACTACCAAACTACATCCTCTTACTCAACTAAACTATTCATACTTAATTTAAACAACCAAGCCATTCATTCATGATTTAAAACATACATCCACCATATATATATATATATGTATATACTTGAAACTTAAGTGTCATGAGCTCCATTCTCACTACAAATTTAGGGCTTTGCCCATTGTTTCAATGCTATATAAAATTTTACAAGTTAATACATATGTCTTAGGGTTTATGCCCTCATACAACCAAAAATATACCCCAAGGGCCAAATGTTCTTCAAGGTCCGTTTTTCCCCCCATGCTTCAAGACTTCATCAAGTCTCATGTACTGGGAGTCTTATCTATAATATGTAATCCTGTATAGGGTAAGTACGACTGCTTGTATGACATAATGCTAATATAAAGAACAAAGGTAAGGCGTGGCATGTGCAAAGTGAAAATTTGTAAGCTATATGTCTTCCAATTCATCAATGCAATTCAATGGCAATATGCATGAAACACATATGCAACTCTATACCACACCCATGTCTCGCTTCATGGTCCTTCCCCATTGGAACGCAAGTATCAATCGTATGTCTCGCTTCACAGTTCGTCCCCTTTGGATCGCGAGTACCATGGCCAATTTTAGGTTTTTCACCACAAGATCCACACCCTCATAATACATAGCATCAAAGTGCTCAACACACGACATGTTTCCAAAGATTCACGTATGCCAAGATGCCTTGATTTTTCTATGCAATTTCAATGAGGCATTTATCAAACTCATGGAGTGTGCCTTAAATAATGCATCATACATAAAGCAAACTATAACTTTTAAACCATAAAACTTTGTCTACATAAACATAGCATATAATCCAATCAATTACACATATAATCATGTTACATGTTCAAAACCTTACCAACTTCTCAAAGATTACACAAGTACACAAAATACCAATTCATTGAGCAAACCATAACTTTCAAACTACAAGATTTTGTCTACATGAACATAAGCTAGAATGCAATGAATTATACATATATTCATGTTACATGTTCATCACTTTACCAAATTCTCAAAGAACGCATAAGTACACAAGATACCAACCCTAGGTTTTCAAAGTAACTATATGCTAGGTGATTTTTTAACAACAAGTAAGCATATAAGTCATACAATCAACATATAAAAACACTCTTAAACTTAACTCTATTCTTTACTTAGCAAAATATCATACTTAGAAGGGTTTTTCTCAACACTAGGGAGTTGTGTTCACTTTAATTCTGAACTAATTGATAAGATTGTAGCCCTTGTGGTGGGGAACAACTTCCTAGAAGGAAGCCTTGTGAAATTCCAAGGCTAGAGATGAGTTTTGGAAGGTAGAAAGTTGAAAAACCTAGGTTTTCTTCACCTTTTCTCTCCAAGCACGACTTGATGTAACTTCTCCAGAAATTTTTGAAGATTTTAGATCCCAAGAGTGTTATTTATACTAAAGGGGTTAAGGGGTGAAAAGACCATTTTGCCCTTAATGAGCCACGGGACCCTGTTACACTATAACCCAGCCCGAAACGCCTCAATTCGGTATTCTGCTTTAACCAAAGTTCTAAAAATTATTTTAAATGATATTTTCTCAAAAATTTTAATTTTGCTTGTTGGCGGGTGCGGCCGGGTCCATCCGGGCCACCTGGGATGCCCTTTTTGGTCCATTTTTCAAACTATCTCTGATTAGGTTCAAATTCTCACAAGAGATGTATTTTGACATTCTAGGCATATTTACCTTCTATGGCATACCCAAATTATACTTATAAACATGACTTATGTCTAAATTATACATGTATAATGCCCTACCGGTAAATAGTGCATGAATAGTGTGCCCTACCGTTAAAAACGAAAAATTTATCCTGATTTTTCAGATCTTTACATATTGGATACTCATGTATATTAAAAATTAATTTTATTAAACTATTTGGGTATGTGAGACTCAAATATTTTATGAGCTCAAATTTTATTTTATTTTATATGCATTCTTTAAAATTATGCGTATATGATACCCATGGATAGATAATCTTGACAGTAATAAATATTATTATTTTAATTGGATATTAGATACTCAAATTTATTAAATTGTTTGGGTATGAGATACTCTAATATTTTATGAATTTAAATTTTATTTTCTATATCTATCTCTTTAAATTATGGGTATATGATACCAATGGGTATTTAATACCCAAATATATTGGATTTAAAATTATAGGTTAAGCGAGACTTGACCTATACAGGTTCTTGGATACATGGATTAAATCTTTGTACACTCTAAAATATACATGGGTGATGTATATGATTAATCACATATTTAAATGCTTTAATATTTTATTTCTCATATTTAAATGGTTCATTTATGTGAATGGATATCCTATCTCTCATGCCTAGCTATTAGGTGAGGTATTTAATTTAATTGATTTTGAGGCAATTGTAAAGGGTAATGGACTTGAAAATTTTTCCCGCGAATGAGCAAGCTCCATTGGTTTCCCTAACCTATTAATTTTTAATTTTAGATTAAACGTAAGCTCACGTATGTGGGTATAGGTTCTTCATGTATTTATTTTATTTCTGGAGAAAGAGGTAGAGGATAGGAGCCATCAAGAAGACCAATGAAAGTACAAAGCTTGCTATCAAGAATTTTAGTTGGCCATGAGAGATAATTTTAATTTTATGCTTGCATGTTTATTTTCATAAAATCACATGATTAATTTTGATCCATGAATAGGTTAATATAATTATGCATGTGTATAGTAAAAATCTTCAATTTATAAAAACAAGTGGGAGAGGGATGCTTTAAGAAAGCTCCCATAGTCTTCCATCATCGGTCCATAGTAAGACAAAAATAGATGCCCTAAGCCATCTTCGAGTGGCCACTCCACGGAGGGTGACTATCTTGTTGGTTACAAGTATGGACCTCTTAGGATAGAATAGAAAAAGACAGGGTGAGGGTGATCTCCCCACGGGGAGAGTACTTGCAACGGTTGTCTTTTTATTTAAGATGATGGTATACACTTGATCAAAAGGGAATGATATTGTCCCCACAGAGTTTATCATTCTCTTTTGAAGACAAGATGATATTAGAAAATATGTTTCATTTGACATGACATGTCTAGATAGTGAAATCATATAGGATATGATGGTCCTCCTAATCATATAAATGACATTGTCATCCCCACGGAGCATGTTGTTTATAAGGTTAGGTTCCAATGCATTCACTGATAGTGGCTTGAGAATAACACTATGCATTCATGAGAGCAAAATTTATTTTACTATTTATTTACATCCATGCTAATGTGTGTGCTTCTATATATGATTCTCATATGTCTTCATTTAACCCACTTGTTATCATCCTAAAAGCAAATAAGTTGATTGGACCTAACTATTTGAACTGGAAATGGAATTTGGACATTGTCCTAACTGTAGAGGGGTACAAATATGTGATTACTATGGATAGCCCAGACCTTCCAAGGGCTGATGCTCCCCAAGAGGACGTTGAACGCTATTCTAGGTGGGTTAAGGCTAATGAGAAGGCATGTTGCTATATCTTAGCTTTGATGTCAAGTGTTTTATAGCATCATATCATGATCCATCTGTCTACAAGAAGGTTACGCCACATAGAAGCCACGCAGACACCACATGAGCACTTACTTGATGATCACTTTTGCATAGCAAGCCTGCATAGATTCTCTAAAATATTCTTGGAGTCCTAGACTTGTGTAGAACCTTGTACATACTTCTAGTCTTGTATAGAGTATTCTAGAATGTTATAGATATTTGAGGATTCTAGAATGATCCCCTAATAAGGTGGGAACATTCTAGATGCCCCCTTATAGCCCTTAGATCAAAATAATCCTAGCCATCCATTGTAAGGCCAAGAGCCTATAAAAGGGGTGGGATCTCATTTTCCACTCACTCAATCAAGTGTAAGCAATCTTCTCTTGAGCAATACAAATTCCTCTCCCATAGCTTTTTTGTTCCCTAGCCACCATCTTCTTTAGCCACCACCTAGTTGTGCTAGCTAGATAGGCTGACTTAGCACTACAAGCCCAATTATGAGTTGCTAAGTGCCGCACGGGTGCTTGGAATATTAAGGCCTTGATAGTTGGTATCAGAGCCTAGATTGCGAGCGTGTTGCAACAGAAGGAGTGAAGGACATTATGTCGACTTTAGAGACAATTCACGAGGAGGAGCAAACCCAAGTCCAAGAGTGTGGTCGAGGTGCGCACTGCAACCCTGCCTAAGGAAAGTAACAGACCAAGTCCAAGGACACTTCTAAGGACATGATGGCTAGCTTGGAGTCACGGGTGGCTAACGTGGAGGCCTCCGTGTCACTATAGGACTCATACTTGGAGGAAGTTGGGCAATGTCTCGACGGCTTAGAGACAGAATGCGGAGAGCTTAACCAAGCTATGAAGGGATCCCTTAACGAGCTAAATGGTTCCATCAGGCTGGAGTTCCGAGCACTACGAGACCAACTTACGGGCGAGCTCATTAACCTACGTGGATACATCAATGAGGAACTCGACACCATCCGTGCTTAAGTAGAAGAAGTACGATCTGATTGGACATTATGTAAAATAGCCGTTACCGCAAGAAACATCACTACCCGAGAGATGCCTAAGGTAGATGTCCCAAAGCCCAAGAGTTACACCGGTACAAGGAATGCTCGGGAGCTTGAAAACTTCCTATGGGGCTTAGAATAATACTTCCAAGTTGTCGACATAACCAACGAACCTTCGAAGGTGCGCACTATTATTCTATACCTCACTGATAGTGTTATGCTATGGTGGCGTAGGAGGCATCACAATATAGAAAGGGGCATTTGCATTGTTGATACTTGGGAGGATTTCAAAAGAGAGATCAAATGGCAATTCTACCCAAAGAATGTCGAAGAGGAAGCACGGGGCTAACTTTGCTGACTTGTCACGCCCCGGATTTCCATGAACCCGAGGGTGAATGAAACAAAAAAATTAAAAGAAACAATTAATCGATAATTAAATAAATTAAATTAAAAATTCACTTATTATTTCCTCAAACCTTCCTCCAATATTAAAATTAACGTTTGTTAATTGGCATGACAAACAAATATTCGAGTATTGCCTCAATGTCTCACCCAATTAATATTTAAAGTTATTTAAATCACATTCCAAAAGAGTTCTTAGAATAATCTTTCATCCCCAAAAAATTTAAATTAAACACTTGTTATATGACAAAAAAATATTTTAAAGTTACTTAAATGAATTTTTTTCCAAGGTTTTCAATTCTACTTTTTTTTTCCCACCCTTTGCCCCCTTGTCCCCTTGTCCAAGGCTTTTAAACCCTACTTTTTGATATATTTTTTTTCACTAGTCTTAAAAGACCTTTACCCACCTATTTAATATTTAAGTTTTCCGAAAAATTGGGCATAACCTCCCTTGTTTTCCCCACGTATTTTCTCACCTAATATCCACAAAATTTAAGAGTAAAAATTCATAAAATCCACCCTCACTCGATGGCCACAATTTCCACATACATCCATATAAGAATACATTTAAGGAAATATCATGCATTTACTTGGGTTTCAACCCATACAATTCAAAATGGCCCAAGGCCTAATGTTTACAATTCTTTTCAAGTACAAAACTAAATAAATACTTCTCCAAAAATAATTACAAGAAGTTGGGCTTATGCTCATACATCCAAAAAGTACCCTAAGGGCCAAATCTTCAACACTATCCATTTCTTCCCATTCTTCAAGACTTAAACAAGTCTCAAGTGTCCGGGACCTCATCTGAAATATAATTCCCACGAATGGGTTAGCTCAACTACTGGTATAATGTAATACTAAGACTAGAAACAAATTTAAGGGCTTGACATGTGCAAGTGTACATTCATTTCTACATGCCTCACTAATCAATCCACACAATGTACTGACAACATTCATAACGCATCCATACAAACTCTATACCACATCCATGAATTCATTAATACGACGTAATGAAATTATGCATGACACACCCACGCAACTCTATGCCACACCCATGTCAACTCTATGTCACACCCATGTCAACTCTATGCCACACCCATGTCTCGATTTTACGGATCGCATCCGATGGTCCATCGAGTACCACACCTGTTTCATGGACCGCCCCCGTCGGGTCAATCAAGCACCGATACATGTCTCGCTTCACGGTCCGGACCCCGTTGGCATGCGAGTACCAAATGGCCAATTTTGGATTTTTCACCACAGGATCTACACCCTCATAATGCATAGCACTTTGTGCCCAACTCACACCATGTGTCCAAGGAATTTCAACATGCCAAAATGCCATGATCTTCAACATGCAACTCTATGTGACAATTTATCAAACACGTGGTGTCCCTTTTTCAAGTCATGCCATTTATCCCACAAAATACATAACTTAAAATACCAAAACATCATGCTCATCACATATATATATATATATATATATATATATATATCAAGGCTACACATATCAACAAATATTTAAGCCACAATCTCACAACTCCAATAATTCACAAAGAATATAAACATTCCATAAAGCACTAAAGCACAATTCATCACATGGTCCAAACCACAAAGTGTGTCAATAATTTCATGGGTTGACAATCTCATGGCACAATTTTATCTATCAAATACACACCAAACAAAGCAAGAAATCACCCAAAATCAACAAGAACAAAAATACTCCTAAACTACCAACTCTAGGCTTTTCAAAGGAGCTACTTCCTAGGTGATCTCCTAACATTAGAGATGCATTTACAACCGTTCAAATACCTGTAAAAACACAAAGGAACTTAAATTTGTTACTAGCTTAGCACTACATCATACCTAAAATCAGTTTTTCCTGAACTGTGGTGGCTGTGTTTGCTGTAATGCCAAACTGTTTAGTGAGAATATAGTACACATTGAGCTGAACACTTTCTCAGAAGGAAGTTCAGCCAAATTCCCGCTTGAAATGTGTGTTCCGGGAGCTTGAAAATGTAGAATTTTAGGGCTTTTCTCTCCCTCTCTCTATATGGATGAGATTTCTTAAATTTCAGAATGTATATGTGATAATGATGGACTAGATGAGCTGTATTTATAGTGGGGAATCAAAGGGGCAAGGGAAAATGACCATTTTGCCCTTAATGAGGCCATGAACCCCGTTACTCTACAGCTCATTCCTAAATGCTTCAAATTGAAATTTTGTTTTATCCAATGTTCATAAAATTATTTTAAATGAAAATTCTTAGAAGAAAACATTTTCATTTGAGGTCGGCTTAGGTCCGTTCCACCCGGGTGCCCTTTTTGTCCAATTCTGGAAACTATTTCCGTTTTGGCTAATTTTCATACAGCGGATATCTTATATTATTTCAATCACTTTAATCTTGTATGATACACTCTAATTATGTCTCTGAGTGGGTCGTTTGGTGAAAACAGTGCAAAAAAACGTTTTACCGGTAAAACTGGCAAAACTGCGCATGCGAAATGTCCTATCGACGAAAATGAAAAATTTACCCTCATTTTTTTCAAATCTCTACATCCTTCCCCCCTTAAAGAAATTTCCTCCCGAAATTTAAAATTATACTTCTTCGACAAAATAATAAAAGATCAATTCAAAATGTATTGTAACATGGAGACATATAGCCTTACTTATAGATCATTCACCTTTCCGTCAGCCAAGCGATGTGGAATGCATTACCCTCACCCATTACCCCCTCCCCCCAAAGGAACCGCGTCCACTTGGGCGGGCGTGCAGCGGTGTACAGCCATCTCCACACTCCCTGCTAGGGTCTGGTTCTGATCCCATCTGTAACGGCTCATTCCACATGGTACAACACATAATGAAATCCTCAAAATATGTTGGTGCATCAATGCCAATTTCTCCAAATTCACCCAAGTATCATGACTCACCTCAATAATGTAACAATATAATAAAAGTAAAGAGGAATCCTCAATGTTCACAAGGACCCTCAAAGTCTCTCACACATGTGATGACCATCTAACTAACCTCAATGCAAGTCATGACATCATCTAGTACGTCATCACAATGTCATCAATATATATCACTCGCACTTCAATGTAATTCAATAATCTAACATCCTCCAAGTACCATAATCATCTATAAGACATCAATATCATAATCTTAAAGTAAAACCATCATCAGATATCGTAATGTAGATAATGCAGTCCATGTCTTCCAATTATGAAATCAAAGGCAACACATCAAGGTTTAAAAATCTAAAACATCAGAGAAGGTAACAAAAAAAAATCTCAATTTCATCCAAGGTTTTTCCGACTCATCATCATCCTAGTCAACATATTAAATAAAGTCTCATGCCGATTGAGATTCTTAGTGAAACTCTTCACCAATTTAAATCATGAATACACATCAATCCTCACTCATATGTATCATAACACACGTACATATAAACGTGTTTAAACATACTCTTATACATGCATTACTACCAAATCAGCCCGCGTAAAAATCATAATCGTAGTGCTATAACGATTACTAAATTAGCATGTATATTTAAAATTGACAAGCAACATTTAATAACTAATACATAATCCATAATATCAACACCCAACTACAAGATCCATCCCAAGGACATACATGTATATAAATAAGCATACAATCTGCTATTTAGGTAACTAGGCATACACCCAACCCTATGGATATCCAAACTTCTAGCTCATCTCCCAAACAATAACACATAATCTACCACTTACTTTCACTCAGTCTACTGCATAGATATAAGCATCTAGTCCCTATTCATCAATAATCCAGCATACCACATATTGTATAGTTTTCACACACTAAAACAACAAGCACTCACCCAATCACATAATCTCAACCAGTCTAATCAAGTCAAGGTCTAACCTCTCCTATCACATAACAAGGTCCATCCTAGAAAGATCCACAAACACCCCACTACTTGTCACAACATAGTCTAGAAATTGCACTTCCTGTAGCCAAACTCACACTTCCAAAACTTAGCAAATAAACGGTGCTGCCTCAAAATTTGTAACACAATTCGTACGTGAAAGACATGCTCATCCTCAGAAGATGAGTAAATCAAGATATCATCAGCAAACACCATGACAAGCAGATCCAAGTAATGACTAAAGATTCGATACATCAAGTCCGTAAGTACTGTTAGGGCATTCGCCACATTGAATGGTATAGCTATAATTCATAATGCCCACAATGAGCGTGAAAAGCTGTCTTCGCCACATTTTTTTTTTCCATACTTCTAACTAATAGTATCCCGGTCTAAGATCGACTCTCAAGAAACATCTCGAACCCCTAAGCTGGTCAGACAAGTCATCTACCTTTGATAACGGTCACTTATCCTCGATAACAACTCGATTCAATCTCCCATAATCCATACACAAATGTAATGTCCCATCCTTCTTCTCCGCGAACAATGCCAAAGCATCTCGCAGCGAAGTACTAGGACAAGTAAAACCCTTATCTTATAAATCAGTCAACTGGTCCCTCAGCTCTCTCTCAACTCAGCTAGAGCCATGTAGTCAAGTGGACAAGAAATAGACATAATGCCTGGGTTAACCTTTATCATGAACTCTATCTCTTACCTCGGTGGTAAATTAGTCATGTCATCTGGAAAAACATCTGGAAACTCGTCCACTATTGGTAGTAACACGCTCTTTATAGTCCCATCCCTATTTGCTATCAAACTAGCCAACCACTAGCTCTGACCTCCCAAACTCCTAGAGTCATATAAGGTGGTGCAAAAAAAATCTCCACGATCCCCCGTGAAATAGAAGCTATCTCCCTTAGGGTACACACAGTCACTCTCCCCCTGTGGCAGTATATACTTACCTGAATAGCAGCAACCAATCCACCCCCAATATAACATCAAGAATAGACATGCCAAGTATAACGAACTCAAAAGAAATGATGCAATCAGCTATCCCTATCAAGCAATCTCTACAGATCCTCGTTAGTATCTCATTACCCTAACTAGTGAACCCTACGATGGTAGAACGAGGCAATCGTCGCAAGCTCCTAAATAAAGTAAAATTTCCCAAGTGCAACCTTTATTATCTAGCTCCAGACAACACAATCATTTATAGCTTTATTCCAAACCAATCAGACTCATTCATAACTTTTACCCACGTATTTCTAAATGACAAGTGAAAGCTACCATTCACTTTTTTTTTTTTCATAAAACAATGCAAGCTCTCAACTTCTAGTGCCTTAACCTCAATATTTTCACTCCAAGTACGTTCACAAAATTTGCATCTTAAACACAAGGTTCATAGTCAAGAGATTCATATCATCCAACTCTTAACCCGATATACAATCTCCTCCAAAACAACAATCAATGCTCACCTTTTTATTCGATCACAACTCTAGAATCAGTCTCGTAAACCAAGCTAGAACTAGGTTCATAACTGACACCTCAATTTGACCCAATTCATGCAACTCGTTATTTTCACAAAGTGTACATTCATAAGTTCACTAAGTCACCCCACTCTGCTTATCACATCTAGGATCAATCATCTTATAGAACTAGGTGAGACAATAACATTCATTTCTAGGTTACATCCGCAGTCTACCACAATATAACTGACTCCAATGCAATAAAGAAATCATTACAGCCCCTAATTTCAGAATCGCCTCCGTATTTTAATTCAATATTTATCCGAAGCACGAAATCAAAATCCAATTACATCATAAGTTAGATTAATCCATAACTATATTATTTTCAAACTATTCCTGTTTACACAATAGTCATCAATCAGCGTTTGAGAACCTAACACATCTCATAGAAGTACTTGCTTAATCAACACTTATACCACTCAAGTCAACCCTCTCCCTCCATTATTTACATTAAACAGTTAACACCGAGTTCTAACACAGTCTTTTGCAAGTAAGAAATTCATTTAAACGATGCAATATTCACATTCTCAAGTCATGCTAGTGTTCAACTAGCCTACCAATACTCAACCCTAGGTGAATGCTATCCAAAAATAATACATCTCTCCACAAAAGAGTTCAACACAATGATATCCTTAAAACTTTTGGCACAAATGCTCTGAGTATCCATTATCCAGTCCATACACAAAAATTCCCACAAGTCTAAATTTTTATTTTAGCATTTTAAGGCCTTATGTGTCATTTTATTTATAGTTTTCTACCTCATTGACATTTGTTTATTTAAGATTTTATAATTCTTTTATCATTCCTTACCTTTATAGCTAGGTGATAACCCTTCATGGATCACAGCTCCTTTTGTTACTGGCTGATGGGGCACCATCCATCAACTGTAACGCAAGACTTGAGACCAATCCAGTCTGTATAGATAACGTAGTCATAGTACTATAACCCATGAATATCGGTTACTAACCTAGCATACATATATATATATATATATATATAATCAACAAGCCATAATCAACAGCCAACACGTGGCCAACCACATAAGCAATGCAAATACACAACACATCCTAAGAACATACACATACACATGAGAACACAGCCAGTAAGGTATATAACTAGACCCACCGCCTACCTCATAAATAACTAGGCATTCTATCAACTATAGGGATAACTAGGTGCACAGCCTATATCTCCACCAACTAGGCATTCGGCATATCCCATAAGACATATAGTCATGCCAATCTACATATCATTCTTATTATACACCATACTGCATCAAATCACGTAATCACGCATTATTGTACATCATCAACTAACACATAATCGCAACAAGTCATGTTTCTAATAAAAATAACCACACAGCACACAAAGTCCTATCACATACCACTGACAGCTTACACCAAGTCAAATGCCCTCATCGAGGGTCCTATGGTGTTCAACAACACCTATCCATCGTCAAGTATTCTCCTACTAGGACTCCAATACTAAGCTATCAAAATCTACACATTACACAACGTTCACTAAAAAAAAAAATTTAAATCACGTGTCGTGGTCCTATTATGTCTAACAACATCCCACGGTCTCTAGGTATTCGAACCCGGAGCTCTGATACCATCTGTCAAGCCCTGGATTTCCACGAACCCGAGGGTGAATGAAACAAAAAAATTAAAAGAAACAATTAATCGATAATTAAATAAATTAAATTAAAAATTCACTCATTATGTCCTCAAACCTTCCTCCAATATTAAAATTAACGTTTGTTAATTGGCATGACAAACAAATATTCGAGTATTGCCTCAATGTCTCACCCAATTAATATTTAAAGTTATTTAAATCACATTCCAAAAGAGTTCTTAGAATAATCTTAAATCATCCCCAAAAAATTTAAATTAAACACTTGTTATATGACAAAAAAATATTTTAAAGTTACTTAAACGAATTTCTTTCCAAGGTTTTCAATTCTACTTTTTTTTCCACCCTTTGCCCCCTTGTCTAAGGCTTCTAAACCCTACTTTTTGATTTATTTTTTTTTTCACTACTCTTAAAAGACCTTTACCCACCTATTTAATATTTAAGTTTTCCAAAAAATTGGGCATAACCTCCCTTGTTTTCCCCAAGTATTTCCTCACCTAATATCCACAAAATTTAAGAGTAAAAATTCATAAACATCCACCCTCACTCGGTGGCCACAATTTCCACATACATCCATGTAAGAATACATTTAAGGAAATATCATGCATTTACTTGGGTTTCAACCCATACAATTCAAAGTGGTCCAAGGCCTAATGTTTACAATTCTTTTCAAGTACAAAACTAAATAAATACTTCTCCAAAAATAATTACAAGAAGTTGGGCTTATGCCCATACATCCACAAAGTGCCCCAAGGGCCAAATCTTCAACACTATCCATTTCTTCCCACTCTTCAAGACTTAAACAAGTCTCAAGTGTCTGGGACCTCATCTAAAATATAATTCCCACGAATGGGTCAGCTCAACTGCTGGTATAATGTAATACTAAGACTAGAAACAAATTTAAGGGCGTGGCATGTGCAAGTGTACATTCATTTCTACATGCCTCACTAATCAATCCACACAATGTACTGACAACATTCATAATGCATCCATACAAACTCTATATCACATCCATGAATTCATTAATACGACGTAATGAAATTATGCATGACACACCCATGCAACTCTATGCCACACCCATGTCAACTCTATGTCACACCCATGTCAACTCTATGCCACAACCATGTCTCAGTTTTACAGATCGCATCCGATGGTCCATCGAGTACCACACCTGTTTCACGGACCGCCCCCGTCGGGTCAATCAAGCACTGATACATGTCTCGCTTCACGGTCTGGACCCCGTTGGCATGCGAGTACCAAATAGCCAATTTTGGATTTTTCACCACAGGATCTACACCCTCATAATGCATAGCACTTCGTGCCCAACTCACACCATATGTCCAAGGAATTTCAACATGCCAAAATGCCATGATCTTCAACATGCAACTCTATGTGACAATTTATCAAACACGTGGTGTCCCTTTTTCAAGTCATGCCATTTTATCCCACAAAATACATAACTTAAAATACCAAAAAATCATGCTCATCATATATATATCAAGGTTACACATATCAACAAATATTTAAGCCACAATCTCACAACTCCAATAATTCACAAAGAATATAAACATTCCATAAAGCACTAAAGCACAATTCATCACATGGTCCAAACCACAAGGTGTGTCAATGATTTCATGGGTTGAGAATCTCATGGCACAATTCTATCTATCAAATACACACCAAACAAAGCAAGAAATCACCCAAAATCAACAAGAACAAAAATACTCCTAAACTACCAACTCTAGGCTTTTCAAAGGAGCTACTTCCTAGGTGATCTCCTAACATTAGAGATGCATTTACAACAGTTCAAATACATGTAAAAACAAAAAGGAACTTAAATCTATTGCTAGCTTAGCAATAAATCATACCTAAAATCAGTTTTTCCTGAACTGTGGTGGCTATGTTCACTGGAATGCCAAACTGTTTAGTGAGGATATAGTACTCATTGAGCTGAACACTTTCTCAGAAGGAAGTTCAGCGAAATTCCCGCTTGAAATGTGTGTTCCGGCAGCTTAAAAATGTGAAATTTTAGGGCTTTTCTCTCCCTCTCTCTATATGGACGAGATTTCTGAAATTTCAGAATGTATATGTGATAATGATGGACTAGATGATCTGTATTTATAGTGGGGAATCAAAAGGGCAAGGGCAAATGACCATTTTGCCCTTAATGAGGCCATGAACCCCGTTACTCTACAGCTCATTCCTAAATGCTTCAAATTGAAATTTTGTTTTAGCCAATATTCATAAAATTATTTTAAATAAAAATTCTTAGATGAAAACATTTTGATTTGAGGTCAGCTTAGGTCTGTTCCACCCGGGTCACCCGGGTGCCCTTTTTGTCCAATTCAGGAAACTGTTTCCGTTTTTTGGCTAATTTTCATACAGCAGATACCTCACATTATTCCAAGCACTTTACTCTTCTATGACACACTCTAAGTGGGTCGTTCGGTGAAAATAGTGCAAAAAAAGTTTTACCGGTAAAATTGGCAAAATTGCGCATGCGAAATGTCCTATCGACAAAAATGAAAAATTTACCCTCATTTTTTTCAAATCTCTACATGACTTAAGCACACGGGTGCCATCTGAGACTATGTGAAAGTGTACATAGCCTTAGTGCTTGAGATCCCCGATCTATCCGACAAGGACTCTCTCTTTTTATTCCAAGATGGAACTAACGTGACGAGGGGTGTAAGAGTTTGCCACAGTCATTGTGGTGGCTGAGTCTTTCATCGACTATACCAGAGATAACTCGCAACCCAAGAGGGGTAATGCTAATAAAGGTAGGGGAGGCAAGAGCAATACTACACCACATGACAACAACAAAGAAGTTGGACCATATAAGCCACTTAGTGGAAGGGACAAAGGTAAGGGAAACGAGGGCAGGGATCAACCCTCAAAACCCAAGAGTTTATGCTTCTTGTGTGATGGCCCTCACTAGGTGAGGGATTGCCCTAAGGGAAAGACTCTTAATGCCCTGACATCTTAATATGAGGAGCAACAAGAGCAATAAGATGCTAACATAGGGTCCTTACAAGTCTTAAATGCTATTAAGGCCAAGACGTTACCACCTAAGGGCCAAAACACTCATGTTCATGGAAGCCAAGATCAATGGGATGCCTACTCGTACTTTACTCGATACTAGAGCGTCCCACAACTTTGTGTCCATGGAAGAAGCCAAGAGACTTGGTCTCAAGGCTAATAAGGAGGGTGGTTCTATCAAGGTTGTTAACTCAGCAGCTAAACCTATCCATGACATAGCTTGGGATGTATACACCAACATTGGTGAATGGACTGGCCTAGTTGACTTCTTAGTGATTCCTATGGATGACTTCAAGGTCATACTCGGCATGGAGTTTCTCGACAAGGTCAAAGCCTTTCCACTCCCCTTTGCTAACACAATGTGTATCATGGAGGGCGGGTCAACATGCATGGTCCCTACAGAGTGGGTTGCCAAGCTAGAAGCTAAGTCACTGTCCAGCCATACAATTCAAGAAGGGGTTCAAAAAAGGTGAGACTAGTTACCTAGCCACTTTACGATCTGATGACGATGAGCTAGCCCCCCATTAACAAAAACTGCCCAAGGCCATTAAAAAAGTACTTGGTGAGTACAAAGCATGTCATGCCCAAAGAGCTGCCCAAAAAGCTACCACCTAGGAGGGAGGTGGATCATAAGATAGAGTTAGAGCCAGGCTCTAAAGCCCCTAGCCATGGCACCCTACCACATGACACCACCTGAATTGGAGGAGTTAAGAAAGCAACTCAAGGATTTGCTCGATGCAGGTTACATCCAACCTTCTAAGGCTTCCTATGGCGCACAAGTACTCTTCCAAAAGAAGAATAATGGGTCTCTACGTATGTGAATTGATTACCAGGGCACTAAACAAGGCAACAATCAAGAACAAGTACCCCATACCCTTGATAACCGATCTCTTTGTCAACTTGGCAAGGCACGATACTTCACCAAGCTAGACTTGCGGTCGCGGTACTATCAAGTGAGAATATCAGAAGAGATGAGCCCAAGACCACATGTGTCATAAGGTATGGCTCCTACGAGTTCTTGGTCATACCTTTCGGTCTCACCAATGCACTAGCCACATTCTGCACCCTCATGAATAAGCTCTTCCATCCTTACCTTGATCGGTTTGTGGTGGTCTACTTGGATGACAATAGTGATGTATAGCACCACCCTAGAAGAACATGTGCAGCACTTAGAAAAGGTCTTCCAAGTGCTATAAGAGAACGAGCTTTATGTTAAATTGGAGAAATGCTCATTTGCCCAAGAGGAGGTCCTGTTCCTAGGGCACTAAGGTCAACGACAGGAAGCTTATGATAAGAGGAAGCAAAAGTGAAGGCCATTCTAGATTGGGAAGCCACCTGCCAAAGTACTTGAGTTGCGATCTTTCTTGGGCCTTGTCAACTATTACCGTCACTTTATCAAGGGTTACTCCGCACGAGTAGCCCCCCTTGACGGATTTACTTAAAAAGAACTGAGTGTGGACTATGGTCAGACGTATGTCAAAAAGCCTTTGAAGATCTCAAACAGGGCAGTCACCGAGGAGCCTGTCCTTAGCCTACCGGATCATTCCAAGCCCTATAAGGTCCACACGGATGCGTCAAATTTTGCTATTGGAGGCGTTCTTATGTAAGAAGGACAGCCCTCTAGCCTATGAGAGTCGAAAGCTCAATGACACCGAGCGTCGCTACACTGTGCAAGAGAAGGAAATGACGGCAGTTATACACTACTTGCGCTCATGGACACATTACTTGTTGGGCACTCAATTTTTCATCATGATTGACAATGTTTCCACAAGCTATTTTTAAACCCAAAAGAAGCTAAGTCCAAAGCAAGCTCGTTGGCAAGATTTCTTGGCAGAATTTGACTATCGGTTTGAGTATAAGTTGGGAAGTGGGAATGTAGTGGCCGATGCCCTAAGCCACAAAACCAAACTTGCTACAATTAGCAAGCCCCAAAGTTCCCTACTTGACCGCATAAAGGAAGGGTTGCAGCATGACACCTTAGCCAAGAACCTAATTGGGTTGGCCATCGATGGGAAGACACGACACTTATGGCTTAAGGATGACTTACTCTATATTAAAGGAGACTGACTTTATATGCCCAAGTAAGGGAGCCTACGAAGGGAGCTAACTAAGGAATGCCATGAAACTAAATGGGCTAGCCACCTGGGCATGAAGCGCACTTGTAGCCTTGCTAGAGGAATCTTACCTATTGGCCTCAAATGAGCGATGATGTAGAGGTCTATATGAAGACTTGTCTTGTGTGCCAACAAGACAAGGTAAGAGCAACAACACCCCGCTGGTCTACTTGAGCCACTACCCAGTCCCGGAGAGACCTTGGGAAAGTGTTTCCATGAACTTCATCTCGGCATTACCTAAGTCAGAAGGATGTGGGAGTATCATAGTGATGGTTGATCACTTCAGCAACTATGCCACCTTCATCCCCGCTATGGGCGATTGCACTGCCGAGAAGACGGCTAAGATATTCCTAAAGCATATTGTGAAGCTTTAAGGAGTTCCATAGAACATTATCAGTGATCGAGACCCTTAGTTTACTAGCCAGTTTTGGATAGAACTCTTCAAACTCATAGGGTCAGATTTGAACTTCTCTACTAGCTTTCATCCCCAATTTGATGGCCAGACCGAGCGAATCAATACGCTATTGGAACTCTACTTACGACATTACGTTAGTGCCAACAAATGAGATTGGGCCAAACTCCTTGATGTGGCCCAATTTTCTTATAATACGCAACGGAGCAAGGCTTACTTATCGGAGTCCATTTGAAGTAGTCATTGGGCGACAACCAATGACACCTAATGCAATAGCATCTTCCTATGGTTGGAAAAGTCCAGCAGCCTACAAATTTGGCTCTAACTTGGTAAGATCAAGCCGACTTGACACGGGCCTACCTTGACAAAGCGGCAAAGAAGATGAATAAGTGGGCTGACAAGAAGAAGAGACCAAGGGAGTACAATGTGGGAGCACTTGGTCCTTGTCAAGCTTCTACCTCAACAATTCAAAACACTAAGAAAAGTATATAAAGGGTTAGTAAGGGGATACGAGGGACCATTTCCTATTTTACAACTGCGTAGATAAAGTCTCCTATAAAATTCATCTTCCACCTAAACTAAAGATCCACTCAGTCTTCCATGTTAGTCTACTAAAGCCATATCATCAAGACAAGGAAGACCCTAAGCCATGGAGAATCGAAACTGCACACCAACCTGCCAGTAGTAACTTCTTTTGACAAGAAAGTTGATAGCATCCTTACCGATCGAGTGTAATACGAATGAGAGGTATCTCGAACTACACTAAGTACTTGGTAAAGTGGAAGGACTTGCCTAGATAGCGAAGCAAGCTGGGAACACGAAGACTATTATGGCTAATTTGCGGAAGCATATCCGACAATTCAAGGAAGAAGGCGCGACGGGGGAGTCGCGAACTTAAGTGGGGGAGAATGTCACGATCCGTCTGTCTTCTAGAAGGTTACGCCATATAGACGCCACACAAACACCACATGAGCGCTTACTGGATGATCACTTTTGCATAGCAAGCCTGTATGGATTCTTTAGAATATTCTTGGAGTCCTAGACTTGTGTAGAACCTTGTACATACTTCTAGTCTTGTATAGAGTATTCTAGAATATTATAGATACTTGAGGATTCTAGAATGATTCGCTAAGAAGGTGGGAACATTCTAGACTCTCCCTTATAGCCCTTAGATCAAAATGATCCTAGCCATCCATTGTAAGGCCAAGAGCCTATAAAAGGGGGTGGGATCTCATTTGCCACTCACTCAATCAAGTGTAAGCAATCTTCTCTTGAGCAATACTAAGTTCCTCTCTCTCTAGCTTTCTTGTTCCCTAGCCACCATCTTCTCTAGCCATCACTCTAGGTATGCTAGCTAGATAGGCTGACTTAGCACTACAAGCCTAATTGTGAGTTGCTAAGTACTACACAGGTGCTTGGAATATTAAGCCCGTGACAATTACCATCAGAGTTTCCCAACAGTTAGAGATATAATCCTTAACTTAAAGGAGATGTTTGGGGATCAAGGGTGTCCTGCTAGGCAGACTGCCATGAGAGCACTCATGAACACTAAGATGGTAAAAGGAACTCTAGTAAGAGACCATATTTTAAAGATGATTGACTTTTTAAATGTGCTGAAAGTTCTAGGGGCTGACATTGATAGGTAAGTCCCAGGTTGATATTATCCTCGAGTCACTGTCTGACTCTTTTAATCAATTTAAGCTCAACTATAACATGAACAAAATGAATTTGACTTTAACCGAGCTTCTGAGCTCTTTACAAGCAGCGGAAGGTATTATCAAAAGTCATCCTAGTGCTCATGTGGCTGAAAGATCTTCTTTTAAGCCCAAGCCCAAGCCCAAGGCCAAGGGCAAGGGCAAGTGGAAGAAGAAACAGAACTCCAAAAACTCCAAGGGAAATATGGGTCCTAATGAGGGTGTTGGAAAAGGGAAGAAAGGAACAACCACTAAGCCCAAAGGAAAGTGTTTCCACTACGAGGTCATAAGGCATTGGAAGAGAAACTGTCCAGATTATCTAGCTAAGAAAAAGAACACAGTTATAATCAAATCAATTTTTATTGAAGTAAGCTATATAGCGGGTACTCAGATTCCTAGTGTGTAGGCTCCGATGCAACTAATCGCATCTATAATTCGTTGTAGGGGTTTCGAGGAGACCAGGTAGCTAAGTAATGGAGAGATTATCTTACACTTGGGAACAAAAGCAAAAGTTGTTGCGGTGTCAGTAGGAGTAGTTAGTTTATGTTTTTCTTCAAATAAGACACTAGTACTTTATGATTGCTTATATGTGCTTGGCATTAGAAGGAACTTATTATCAGTTTCAAGTTTAATAAAACAAGGTTATTCAATTTATTTTAATTCAAATGTTATTATTAAACATAGTGGTTCTTTTATATACTTCGACACAACAGTTAATGGTCTTTATTTGATTACTCCTAAGATGTATGAGATACATGACACCGAAAAAAATGAACCATCACAAACTTTACCACTTAAAAGAAAAGTTTCTTTTACTAATTCAACTTATCTTTAGCACTTGAGGCTAGGTCATATTAATCTGGATAGGATAATAGACTGGTAAAGGAGGGTACTTTATCTTTCTTGGTTGTTGAACCACTGTCAATCTGTATATCTTGTTTAGAAGGAAAGATGACCAGAAGACCTTTTACTTCAAAGGGAAACAGGGCCAAAGAAGTATTGGAGTTAATCTATACTGATGTATATGGACCCTTAAATATTAGGGCTAGAGGGGGTTATGAGTATTTCATCACTTTTACTGATGATTACTCTAGATATAGTCATGTCTATATATTGCACTACAAGTCAGAAGCCTTTGAAAGTTCAAAGAGTTTCGGGCAGAAGTGGAAAAGCAATTAGATAGAAGCATAAATCACTTCGATCTGATCGAGGTGAGGAATATCTCTCTAGTAACTTCAGTAAACATTTGTTGGATAATGGAATTTTATCCTAATTGTCTATACCTGGCATGCCTCAGCAAAACGGTGTAGCAGAGAGGAGAAACAGAACACTTTTAGATGTGGTAAGGTCAATGGTGAGTTATTCTGATTTGCCTATATTCTTTTGAGGGTATGCGTTGGAGACATCGGTATATATTCTGAACTCAGTTCCAACTAAGTCTGCTCATAAGACTCCAATAGTGCTTTGAACTGGCTGCAAGCCAAGTCTAAACCACTACCGAATCTAGAGGTGTCTAGCCTATGTGCTGAAAAGAAAAACTAACAAGTTGGAACCAAGATCAGAATTGAGCTATTTCATTGGCTATCCTAAGGGGACAAAAGGCTATCTCTTTTATAATCTCAGTGAGCAGAAAGTATTCATTAGCACAAATGTTGTCTTTTTGGAAAATGATTATATTTTGGGTTAGAAGCCCAAGAGTAAGATAACCTTAGAAGAAACATCAGATACTTCTTATATTCCTTAGGCAAATGATAATCATGGACTAGATGCCTCTATTCCAACATCTTCTATTACACCAGAGCCACGTCGTAGTGGGAAGAGTGTCAGGCCACCTGATAGGTACATGTTCTTAGGAGAGTCTGTCTAAGATGAACATGTTTTAGATCCTAGTAGCTACGATGAGGCAATCTCTGATAAAGATTCGGGACTTTGGCAAAATGCTATGAAAGCTGAGATGGAATCTATGTATTCTAATCAAGTCTAGAAACTTATGGAACCACCTACCAATATTAAACCAATTGGCTGTAAGTGGATCTACAAGAGAAAAAGAGGACCCGATGGATCAGTTGAGACTTTTAAAGCTAGACTGGTGGCGAAAGGGTTTACTCAAAAAGAAGGTATCGATTATGAGGAAACTTTTTCACCAATTGCTATGCTTAAGTCTATTCGGATTCTTTTATCCATTGTAGCTCATTTTGATTATGAGATTTGGAAAATGGATGTCAAGACAGCATTTTTGAATAGCTATCTCAAGGAAGACATCTATATGATGCAACCAAATGGTTTCATAGCTAAGGGCCAAGAGCATATGGTACGCAAGTTACATAAGTCCATTTATGAACTTAAGCAAGCTCCTCGAAGTTGGAACATCTGATTTGATGAAGCAGTCAAGTCATTTGGTTTTGATCAAAACTCGGATGAACCTTGTGTGTATAAGAAGAATGAAGAAAGTGGGCTGGTGCTCGTAGTTCTGTATGTGGATGATATACTACTCATTAGGAATGATGTAGGGGTGTTATCTATGATAAAGATTTGGCTAGCGAATCAGTTTGATATGAATTTGGAGAAACCAGTTACATCATTGAGATTAAGCTTTTGCGAGATCGAAAAAACAGGATGTCAAGTTTGCAATGCATAGCTCCAAGAAAGGCTTATTGCCTTTTAGGCATGGAATACCTCTGTCAAAGAATTAGTGTCCTAAGACACTTAAGGAAAAGGAACGTATGAAGGTGGTTCGTTATGCTTCAGCTGTAGGAAGACTTATATATGTTATGCTTTGCACTAGACCAAATATTTGTTTTATAGTAAGCATGGTCAGCAGATATCAATGTAATTTAGGACCAAATCATTGGACTATCGTGAAACATATACTCAAGTACTTGAGAAGGACTAGAGATTATATGTTGAGATACGGGGGTGGTGATTTAGTTCCAGTTGGCTACACAGACTCTAACTTTATGTCAGATTAGGACTCTAGAAAGTCAACCTCAAGATATGTGTTTACTCTTGGTGGTGGAGCTATCAGTTAGAGGAGTGTCAAGCAACAGTGTATTGCTAACTCAACCATTGAAATGGAATATGTAGCTGCCTTTGAAACAGCTAAGGAAGTAGTTTGGCTCAAGAAGTTCCTTTCAGAACTAGGAGTGGTACTACAGTCTCAATTGCCTATGGTCCTTTATTGTGACAATAGTGGATCTGTGGCTCAATCCAAGTAGCCAAAAAACCATATGGGTGGAAAGCACATAGAGCGCAAGTATCATCTCATCAGAGGGATCTTTCAGCGTGGAGACATTATCGTCACCAGGGTTGCATCTGTGAACAATCTTGCAGGTCCTTTCACTAAAGCTCTACCCTCTAAAAGTTTCGAGCTTCATGTGGATAGGATGAATGTCAGATGTTATCGGGAATGAATGTGAGTGCAAGTGGGAGTTTGTTAGGATTTGTGGCCTCATATCCAAGACATTTTATTATTATTTAATAGATTTGATTTATTATTAACTTTCATATTACCATATGTTTGGATGTTGCTTTATATCATAAGATGGTTAGTCCTTGAATTGTCAATAGGAGTGATTCATGTGTGTAAATGAGATTTATACACAGGAGATATGAACTGCTTAAATAGGAAATTCTACAATTCTTTGTGGCTATTGATAATACTAGACATCTTATCTATAAAGCTATAATATAGTTTACCTTTATGTGATAAGGTGGTTTATCTCAACTATCAGAGTAGTAGACTCTAGGTTATTGTATTGGTGTATTAGGAATACACTGAACTGGATCACTATAAGAAATGCATTATTTGTAACTATCACCTTTAATAAGTTTCTTATTAACTATTCACAGTAAGCTCTTAATCCTGAGAAGATAGTGAACTCAAGTTTTGAATAGTGATGACTTTGAGTTACCAATAAGTGAGGTCGTTTGGAACAACACATTGGTATCTTGAGAAGTCATTATTCAGACTATGGGAACACATTCTCAAGATGGAATCTACACTCTATATATTAGAGAAATGAATATCACCTTTTTGCTAATTCAATGGGTTAATCACTGAAATTCGGATCTGGTATTTTCAGTAAATTGTTTATTGAAATGATGATGATTATTATAAGAAAAGTCCTCTTGATAATCATGGACAATTCTACTTGAGACTAATAGTTTATAAATATAGGAACAAATTTATAAATAAGAACAATTAGCTATAAATTCGAGACAACCAGTTTTGAGAATGTAATTTAATATCAAAGGTCATAACTTAATAGCAAATTACGATTGGTGTAAATCAAGGATTCATATTCAGTTTATGAGTGGAGATGCCTCAAAAGGAAGAAAAAATAGGCTAACATGTGTGAGTTGCTGTGCATTCAAAATAGTGTGTGTGTGTGTTTCAGCTAGAGAGAAAAAGTGTGAGGGAGAAAATGAACTAAAGAGAGAATAGAGATAGGAATAGCTATGGAAGGTGATCCACTTCCATGCAAACTATATGAAGAAAGGAAAATGGAGAGGAAAAGCTGAGATGCTCAGACCAGAAGAAGAGGAAGAAGAATACTAGAGAAAGTAAGGAGAGAAGAGGCAGTTCTAGAGAGGGAAATTTTTTATTTCTATACTCAATAAGTTTGAGCTCAAACTCTCACTTTCTTTGAGTTTCTATGTAGCAAATAAGTATTTCTAGACCCAAAATAATCACGGTGAGAACCCTCGAGAAGTAGAACTATGCAGACCCACTATTAATGGCTACCAAGAAATTGGGTCTGAACTAACTTGAACCAAACCAAAATCTAATGATTGGGACATAAACTAAACTCAATGACGGTCATGAAATCACTAATTTGCGATAAAAAACACGCAAGAAAATAGCTCCAAACCTCAAGTTACAGCTTTCAGCACTAAAGCCAAACCTCAAAAATTAGCCTCTAAACTTGGATTTAAGAAAGAAAAAAAAAAAAAAGGCCTATGTCCTAAGGTTCATCATAAAAGAAACCATAGTCAAAATGGTTAAGAAACAAGCTCGAATAGAGCTTGGATAACTGTAGGCCATGGAAGCTTCGATTGAGCTTCATAGTAGGGTTCAAACCCCTTAACCAACGGTGTCATGACCCGAAACCCACCCTATGCGGATCTCGTGTCGCCGGGTCGGCCCAATGGCCGTCCCTACGTTTTCTGTAATACCCTGACCCAAATTTTAACCGGGTGAACCGAGCTGTTAAAGCTTTTTGGTTTAATATTGAATAAACGGATGAGTCAGAATCTTAATAGTTGGAAGTAAGGGTCAAGCCCGGGCGAAGCCCGGGCGATGCCCGAGCAAATCACGAACGGATACTGGAATATAAAAATAATAATAAGATAATAATAATAAAAATACAAATGAAATAAAAATAAAAGAAAAAGAAAAAATAAAATAAATAAATAAATAAATAGAAATCATGTTGTGGCATATGGATAAATATATATATATATATATATGTATATATATGTAGAAGTGTAGATGTATATACATATATATATATATATATATTAAATACATAAGGGGAGGGGTTACAACCGAAAAAAAAAAAAAAAGAACTGAAGGGGCGATGGTTATGGTTTGAGAGAGAAAAAGAATTAGAGAAATAAAAAGGGGGGTGGTTCGCATGCCAAGCGTTAGACCTGAAGGGAGAAAATAAAATAGAGGAAAACCGATGTTTGATCTTAGGCAAATTTTTCTTCTGACGTGAAACCAACCAAAGAATATCACGATCGAAAATGACGTCCTGATGCGGCTACATTGATGAATCAGAGTCCAATCGAGGAATCAGAAAATACGATGTGTGCATCCGAGGGCACCGCACCGTACGGCTGGGAGAGGAGATAATTCAAAAAGGGCTGGCCAATGCTAAAAGGTGAACAATCGGGTCTATGGTTCTGTTGAATCGCTATGCTTCAACACAGAATCTAGGATTCAGTGCTCCTCTGTTCTAATCGATTTCGGCCGGGTGTCACAGTGGGCTATGAGATGGCAAGAACGAAGTCCTACAACGGGTTTTCAGGTGGTCTTGGTTGGGGTTTCAACGAAGAAAATGCAAAGAATTCAGATGGGGCAAATGATAAGGTGCGGCTCTGTTCTTCGATTTAATAGGTTTCTAGTATTGGGAAAGAGGATTGGTAGATTTGTCTATGCTTGCGGTTTTGGGAGGAATCCTTCCTCGGTGGGATCGGGATTTACCTATAGTGTGTAGTGATGCGGCTCACCGCACCGTCAACACTGAACGGTGATTGTGGAGCCATGGTTGCAGGAAATGTATTGGGTGGGGATGCATTGGAAGAGCAGAACCCAGGGGCGCGCAACAGGGTAAAACACTGAACTTTTTTTCTTGGATTTTAGAAGCATGAGTGATTAGATTCATTGTAGGATTTCGTTAAGCATGGGATTGGGTTTATATTGCAATTTGAATCAAGAAAACGATCTAGAAACGAGAGGGAAAACGGAATTTACAGGAAAGAAAGAAAAAAAAAAAATAGAGCATCTGTTATGGTTGGAGTTTTGTAATTTAATTTGGGCCAAACCGGCTTGGGTCCGACCAGGCCCACTCATTCAGATGACTACCCAACACTGTTACTTAATGAGTAAATTTTTAAATTTGACTTTGGATGGTGTTTGGTTAGAAAGGAGAAGCTATCCAATGGTTAGCTTAACCATTTACAGGACATGAAAACCATTGGAAAAAAAAAAAAAAAAAAACAAACAGTAACAGGCAATGGAAAAAATTGGTATGGGCAGGAAATTGAAACTGTGACCAAAGGAGAAAGGGTGAGAAGCTTAGTCACTATGCCACTAAGGCACATGTAGTTTATTTTGTCTAATGATATTTAATTAATTTAAATAATTAGTTAAATTAATAATTATTAATTAATTCTCAATAGGTAAATGAGTCAAATAAATAGTGTAAATTGACTATTTTGGACCTTCTGGATTTAATGGTGAGGTCCGTTTCACGAGACGGAGTCCAAAAAAATAAAATACCCGTAGAATGCCAAAATGACCAAAATGCCCCTAAGTCGAAGATGAGTCAAACGGACTCCGATTTAGTTAAGTAAATAGTGAATTTTTATTATTTCAAACCTATTGGACTCAACGGTGAAGTCTAAATTGTGAAAACAGAACCCGAAAAGAAGAGATACATAAATGATCATTTTACCCTTGGATAAATTAAGTTTAAAATGAAAAACCGTAAAGCATAAATTAGTAAGGGCGGTATTTAGAGTAATGAGGCATTAATTCGATAAATGATATGAAAGCTGAAATGTGTTTATTGATTTATAGGCAAGTCAAAAGGAAAGGAGAAAGTCACGGGATATTAAGACATTGATAAGGTAAGTGGATTCCTATCTTTGATATGTGATTTCCAAGCCACGATCTTTCCATTACTGCCAAACTTGTACTCATATATGTATTCACTATCATTGTTTCCCACCATGGATATTGTTTTACCTGGTGGATGCCTATTGGTTGATGTTGCATGACTAATTCATTTCATTGATGTCTCATTACTGTATGTTATGTTATGATGTTCCATGTTTTGTACATTCCTATGGAATACTATAGAATCTTAATTTATGTTAAGTGCCGGGTTTTGTGCTCAGTCACATTACCCATCTGATGCTATCTGATTGACTGGGACCTACAGGTCAATTTATGGGACATACGGGTCAAAAAGGACATATGGCAATTATGGCGTTTTTACGCATTAAGGATAATGGGCATTTTATATGCATTTATGTTAATGGGGGGTATGCTGGGCCCCAAAAGACCGAGGGTCTGCCAAACCCTGAACAGAGTAAAGGCATCATCTATGTTAATTGATATAGTTCTATGTTGATTGGTTTTGATTTATTGGACTTGATTGTGACCGTTTCATTGTGGCAGTATTTATGTTGATTGTGTTCATTGAGCCTATTCTATATTCATGCTACGTTGTTACTCTTGACGGTTATTGTACGTTGTTATTCATTGATTACTCTTGACCGTTATTGTACCTTGTCATTTATTGGCCATTGAGGCATTTTACAATTAACTGCAATCATTGTCATGACTGGCTATCATGTTACCTTGACTTGTATTCATTTATGTCATCCCCACCCGTATTGGGGATAGGCTTCTACTTACTGAGTTTGTAGCTCACCCCTTACTAAATTTTTTAGGTGAGAATATTACAGAACCACAGTAGGAGATCAGGAGCTTAAGGAGACAGTTGAGGAGCATAATAGTAATGAATGAAGTCTCTCCCATGTACTCACCACCTAAGAATGGTTTAGGATCAGTTTATTGTTAGTTTGAAGTTTAGTCTTTGAACAATAATTGTAATAAAGCTTCCGCACTTTAATGTCATGTTTATATTATTTACTATTATCATTGGTAAAAGAATGGAAAAAGTAGGGACGGCCATTGGGTCGGCCCCGCGACACGAGATCCGGATAGGGTGGGTTTTGGGTCATGACATTTTCCATTCTTTTACCAATGATATCAGTAAATAATATAAACTTGACATTAAAGTGTGGAAGCTTTATTACAATTATTGTTCAAAAACTAAACTTAAACTAACAATAAACTGATCATGAACCACTCTTAGGTGGTGAGTACATGGGAGAGACTTCATTCACTACTATCATGCTCCTCGGCTGTCACCTTAAGCTCCTGATCTCCTACCGTGATTCTGTAACATTCTCACCTGAAAAATTTGTAAGGGGGGGTGAGCTAATAAAGCCCAGTAAGTAAAAGCCTATCTCAAATACGAGTTATGGATTACATAGGAAAACATGAATTCAAGATAACATGATAGCTAGTCATGACAACGATTTTAGTTAGTAGTAAAGTGCCACAAGGCCAATGAACAGTAAAGCCCAATAATCGCAATCAACATGAATACTGCCACAAATAAATGGTCACAGTCAAATGCAATTAATGAGTGAACAGTTAACGTCAATGCATATAAAATGTCCTAATAACTCCATCTACAAGAAACCCCCCATTACCATATGTCCGATTACGGATTCGACCCGTAGGTCCATTCAATCAATAAAAACACCCCCATCGCCATTTGTCCATTTACAATCTCAACATTCAATTATAAACCAAGATTCTATAGTGTATAAGATATAACATAACATAACATGCACACAATGATATGCATTAGTATAATGAATCAAATCATGAGATATCAGTCAATAGGCCTTCACCAGATAGGACAATATCAAAGGTGGGAACAATAATGGTAGATACATACATGAGTACAAGTTTCGGCAGTAATAGAAATACCATGGCTTGGAAACCATGTATAAAAGATAGGAATCCACTTACCTTATCAGTGTCCTAGTATCCCGTGACTTTCTCCTTTCCTTTTGACTTGTCTATACATTAATAAACATGTTTCAGCTTTTATGTCACTTATTGAATTTATGCCTCGCTACTCTAAATATCTCTTTTACTATTTTATGCTCTTGAACTCAATTTACCCAAGGGTAAAATGGTCATTTACGTGTCTCTACTTTTTGAGTTCTGTTTTCACAATTTGGACTTTACCATTGAGTCCAATAGGTTTGAAATAATAAAAATCCACTATTTACTTAACGTAGGGACATTTTGGTCATTTTGGCATTCTACGGTATTTTATTTTTTAAGACTTCGTCTCGTGAAACGGACCTCACCATTAAATTCAGAAGGTCCAAAACAATAAATTTTCATTATTCATTCGATTAATTTACGTGTCGAAATTTAATTCAAATTTGTTTAATTTTTTTAATTATTTAATTGGGTCTAATATACATATATTATTTGAAGCAAAATAAATCACATGTGGCACAGTGATTCAAGCTTTTCACCCTTTCCACCTTGGTCACAGGTATTCTCTGCCCAAACCATTTTTCCCCATTTTTTTTTTTAGTTTTCCATTTCCTATACATGTCTAAACCAACCATTGGATAGCTTCTCTTTTTCAACCAAACACCCTCCAAATTCAAACTTAAAAATTTACCCATAAAGTAATATTGTTGGGCAGTCATCTGAATGGGTAGGTCGGGTCGGATTCAACCCGGTTTGGCCCAAATAAAATCACAAAAACCCCAGCCACGCAACACCATTTCCAGCGTGCTGGTTGTCTTCTCCGTCAACGGGGACTCGCTGGCTACGGATTTTCTTGCGTTTTTCAGTGGGGTTCATACCTACAGGTCATGGGTAACCCAATTCTACCCTCGGTTTTCTGATCGGAGTGTCGGATGGCCCCCAAAACTAGGAAAATTGTAACCTCACCGGGGCTGTGTGGTTTTCCGACAGTCCCTTTTCTCCTCCATTTTCCCACCTTTTCTCCTACTGGTTCAACACAAAATGATCCCTACAATGTTCCTACACCTTTAACACATAATTCCCTAGCATTCAAATTGAATTTCATGCAACAAAATCGCAAAATTAATTTTTAAATCTCTCTCTATAATTTCTGTTTTCTTACTTGTTTTTGCTTGATTTTTCTTGATTCAAAGTGAAACACAAACCAATTTACATACTTAACGAGATCCTACAATCAATTTAATCATTCATGCTTTTACAAATTTAAAATAGAAACTTAGTTCTTACCCGTTGATTTTCCTGTTGCGCGCCTCCGAATTTCTCCTTCTTTTCCCCCTTCTAATTCTTCTTTTCAATTCTCAATCCAGTTTTCTTGTTCCACCCTCCTCTGTCAGCACTTACGAATCAATATATCAATTGCCCCTCTATCACTTGCGCCTAGCCATTTCTCTTCCTCTCCTCTCTTTCTTTTCTTTTTTTTTTCTTTGGTTCTAACACGCCTGGCCATGGTTTTTAATTGAAACCGCCCCGTCCCTTTAATTCTCCTGCTCTCTCTCTCTCTCTCTCTCTCTCTCTCTCTCTCTCCCATCTATTCACTTCCCTGCGCCTATCTCTCTTCATCCGTTTTCCCTCGTCTCTTTTAATTCTTCAATTACTGATATATCAACACTTCCACACCTTCACATATATTTATATATTTTTATACCTATAAATACATATATATATATATATCGTCCACATATCCAATTTCCTTTCTTTTTTTTTCCATTTCTTCTTTTATTTTATCTTATTATTTTATTTTATTTTTCTTTATTTTATTTTACCTCCTTTTAAATCTTATTTTTATTTCTTTCTTCTTTTTTTTTTTTTCGATATTCGTTCCTAGCTTGTTCGGGCATAGCCCAGGCATCCTCCGTACATTCGAAACAATTTCAAATCCAAATTCGTCCCTTTCATGTGACATCATAACATAAAGCCTATCGATACGGTTCACTCGGTTACAATTTGGGTTGGGGTATTACAAACGGGGTTACCTAAGTTGAGACATTAGAAGTTGATTGAGATTAAAACCAAAGAGACATTGTGCGTGAAATGGCTCGAAATAGAGTCTGAAAATCAAGACCTCGTAGTGCTATTTCTAGGATGAAGATGAATAGTGATGGGTTGATTGGGACAGGCCAAATACGAGTCGGATCTTGACCTGCTTTGAAACGAATCCTGAGTTAAAAAAATTGGTGTAGTTTCGTTTAAATGGCTACTCACGTCACAGTGACGTCTGCATGATGCAACAAACTGGGTAAACTATTTGGTTTTTAACCAAACTGAACTGGTTCACTTGAAATGTTACTAGATCGGATGATTTTTTTAATATATTTCCTAAAAGTTTATTTCAACCCCTAAAGTTTACAAAAATTAAGAAAAGGCCCCAAATGTTTCTGTTGATTATGGAAATGCCTAGAAAATTAATTTTTAAATCATTTTAATTAATGAGAAATTACTAAAATGCCCTTAAGCCAAAAATAGACCAAATGAAGGTCAATAAAAATGCAAGAAGAGTCTAACCCAATGTTTTTGGGCATTTCGAACTCAAAGAAGGAGTTTCATTTATGAAATTAGATCCTAGAAAATAAGAAAGGAAAAATCAAAATAATTCTAATTGTGTCCTAATGCAGTAATTAAGCTACCAATTGAACCCCGATGACTATGAAAGTATCTACCTTAACATTTTTCAACGTTCTGGCTCAACAGTGGAGTCTGTTTAGTCAAACGAGGTACCGAAAATATAGACACCTAGAAATGTGAAATTCTCAAACTGCCCCTTAATGTTTTTCGGGTTACTAAATAGACCAGAAAAATATAGAAAAGGCCATATTTAATGTTTTCAGACACTCTAAACCCAATGGTGAGCTCAAACTAGGAATCCGGGTACCCGAACGTGGTCCCACATGAAAGTGTAAATTTATAAAAATGCCTTTAGACTTAATATAAGTCACAGGTAGGCTAATTAAGATCCAAAAAAGCCTAAGTTGATTATCTTTGACGTTCTGGACTTAATGGTGCATCATTTTAAGAGAAATAAGACTCGGTAACAAATTAGAAAATGAAAAATACGTTCCTAAGACTTAATGAAGCTACCAAAAGAGTAAAGAAAGTAATGAGAAACCTATACCTACGTATATAAGAGTTTCTGAGTTTGAAAATAAACTCCGTTTGAGATAATTGAGTACCTAAAGTATGGGTTATGAATAGTGAAATTACCAAATGACCTATATAGCTTAATTAAACGATCAAATGAACTTAGAAAGTAAAATATGGATCTATCTTAAAATTAAAAGACCGACAGGACTCAAAGATGAAGCAATTAGATAAATGACGAACCAAAATAATATAAAAAGGTAAATGACTCAAATACCCTTAAAGGCTAAAGTAAAGCACACGATAAACTAAAAAGTATTAGGAATCCTAAATAAATACCATAAAGGAATCCTAAATTTTAAGACTAAGTCCAGTTGAGACTAAGAACACTAAGGAAGCAAATGATTAAACTAAGATGCATACTGATATAGTGTCAATATTTCTTGAACCATGGTTTAGATCACTAGCAAGGAATAAGGAAAAGACAAGTGCCGAGGCATATCAACTAAACGAATAAATGAGTAATTATGGACTATGGACCACAAGTGAGTATCCCTAAACCCTGAAATGGAGGCTTTTTAGTTAATTACAATTCTTTTATTGTCTTCTTACATTTGCATGTTATGCTTTATAATTTTATGCAAACGTTTATTATCATAACAAAGTTTTGAATGGCATGCTTTATAAGTAGCATTCTTAAATTTTTAAGGCATGGATAGCTATGAATGTTTTGTGAAGCATGTTTTTAGTATTCCTTGTCATATAGACCCTGCTGGGGGATAAGAGCCAGTAGACCATTTATTGATTTAAATAGCGAAGACATCATCAGGAGTCAAAATCCAGAAGGGGCTATGTAAGCCCAGAGCTCTAAATTACATAGATGGTCACCAAGGTGACAATGATGACCCTTAGGAGACATACGTTATAAAGACATTTAGGCATGTGATACATACTTACTCATTTCTCTTCCATTATTATGGAATGCATGATTAATGATACTTTGCAAAACTAAACTGGCATGAACCCTTATGAAACAATTACAGCATGTGTTTATTGTTTTATGAAAAGAATGTCAGTAGATTCCAAGGAAAGATTTCCTTAACTACTATCTATAAAAGTTATGAATGATTTATGAAAGTCGTGAACGATTTATGAAAATCATGAATGATTTATGAAAGCCATGAATGTTTTTTGAAAGTTTATGAAAACTATAAAAAGGTTTATGAAATGGGTTTCTAGAAGTCTATGGCAGGGAACTGGAGTTACTGATGAGTTAAATAAGCTCATAGGGTTTTATCCTGTAGTTGTTTAGGGAGGACCAGGCAGTTACAAATGCAGATGCAAGGAAGTAGGATAATTATAGAGACTTTGGCTAGAAGATGATTAGTATCCCAGCTGCGGAGGTATCAACCTAAAGTAATGAATACCATAGCAATGTGATAGTTTAGAGAATAACAGAACATGTATAATGTTATCATTGTTGTAATAGTTAGATATTTACATGTAATGAATTGATGGGCTCATGTCATGTAACTCTGATGTAAAGTTTATCTATGCTCTACCAAATGTGATTGCATTCAATAAATTTTTTACAAACATAGATTTTCGCTGCACGAATTGTGTCTCGCCCCTGACCCACAGGACAAGACTAAGGGATTATTACCCGATAAGGTAGAGAATAGGACTAAGCATCCTAGTCAAGTACATAAAACACAGGCTATTTTTTAAAAATGATTTAGTTCTTTTAATTGGATTTGGTTCGGTTCCCTGATTAGACTTGATTAAATCCTATAACAGGATTAAATGAAAATGATTACTATCACAATGTAACTATATCAAAATTCCATCAACCGTATTAAACAAGGTATGTTCGGAGCTAACTCTCATGTCCAATATATACATATACAACAACAGATTGAAAGGTACAGGCACCCTTAATAAACATAAAGGAATAAATACAAGGATGTAGTTAAATACTGTTGTCATGTCACGCCCCGAATTCCAGCGAACCCGAGGCGCGAGTAACGAGACAAAGGAAAATAAAATAATAAAGAAATAAAAGATAATAATAACATTCTCATACATTCTGTACACTGTTCTGATACATACATAGAGTCTAATCCACTTGCTTACAACATATAAAATAAAATATGGTCTTGGGCTTATGCCCTTATACAATATCAAAAACAAACGCCCCTTGGGCCTAACATAACCCCTAATCAGATCATCTCCACGTCTCGTACAGCTGGGACATCATCTGAAATGTTTGCCCCATTAAAGGGGTCAGCTCAACATGCTGGTACAATATAATGCTAATGCAAAAAACAAAACTAAGGTCGTGGCATGTGCAAGTGTACAGTTATTTTTATATGGCATTCAATATCATGATGGCAGTATATGAGCAGTATATAGTATATGTACTGTATGCGTGACATACCCATGCAACTCTATGCCACCCATGTCTCATGATACGGTCATTCTCCGCTGGCATGAGTACCGCCGCGTATGTCTCGCTTCATGGTCCGGAATCCGTCAGGCTTGCAAGTACCTATTGGCCGATTTTGGGTTTTTCACCACAGGATCTGCACCCTCATAATGCAAAGCACCAAGTGCTTACCCACGCCATGTCCAAGGAATTACACTATGCCAATATGCTCTGATCTCATCATGTCACAGTGCAATCTCAATGACGCATCTCATTCATACATAAAGCATGCCTTCAAGTACACAATTCATAATATCAACAGTTCTTCAAAGCGTATAATTCACACACCACACTAACACATGCAATATACCCATAATCATCATCCAACTTAACAAGATAGCACGTAGCACATAAGCATGTGAACACTCAAGCAAACATGTGAACAATCAATGCAGCAAGGCAAGTGTTCCTAATCTCAATTCTATTTCTTACTTAGCACAATATATCGTACCTGATAATCGATCTCAACTCAAGAAGGTGTACTCAAAGTATGGTAGAATCACAGTGAGAATGCCGAAGGTCAGATCACCTTCTCCTTGCCCTCTCGTGTTCCTAAAATCATAACATGAGATTCAGTTCATTGTCATTTGAATTATGTTATTCATCAAATTTTATGTCTTTAATTCATAAGTTTCTATTTTGCTAAATTAGACTCTACCATTGAGTCCGGAACGTCGAAGAAAATAAGTTTAGGCTTTTGTAGAATTCAATTCGGATACCTGGGTTCAAAAGGGCAAAATAGTCATTTTGCACCTTACATGGGTCCCTACATTTCGTGACCTCTTTTCACAAATCGGACCCCACGGTTGAATCCGGAATGCTCGAGATAATAAAGTTTCACTATTCGTTTACTAAATTTGGAGTTTGTTTGATAGCGTTTCAACCTAGGGGCATTTTGGTAATTTTAAAGGTTACTACGGGTCTTTTATTTTTTGAGACCCCGTCTCGTAAAACGGACCTCGCCATTGGCCTCAGAATGACCGAGATAGTCAAAATACACTAATGACTTGTCCCATTTGGACTCCGGATTATTTTAGAATATTTAATTAATTAAATTAATTAATTAATTAAATTAATATTTTATT
This sequence comes from Nyssa sinensis, assembly GCA_008638375.1. Lineage (NCBI taxonomy): Eukaryota > Viridiplantae > Streptophyta > Magnoliopsida > Cornales > Nyssaceae > Nyssa > Nyssa sinensis. Next base: position 20,884,571 of record CM018032.1, on the reverse strand, counting down.
AATATTTAAATCTGGTGGGGTCAAATTATAATAAGTAATAGTTGGGGGGTCAGTTTGTAAATTCTGAAAGTTCTGGGTCAAAATTACATTTCCAAAAGTCCAAGGGTAATTCCGTAATTTGAAAACCCTTATCCCACATTTGGATAACCAAACAGCGTATAGCGACAGAACAGGGATAGGATATCCCTATCCTGATTTCAATTTCTATCTTAATTTCTTATCTCCGTAACCAAACACTCCCAACCCAATTTTAATTTAAAACAAGAATGTGACACGTGGTAGGGGCGGACCGGCCCAAGCCTAACCCGACCCGAACCGACCCGACCCAAGCCCGGATCAGCCCCCCTTCGTCCCCGACTTTCCGGCGGTGAACCAGTAGGGTTCCGGCGCCTTCTTCGGCGCCGGCGACCGGATTCCGATCGATTTTTGCCCCTTTTTCTTTGCAGTTTCCTTTATGTTTTCATGGGGATCTCATATTTAAAGTTGGTTTTTGGTTTGGCCCCTTGGATTTTCACAAAATAGAGGGTCAGACCCTCGGTCAACATTCCAGCCGATTCTATTTCTCCATTTTCTTGATAGTTTGGATCACGGTTTTTCTACCATTTTCATTCCAAATGACTTCTGCATCTCCTAGGTTCCATTTCCTATCATCTAAAGTAAGTTTCACACATAAAATCACAAGACCCATCTCTTAAAACCGTGACCTGCAACTGGGGAGTTCTCCCTCTCCCCTTAACCATTTTAATTGATTCTTGTTGCGTTAAACCCCATTTTTCAAACCCTATAAGGCCCTACGATTTAAATCGACCATCATGCTAGAAAAAAAATAAAACAGAAGCTAGGCCTGGGCATACCTATTTTCGGGTTTCTCCTTGTTGTAGCTCCTCCCCTCTTTCCTTCCTCCTCTTGGTCACTCCTCGAGCTTCCTCTCCTTCTTCATAGTCCAGAACTCTCTCTCTCTGTCTCTCTTTTCTTTCTCTTTCCTTCCTAACCGAGACCAATCCCTATGCACCACTCATCCACTCTCACACATTTTTCTCTCACATCAGCCCCTTTGTTTGACTTCCTCCCTTCTGCTCAGCCTCTTGCTTCTCCCCAAATGCAGCTTTGCATTTAATGCAAAGCTGCCTATACACCTATACATATATATCAATCATCATATAATAGACACACACTAAACACACACACACCTAGCTGCCACCTCACACACATTTAGTTGGTCACACACACACACACACTGCTATATAACACATACATACACATATCTATTGTTTTTACATGCACATACATTACACTACACATATATACATACATACTACACATACACCATGCATGTATATAATCCATGCCTAAAAAAAAACTTAACAATAATAATGCTAATAATAAATAAAAAAAATAAATAAATAAAATATTTAATAACCAAAGAAAATTTTATATATTAAAAAAAAAAATTTCCGGGTTATTACATCCTTCCCTCCTTACAGAAATTTCGTCCCGAAATTTAAAATAACAAAAAGCAAAAGAAAATACATCACTAATCAAACAACTCGGGGTATCTAGTACGGACCTCGGCCTCACGCTCCCAAGTAGCCTCCTCGACCCCATGATGGTTCCAACGAACCTTGACCAAAGGGATGGTCCTGCCTCGCAGAACCTGGTCCCTCGAGTCCAATATCTCCACGGGTCTCTGGTCATAGGAAGCGTCCCCTTCCAACTGGAGATCTACCCAATCTAATACATGTGAGGGATCGGGATGGTACTTCCTCAGCATAGATACATGGAAGACATCGTGAACCCCAGATAGCTGTGGTGGTAAGGCCAGCTTATAAGCCACCTCACCAACTCTCCCAAGAATCTCAAAGGGGCCTACAAATCGTGGTGACAGCTTCCCACTACGCCCAAATTTCCTCCAACCTCGTTGGGGAATACCTTGAGGAACACACGGTCCCCAACCTCGAATGACATAACTCCCCTGGTGACTCTGGGCTGTCAACAAGTGCTGCCTGATCACCTATATCTTATCCATGGTTTCACGGACTATATTGGGTCCCAAAACAACTGTCTCACCTACCCCAGTTCTACACATCGGTGAATGACACGGCCTACCGTACAACGCTTCGAAGGGTGTTATCTCAATACTGGACTGCTAGCTACGGTTGTAGGCAAACTCTACCAAATTAAGGTAATCCTCTCAACTACCCCTGAAATCCATGACACAAACCCTAAGCATGTCCTCAAGGATCTGAATGGTACGTCCCGACTGACCATCAGTCTGGGGATGCAAGGTAGTACTAAACTTAGCTAAGTCCCTAAGGCTGTCTGAAGGCTCTGCCCAAACCGGCAGTGAAACGTGGGTCCCTATCTAAAACAATGGATAAGGGAATTCCATGTAGTCATACTATCTCTCGACATAGTAATAAAAGATCAATGCAAAATGCATTGTAACATGTAGACGTGTAGCCTTACCTATTGATCACTCACCTCTCCCTCAGCCAGGCGATGTGGAATGCATTACTTCCTCCCATTACCATCTCCCCCGTAGGCTTCGCCTCACCGGTAGGCGTGCAGCGGCGTGCAGACATCTCCACACTCCCTGCTAGGGTCTGGTGCTAATCCCATCTGTAACGACTCGCTCCACATGGCACAACACATAATGAAATCCTCAAGACACATTGGCTCATCAACTCCAATCCCTTTCAATTTCCATCCAAGTATCACGACTCATCTCAACAACTCAACACAATAAAAATATAAAGGAATTTCTCACTGATCACAAAGATACCCCATGGTCTCTCACACATGCTATGTCATCTAACCCACCTCAAATTAATCCATAAAATCACCTAGTGATTTATCCCAATGGCATAAATACACATTATCTGTACCACAATGCAATCTCATTATCCAGTATTTTCTAAGTACCCTAATTACCCACAAAATATCAACATATAATCTAAAAGTAAAGCTATCACCTCCCACCTTAGTCTATATATATATATATATATATATATATATATATAACTGAGACTAAGTGTCATGTACTAATAAGGGCTAGTCTATTCATTTCATGTACGCGTATGTCGATTGGGTATACAATGTAGACAGTGTAGGTTACGTATTCTAAACATGAACTTACATTAATATACCAAGGTTCAGAAGAAATAAAACATTAAACTCTCCACCAATTTCCACTACGAACACACATCAATTTTTCACACACATGCATCAACACACACATGGAAACATGTTTAAGCATTCTCTCATATATGCATCAATAATAATCAGTTGGTATATATAAAAAAAAAAATCAAAATTCGCGGTACTATAATGGTCACTAAACTAGCATGCTTATATAGAGTAAACGTACAATATTTAATAGCTAACACGTAGCTTACCATATCAGCACCCAACATAAAATTTCATTTCAGGGATACACACATACATAATTAAGTACACAGTCTGCTGTACAGGTGACCAAGCACATTCCCCAACCTTACGGATATCCAGGCTCATAGCCTATCTCACTGACAACAAGCATGTAGTCTACTCTTTAATCTCACTCGTTACACTGTATAAAGGCAAGCATTGAATCCTAGATCATCAATGACCAAGTACACCCCACATTGTACAATTTCACAACTAAGGTAACAAGCACTCCTCTAATCGTGTAATCCAAACCAATCCAATTCAAATTAAAGTCTAACCCCCCCCAAATTCACAATAAGGTCAATCTTAAAAGGATCTATGGACATCCCATGGAATAAAGAAAACATCTCCCTCAAGAGTACACACGGTCTCTCTTCCCCCGTAGCAGCCTATACTCGTCTAAAGTGTAAATGACCGATCTATTTCCAACATAATACCAATACTAGACGCATCAAATAAGATGAAGAATCCAAATAAGGTATGCAGTCAGCTACATTTATTGAGTAACCTCTACAGATTCTCGTCAACATCACACCGCCCCCAATGTCATGGTAACATAGTAAATATGAATGGATGAGATGTACTATAATCTATCAGTATGCTAGTCCATAAACTAAACACAAAAAAATGCACCTTAAGGCTCTGAAGGTCCAAAAATGATAGGTGACTCTAGGCTGACTACTGCATAACGCCACTCTGAGTGGTCTGGTCCTGCCTATCACCCCTCTGACTGAGAGTCCTGACACTCAATGCTGTAGGTGTATGCTGAAAATACGGTGTCGGAGGTCTCTGACCCAATAGTGGCTGTGGCAGAGGCACTTGGGTATACTGATAGTAATGTGGCTCCTCTAAGTCCTGGGAAATCGACCTCTGGGGACAATTGGCCCTAACATGGCCAGTCTGGTGGCATACAAAACAAGTTCGTGGAGTCCCCCGTCCTTGACTCTTTACTGGTGATGGAAATGACTCCTGACTAACCTCGACCCTCTGTCTCAAGCTAGGGTCCCTCAAAGGACAAGTGGCCATCTTGTGACCAGGCTGTCCATAAATAAAACAAATAATGGTCCCTTGGGATGTGTATGTGAATGTGGAAGAAGTACCAGTCTGGGACCTCTTCAATAGTCTCCTACCAGTGTGAGTATGGGCGGGTATAGATATCCATGCTGTAGCAACACGGGCTCGAGACCTCTTCGATGGCCTCCTACCAGTCCATATCGAGGTAGATCTAGGGATCTGTGCTAGAGTCGCCTCGCTCTGGGTCTGGGGCTCTCTGACTCCTCTAAGCTCAGCCAACTCTCTCTCAGCCCTGACCGCTCTCGTCACTACCTCCTGTATAGTGTGAAGGCATTCCCGCATAATGGTCGCTACGTCCCCAGAACCACTAGTCTGTCCTACCTCTACTGGAGCAGGTGTCAAAGTGACGGCCTCCTCAACTGCAACATCTGCCAAAGCAGCAGCTTGGGGCCAACTATGCCATGGTGGTGCAGTGGTCCTAGGCTCATCGTGTCTAGGCGGTATAAGTCTGGGAGTAGCTTGTCTCGGTGGCATGTCTACAAGTTCAAAGAGAAGAAAACAATTAATACCCCATTGGACACAGGTGTTAAGAGAACATTAAGTAAGCACTCGTCAACGCTTCACAATTTCAAAGTAACAACCACAATATATCATGACACACTTGCCTAATCAATACCTACACAACTAGTGTCGACCATCCCTACCCGTTTGTTACACTAAACAATTTATACCGAGTTCTAACATAGCCCTCTACTAAGAAGGATTTTATCTAAACAATGTAATACACGCATACTTAAACCTTTAAACACTAGTAAGATTTAGCTCCCAGTGAATACTATCCAACACAATACATCTCTCAACAGCCAGGGTTTAACACAGGAATATCTCTAAAAATTTAAAGGGAAACACTCTAAGTATCCATCTATACACACCAGGCTCCACAAGTCCGAATCCTTATTCTAGCATTTTAAGGTTTGATGTGTCTTTTATTATCTCTTACTTTTATAGCTAGGTGATAACCTTTCATGGATTACAGCTCCTTTCATTACTTGCTGATGGGGTACCATCCATCAACTGTAACTCAAGACCTGAGACCAATCCAGTCTGTATAATTATCATAGTCATAGTATTATAATCCATGAAAATTAGTTACTAACCTAGCACACTCATATAGAACCCACAAACAACAGTCGACCAGGTAAACAACCAGGTTCACAACTTGTCTCCTAAGTAACTAGGCATACTGTCTACCGTGTAGATAACTAAGTGTACGACCTACACCTCAAATGACTAAGCATATCGTCCACCCCATCGAGTATACAGTCTATCACATAGACACGAGTTTCTAATCTTAGTCACCCATTACCACAAAAAGAAAATTTCGCCTGCTCCCTATCTACCGGGAAGTCAAGTATAGTGCATACGCGTGCACACCAATGCAACATGTGTATATAAAATATTTGAGCTAAAGGCTCAGTCATGTTCTCATCAGCGACTAGGGAGTACGTATAGCATGCTGTAATGTACACTTAACAAATTCTCACACATTATACATGTCATGCATCTTACTACATTAAATCACGTAATCATGCATCATAACATATCATCAATCAACACGCAATCACAACAAGTCATGCTTCAAGAGTATAAAATCATATAACACACAAAATTCTATCGCATGCTACTAACAGTTCACTCTAGGTCTCATTCTCTTCTCTAGGGTCTCATGGTGTTAAACAACACCCCACGGTCTCTAGGTATTCGAACCTAAGCTCTGATACCACGTTGTCACGCCCCGAATTCCAGCGAACCCGAGGCGCGAGTAACGAGACAAAGGAAAATAAAATAATAAAGAAATAAAAGATAATAATAACATTCTCATACATTCTGTACACTGTTCTGATACATACATAGAGTCTAATCCACTTGCTTACAACATATAAAATAAAATATGGTCTTGGGCTTATGCCCTTATACAATATCAAAAACAAACGCCCCTTGGGCCTAACATAGCCCCTAATCAGATCATCTCCACGTCTCGTACAGCTGGGACATCATCTGAAATGTTTGCCCCATTAAAGGGGTCAGCTCAACATGCTGGTACAATATAATGCTAATGCAAGAAACAAAACTAAGGTCGTGGCATGTGCAATTGTACAGTTATTTCTATATGGCATTCAATATCATGATGGCAGTATATGAGCAGTATATAGTATATGTACTGTATGCGTGACACACCCATGCAACTCTATGCCACCCATGTCTCATGATACGGTCATTCTCCGCTGGCATGAGTACCGCCGCGTATGTCTCGCTTCACGGTCCGGAATCCGTCAGGCTTGCAAGTACCTATTGGCCGATTTTGGGTTTTTCACCACAGGATCTGCACCCTCATAATGCAAAGCACCAAGTGCTTACCCACGCCATGTCCAAGGAATTACACTATGCCAATATGCTCTGATCTCATCATGTCACAGTGCAATCTCAATGATGCATCTCATTCATACATAAAGCATGCCTTCAAGTACACAATTCATAATATCAACAGTTCTTCAAAGCGTATAATTCACACACCACACTAACACATGCAATATACCCATAATCATCATCCAACTTAACAAGATAGCACGTAGCACATAAGCATGTGAACACTCAAGCAAACATGTGAACAATCAATGCAGCAAGGCAAGTGTTCCTAATCTCAATTCTATTTCTTACTTAGCACAATATATCGTACCTGATAATCGATCTCAACTCAAGAAGGTGTACTCGAAGTATGGTAGAATCACAGTGAGAATGCCGAAGGTCAGATCACCTTCTCCTTGCCCTCTCGTGTTCCTAAAATCATAACATGAGATTCAGTTCATTGTCATTTGAATTATGCTATTCATCAAATTTTATGTCTTTAATTCATAAGTTTCTATTTTGCTAAATTAGACTCTACCATTGAGTCTGGAACGTCGAAGAAAATAAGTTTAGGCTTTTGTAGAATTCAATTCGGATACCTGGGTTCAAAAGGGCAAAACAGTCATTTTGCACCTTACATGGGTCCCTACATTTCGTGACCTCTTTTCACAAATCGGACCCCACGGTTGAATCCGGAATGCTCGAGATAATAAAGTTTCACTATTCGTTTACTAAATTTGGAGTTTGTTTGATAGCGTTTCAACCTAGGGGCATTTTGGTAATTTTAAAGGTTACTACGGGTCTTTTATTTTTCGGGACCCCGTCTCGTAAAACGGACCTCGCCATTGGCCTCAAAATGGCCGAGATAGTCAAAATACACTAATGACTTGTCCCATTTGGACTCCGGATTATTTTAGAATATTTAATTAATTAAATTAATTTATTAATTAATTAATTAATTAATTAAATTAATATTTTATTAATATTTAAATCTGGTGGGGTCAAATTATAATAAGTAATAGTTGGGGGGGTCAGTTTGTAAATTCTGAAAGTTCTGGGTCAAAATTACATTTCCAAAAGTCCAAGGGTAATTCCGTAATTTGAAAACCCTTATCCCACATTTGGATAACCAAACAGCGTATAGCGACAGAACAGGGATAGGATATCCCTATCCTGATTTCAATTTCTATCTTAATTTCTTATCTCCGTAACCAAACACTCCCAACCCAATTTTAATTTAAAACAAGAATGTGACACGTGGCAGGGGCGGACCGGCCCAAGCCCAACCCGACCCGACCCAAGCCCGGATCAGCCCCCCCTTCGTCCCCGACTTTCCGGCCGTGAACCAGTAGGGTTCCGGCGCCGGCGACCGGATTCCGATCGATTTTTGCCCTTTTTTCTTTGCAGTTTCCTTTATGTTTTCATGGGGATCTCATATTTAAAGTTGGTTTTTGGTTTGGCCCCTTGAATTTTCACGAAATAGAGGGTCAAACCCTCGGTCAACATTCCGGCCGATTCTATTTCTCCATTTTCTTGATAGTTTGGATCACGGTTTTTCTACCATTTTCATTCCAAATGACTTCTGCATCTCCTAGTTTCCATTTCCTATCATCTAAAGTAAGTTTCACACATAAAATCACAAGACCCATCTCTTAAAACCGTGACCTGCAACTGGGGAGTTCTCCCTCTCCCCTTAACCATTTTAATTGGTTCTTGTTGCGTTAAACCCCATTTTTCAAACCCTATAAGGCCCTACGATTTAAATCGACCATCATGCTAGAAAAAAAATAAAACAGAAGCTAGGCCTGGGCATACCTATTTTCGGGTTTCTCTTTGTTGTAGCTCCTCCCCTCTTTCCTTCCTCCTCTTGGTCACTCCTCGAGCTTCCTCTCCTTCTTCACAGTCCAGAACTCTCTCTCTCTGTCTCTCTTTTCTTTCTCTTTCCTTCCTAACCGAGACCAATCCCTATGCACCACTCATCCACTCTCACACGTTTTTCTCTCACATCAGCCCCTTTATTTGACTTCCTCCCTTCTGCTCAGCCTCTTGCTTCTCCCCAAATGCAGCTTTGCATTTAATGCAAAGCTGCCTATACACCTATACATATATATCAATCATCATATAATAGACACACATTAAACACACACACACCTAGCTGCCACCTCACACACATTTAGTTGGTCACACACACACACACACACACACTGCTATATAACACATACATACACATATCTATTGTTTTTACATGCACATACATTACACTACACATATATACATACATACTACACATACACCATGCATATATATAATCCATGCCTAAAAAAAAACTTAACAATAATAATGCTAATAATAAATAAAATAAATAAATAAATAAAATATTTAATAACCAAAGAAAATTTTATATATTAAAAAAAAAAATTTTCGGGTTATTACATGTCACATCCCGAACCCCACCCTACGCGGATGTCGAGGACGTGACTGCCAGTCGGTCGCGACGCGACCAACCAAAGGCAAATTCTGAACTTTCCGACAAATTGCACTCCAACTGTAGGGTCAGATGCAGCGGAATTTAAAACTTTTTCTTTGTGTCACGGGAATGCAACTCACTTATCCATCATAAGAATATGTATCACAGAGCAAGACTAAATCCAGTCAGTCAACAATTCTAATCTCAGAGCATATCAAAAATCAAGCATATAACAACAGAGCAGATCTAATATCTCTAGAGTACCATTAGTTCCATGAGCCATGTCTATCTAGTATATATCAGTCAAGTCAGTCAAAATATACCACTCACCGGAATAACCAGGTTCAATCTACAATAAACCAGTCTCTACAATTCAGTGCCGTCAGATCCTTACTTGCGATGCCACTTGGCCTATTCACGTCATGTCATAGTACCTTCTAATCCAATGGAGGTAATTCCTGAAAAATGTCAGAATAATGGAGTGAGCTTAAATAAGCCCAGTGAGTAACACAGATTCCCTATCATGAGTTTCAAAACCAGTTTTGTGCTTCCAAGGCACATGGATAATTTAGTCATTCCAAAGATAACTATTTTTATAAATCCATTTTATAAGCAGTCTAGTACAATAAAACGGAATCGAACAGACAATACAAACGGATCGAAACATGACATAACCAATCGGTCAGAACAATAACTATTGCTATTATATCGGTCAAGACACAGACTCTTCATTAACGGAACGAATCATAACGGAACTAGACCATATATCAATCAAGACAGACAGATCATGAACGGACGGAACATGTCGGAACCGGACGGAACATATCAATCGAGGCAGACATAACATTAACGGACAGAATATAACGGAATCGAACGGTAACAATACATCAGTCAAGCAAAGGCATATCGGGAACGGATAAAATTATAACGAAACTAAACGGAAACAATACACTAATCAAGACACAGGCAATTATGAACAGGACACAACATAACAGAACTGGGTAGAAACAATGTAACAATCAAGTCAGGGACACATCACTGTCGGAACTAATCATAACTGGACTGAACAATGTTTCAATCAAGACAGACGTATCATCAACGGACAGTACACAACGGAACTGGACCATATATCAATCAAGGCAGACACATTATCAATGAACGAAATATAGCAGAATCGAACGGAACAAAACATTAGTCAAAGCAAAGACATATCATCAACGGACAGATCATAACGGAACTGGACCATATATCAATCAAGACAGACAGATCATCAACAGACGGAACATAACAGAATCGAACAGAACAATACATCAGTCAAAACAAAGACATATCATTAACGGATAGATCATGACGGAACTGGACCATATATCAATCAAGACAGACAGATCATCAACGGACGGAACATGTCAGAACCGGACGGAACATAACAACCGAGGCAGACATATCATTAACGGACAGCACATAACAGAACTGAACGGAATTCCTAATTCGAAGGACACAAGCACATCACGTGGAATGTGGTACAAAGGGTGTACAATAAGTACATACATTTGAACAATATAGCATTCAGACGGTATACTATACAAAACGGTACGATACAACAAAATGTTGTTCTTTGCCTATATCACATGGTTTATTTAATCGTTTCAGAAATAATGGTTCAATATATCCATTTTATCTCAACTGTTCAAAACGGGCAAAACAGTACGGGATGCTAGCACAGGGATCAGGAATATAGTCAATTATTTAAAAAGACTAAAACCATGTCATAAGTGATATAGTACGAAAAGCATGCATTTAAATAATTGCACTTAAATAATTGCATTCAAAACAGATCAGTAAATCAAGGGACAGTATCAAAACAGTGTCAGAAGTTACTCACAAACTTTACGCTTATTTCCTTGCATAAATAATCCGATAACCTTCAGGTACGTCAGGCATCTCCATGTATATCCTGAATAATAATCATCAATCATAGACAGATCAGAACTCATCCATTCAGGTCTCATTCGTCATCTTAGGTATCCATCGGATTACCTAAGATAGCCTAGTAGCCTATCGCCCTTCCATTGGGTCTCACTCGAGGCTATTTCATTCTTTAATTAGGCTTAGCAGTTATTAGGATTATATCTTAAGTCATTTAGACTTCAATTTTTATCAGTCAGGCACTCATTCAACCTTAGGGGCAAAATGGTAATTTTACCATTCTTGTCCCGAACCCTGTCGTGGTCTTCGAAATAGTCTTTATATCTTAAGTACAAAGTTTTACGTCCCTTGGACTCCAATCGGTATCAGTTAGGTTCTCATTTTAACCATAGGGGCAAAACGGTAATTTTGCCATTCTTATCCCGGACCCTGTTATGGTCCTCAGAATATCCCATATATCGTATATATGAAGTTTTAAGTCTTTTAGACTTGAATCGGTATCAGTTGGGTACTTATTTAGTCTTAGGGGCAAAATGGTAATTTTATCATTTTTGCCCCGGACCCTATCATGGTCCTCAGAACGTCCCATATATCTCATGTATAAATTTGTAAGTCCCTTGGACTTCATTTGGTATCTGCTTTAGATCGTCGGGACACATTGGTCATTTCTCGTTTTACGCGTTGACTGTCTCGGAGTCTTATTTAGCCCTTCAGTGTTCATAATTATCCCTATGATAATTTATCAGATCAGTTTGACCTTTATTCGACCTCTACTTTGCACTTACAGTGCTCAGGGGTATTTTGGTCAGTTTACATTTTGTGTAATTCTGACCCCGATTCGTCATCCAAATCAAGTATACAGTCTCACCAGTGTCTGGGCTCCTACCGGTATCAGTTTCGTCCCAATCGAACTTTGTTTAGGTCTCGTGCGGTATCAGGGGTAATTTGGTAATTTCATGTGTCGTATTTTTCGGCACGTCAGTTCATAAAATGGACCTCTCCATTAGGTCCAGAGCGTCCAACATAATGAAATCGGACTGTCTGTTATGTTTAATCGGCCCTGAGTATCAATAAGGGCAATTCAGTCATTTACACCTACGTGTCTATATTTTTCGGGACCTCAGTTCATTAAACGGACCTCACCTTTGAGTTCAGAATGCCCGAGGTAGTCAAAATAAGCTATCTGATATTTTTATTTGGGTCTGGGTACCATCAGGGGCAGTTCGGTCATTTATCACTTACGGGTCTGTATTTTTCGGGACCGTATTTCCAAAATCGGACTGTACCATTGAGTCCGGAATGTTCAACATAGTGAAAATACACTATTTATTTAATTTATTTGGACTCCGTTTGACATATTTAATGTCTAGGGGTAAAATCGTAATTTTACCTATTTAATAAAATAATTAAATAATTATTTTATTATTTAATTAATTTTCCAGGGCTTAAATGAATAATTTCTCAAAATTCTGGACCACAGTAGGATTCTGTTAAACAGTGGGGACAAATCCGTAATTTCAGGAACTTATAGGGTCAAAACATAATTTTATAAATTAGGGGTTCAAACCCTTTGGTTTTTGGGTTCAATAATTGAACCAGTCCAAAACCTCCAAAAACCAACCGGTTCACTGACCCCCAGTAAACCGGATTTCAATATCCTGGTTAACCCCAATTTGGCCCTTAATCCTCGGATAGCTTATCCCAAATTTCCTAATTTTTTATTTCTAAGGCCCGTAACCAAACAGGATGAAATCAGATTTTAATTTAAAACGATTTGCCTCAAAACGGTGCCGTCCAACTAACCGGTTTATGCGATTGGTCAGGTCCCGACCCGACCCAACCGAAGTCCGGCCCTATCACACAAAAAAACCCGCTTCCCTGCGCGTTTTTCCGGTGTCTTCTCCGGCGCCGGTGCCGGAATCTGCAGTAAAATTTTCCATTTTTCTCTCTATTTACACGTCGGTTTTTCATGGTTTTTGTACCAATCGACTCCCAAAACATCTTGGAATGTTTTGGGACTGTTTTGAACATTTAACAGCTCGGTTCTTGGCATCCAAACCAATCTTCCAGCCGGATTATCGTTTTGGGTCAGCCGCACCTGCAACTGCCCATATCTAGCTCATTTTTGGACCATTTTGGTCCATTCAAGTTGTGTTGGGTTCCATTCTTTATGATCTTCACACCTATGTGCACCAAACCGAGCTTAGAGTAGCGTTTTTAAAAACCCAAAATTTTACCCCTCTCGGCCTATCATGGTCTAGTGCCCAAACAGTGCAGTTTTCACCCCATTCTTTGTTATTATCATCCTCTTCTACATTCAGGTGCATGCATGCAGTTAACAGGGTCTAAAATTAATCAAAACAGTATGAAAATTTAAACAGAAAACCAAAGCAGTTTTTTGAGGTGTTTACCTATCAACAGTGAACGTCCCTATTTCAATGGTTCACTCTTTGATCCTTGGCACCTCGGTCCTCAGTTCCTTCCTCTTGATGCATCTTCATGGAACACCATCTCACACATGGATGTACACACAAGCCGTGGACACACACATGCAAGTTTTCTCTCTCTATAAATTCTTTCTCTAGCAGATCCATCATCACAGGTACAGAGATCTGTTTTGGATTTCTGGTTTCCTCTCCCTCACCCACGAGACACACCAGACATAACATATACAAGCATAGACATGTATATATTTTATAAATTAACTTGTTGCATGGACTCCAATTGGTGGGGAGGGTGGTCCAATCAGAACTAAATCTCCTATTATATATATATATATATGATATACCATAAACAGACACACCAATCAGTTTGAGACACATGTGCCCATCAGATTAACAAATCTCGATCCTACAGAGCTCATATATTTCGGTCATACAGAACAGCTACAAGCCTTCGGGGTATTCTCATATATGTCTGTCATACAGAACAGCCATAAGCCTTCGGGGCATTCTTATTTATATATCATTCAGAACCGATGAACTCGGTCATACAGTGCAGATAAAGCATTCAGGATATTCTCATGTACATCTTCCAGACCTCCTGTTCTGGACAATATTTATTCGACACTGCATATATGGTTTCCTTAACAGCCGATAAGCGGGGAATAAGGAAACAGCCTTCAACACGGAAACTACTATCCATGATTATCTCCATCTACGATTCAATGCTCCACAAGGTAACTGCAAATCTCCGATGATCAAATCCCGATATTCGTGGCGGCAAAACCTAATCAAAATTAGGAGAACCACGGCTTATATATTAAACCCTAGAGGTACGCTTTAGATTCTTATGCTCATTCTTTGACTTTCAATACAGTCTTTCAATTCCCTTACTTACTTAAGCATCGGAGCGGCTACCGCCGGAGCCAATCCGGTGGTCCTCTGATCATCTTTCTGAGTGTTCTACAGGTCACGGAGCCCTCACGTGTTGCGAGTCAAAAAGTGCAGCATAAATATATAAACATATTTTATATATATCATATGTGGGCTGCATGAAACCTCATTGGTCCAATTGGGTGGCAGCTTGGGGCAACTTTGAATATATATACAATTTAGTTGTGTATATGGGCACAAAGATGCTGGATGGCCACTTGGTTAAGTTTTTGGGTGAGATTCATTCCTTCCATAGGTCAAGGGTTCAATTCCCCTTGACCACCAATTTGGCCATTTTTCACCATTTTGGGCTAAGGCCCTGTTTGGCTGCGCATTAATTCAGTTTTTTTTTTTTTTATGTTTGCCTCATAACTTTCATTCCGTAACTCCTTTTTCGATGCGGTTTGTTCCGAGAGTTTCATATTTTAGATATCTACAGTGTCAGAGGTTCCGTGTCATTTATTAGTCATTCGGGATTTCCGTGGTTAATTAATTTGAATTTCGTCAGTGTTAAATTGACATTATTTCACCTAATTAATTGGTAATTAGGTTCGGGTATTGTACCCTATTCTCGAACATGTTTTAATTGTTTTATCGGTCTATCTTGACCGTCGGGAGATTAGGGTTAATTCCCTTGATTATTCTCTGAGCCGGTATTAATTAATAATTAATATTTAATTATTAATTATACAGGATCGAGGTGTTACAACTATACCGACTTTAGTCCATCTATACTGCTCCTATAGTTATTTTTCATCAAGTCAATACCTATCATTCCCATGAACAGTAGAGGTGAGCCACAATGCTCAGTAGGGTAACACACAAGCAAGTAACATGCCAAAAATTAATGTAAGTTCGAAGAGGACATACACTATAATCCAGTATGCATTACAAGCACACCATATCATCATATCCCAAACACATGCATAAGCATAAGTATAAAAAAGGCATTACACCACTACATGTGGTTTGACAAAAATAGCTAGTAGTCGATATATATAGGGTCGGACACATGATATCACTACAAAAAATACTACTTTTAGCGACGCTCATTATCAGTGACGCACGCCTGAGCGTCGCTAAAGGACACTATGAGCGACGTACAAGGTGTGTGTCGCTAAAAGGAGTAAAAAAATCCATTTCCCGCATAAAAAAAAATGCGCAACTTTTGGCGACGGAAAATGGACTACTAGCGACGCACACCGTGTGTCACTAATATTAGCGATGCATACAGTGCGTCATTAATAGTTTTATTAATTGAACGACGTCGTCGTAGTGGAGTTTGAGCGACGCACACTAACGTATTAGTGACGTACTTTGCGCGTTGCAAAAAAATTCCTTCATTTTTATACCAACACCGTTTCTTCTTCTTCGCTTTCCCTCTCTCACTCTCACTCTCACTCTCACTCTCTGTAACTGTCTCCCCTAGCTTCCGACAACGGCCGAACGTAGCCTCTTACTCTCTCCATCTCTCTCACTTCGTTTAGAGATCTTCAACGACCTTTCTTTGCTTTCAAGTAGATGATCGAGCTCTTTATTTCTCTGTCTGTATATATATATATATATATATATATATATATATATTGTGTCACATCCCACACCCCACCCTACGCGGATGCTAAAGATGTGATGCTAGTTAGCCGCCTTGGCGATCTCCCGACCGACAATGCGACCAACCAAAGGCAAACTTCTGAATCGTACGAAGAATTACATTCCTAAAGTAGGGACAAAACAGCGGAATTTAAAACCATTTTATCTCGGGAATGTAACTTAACTATATACCTCATAAGTATGTACCATAGAGCAAGTCTATAACCAGACAACAAATAATTCTAACCACAGAGCACATCCATAACAGATATATAACACAGGGCATATCAAATTCCTCCAGAGTACCATCACCATGAGCCATGTCCCTACACATCTATTACATATGAATAAAGTCAACTATATCATCACGCTCACCTAAATAGCCAAGATCAATCCATTAGAACCCAAGTCTCCACATATTATTGCCATCAGATTCTCACTTGGGAATGCCTCTCAGCCAACTAGTATCATCTCCTTGTGCCTTCTAATCCAATGAAGTTACAACCTAAAAAATGTTAAATAATGGAATGAGCTTAAACAAGCTCAGTGAGTAACATAGGTTCCTGCCATGGGTTTCAAAACCAGTTCATATATATATATATATATATATATATATATATATATATATATATGCATGCTCAAATGTAACTCAGATAGGACAATGCAGCTCAAGTAGAACAGATACAGCTCAAATAGAACGGATGCAGCTCAAAGTGCCTGAACCTTCCCCAGTAATGTGGGATGCCGCACAAGATAATCCGTCAGTCACCCACCCCACACATGGAGGCCCATGTCCCCACAGCACACTACCGGGTCGGTATCAGAGCGGAACAGATCAGATAGGATCGAGCGGATGCTGAGTTTTGGGCATCCCACAGAGCCAGCTATCCATCTACTGATATACTCAATCCCGTAGTGGGCCCAAGACAGACTCAACATAACTAGATAAACACGAATCAGACTCCAATAGCATAGAGGAGTTAGAACAACAGACTCTAACAAAATCAGAACGGGAGATATCAAGAAGCAGGATAGGATCATGCCATATGTAATGAAATGTAAAAAGTATGCATTAAAATAGTACAGAGTATAAAGCAGTTCAGTATATAAAGCAGTATAGCATACAGAAAATATACACCAAGTCAAGAGTCCGAGTTACTCACCGTTAGTTGAAACTAGTTCAGATTCCCTTTCAGCTGGTTCTAGATCCGAAAGTCCTAGAACAATAATCACAGACATCAATTTTTGATGATAGTGTTTCTACCTATTTCACCAATTTCCTGCAGCCACTAAATAGTAGGCTTGATGCTTAAACTAATGGAATTTATATTTGATTGATATTGATATGTAAATGGCATAGACTCCAACCAAAAGAGATTTAAAATAGCCGTAGTTAATTTGCTGTTGGAGTAGTAAGTTTGGGACAGCTTGGAACAGTAGTAAATTGCTGTTGAGGGTGGCCAATTTCAAGATAGCTGCGTGGGAAAAATTGGTAGTTAAAAGTTTTACTTGCTGCACATCAGTTGGTGAACCTATCAACAAAATGGTGGAGGGAATGGCGTAGCAGTTTCTGCCACGGCTGGACAGCAGATTGGAGCAATTTCTCCAATCAAAACCTGCACTAAATTCATATATATTATATGCATATAATCAGCTACAACCATATTACATCAGCACTTTTTTATATTAGTTATATCCAAGCAAAAAGGTGGTTTCCTAAGCCGTAGCAGTGGGTAGCAAATTGGGTTTATTTGGACCTTGGAAACCATATAGAAGCTGTCCACTACAGGGGTGTAATCAGGGAATTTTCCATGAGATCTAATTCAGATCAGCTCATTGTTTGAGCGTGTCCCTATCAGAGTTTGCTGTCCAGAATTATTTCTCACATGATTTCCACCCACTAGTTAAGACCTTATTCAAAATAAAAAAAATCTGAACTATTCTTAATTTAATGACTGAACTATACTTACATTTAATAACTACATTATATCAAATTAAAGGCTACTCAATATCCAATTTAATGGCTGAATTTCATTCAAGAAAATTGCACATCCAGTAGCTTCACAAGCAGCCGTACCAACAGCCATTCCAGCAGCCGCACAAACCAACCTTTTTCTAACTTTTCCAACTGCTTATTGTGACTAAATTAAACTCTCTATTAGAGATTAAAAATTAGAGATTGTGTGGATCGTTGAAGAGGGAAAATGCCAAAAACTGGAGCTACAGCCGCTCCACTTCCGTCCCGTTTCAAAACACCAACAGCCGGCTGATTCTTGCGCCCCCAACTATGATTTGTGCTGCTGTATTAATCTATTATTTTACACTACTTTAGTCTACCAATTTGGCCAATCTTTAAACGACTATAGGAAGGTTTATCAGGGAGTAGCAGCTTACCTAAATTAATGTTGTTGATGTAGCAGTAGAGAAAAGAAGTGCAGCAAACTCAGAAGATGGATGAGGAGCAGAAGGTGCGGATCAGATTGTGATGATCTGGGAATCAAAATTCCCTCTTGAGCACTGTTCAATAGAATTTATAACCACAGAGAAGAATCTAGAAAATTAGAGGGTTTTCCCCCTTTATCGGTTATCTCCAGCTGATTCTAGAATAATCTATTAGTCTAGAATTTGCTTCCTTTCCACCCACTTCCCACGTTATAAAGAGATATATATATATATATATATATATATAAATAAATAGCTATTAGTATAAGAAAAGGGGAAGGGGCGGCTGTATTTTACTTGTATATATATAAAAATATAATTATAGTTTTGGTACATTTATCATATCTAATATTTTATGAATACTTTATTCCATAAAATATTAAATTATATAATGCCGGTAGATTTGACATTAAGCCGGGGTATCTTTTACCGTATTAATATTTTATCTCATAAAATATTAATTTATGAAATAATATAGAATCTGCCTTAAAACTAAAACTCGGTATCATAATTGTTTACTTTCACATAATTTTATAATTAATTATTCGTATCGGTCCACTCATCCATCTCGGCACTCAATTAGCTCAGTTATTTATTTTTCGAGCATATATTATTTTAACGATGTTGAGTGCCTTAATTATCTCCACATAGTTTTCATAATTATTTCGCTTTATCGATTTAATATTTTATTCTATAAAATATTAAGTTATAGTGTGCCGATAAAGCCTAGAATTTATTTTGGTACTCGGTCGACTGGATTAATTAATTTCCCGAGTATATGTCATTCTATATCTGAGGATACTAAATTCTGTTACATTTTACCGTATTTTGCACTATTTCAATTTATTAACGTCACATAACCTACTTTCATTAGGTCGGGGTGTAGTTTGGGCTATCTCGGATTTTTCGGGATATTACATATTGCGTCTATGTATGTTGTGTGCTTGTTACGACTTGAAGCTGATTCATCAGATACACTCTAGGTTAAGTTTTGATCGTTAGATATTAAAAAAAATTGTGGTTATTTCTTGTTGAAATTATTTGGTTTGATTTGGAATCTTTTCGATTGAAGATCTGTTTTGAACCATATATATATATATATATATATATATATGTTAAAAAGTTACACACGAAAAAAGTGGTTGAAGAGTAGGTTTTGAGTCTTAAAGTTTTTAATATGGTAAAAACAAATTGATTATGTATAGGTTATATAACCCAATCCTTCCCTAACCATACAGATTAGTGCGAGGGTTTTGCAGGATGCTCATGATTAATTTAATATTAGATGATATGAATAGTGGATCATGGTAAAAGATTAGATTGTATGGTTGAAGATAAATACTCCGTGCTTTTGTTTTTATCATATACGTATAATCTCTATATTGCTTACATCTTTTCCATAAGATCTTTTTATTATTTTCTATCACGTGAACATGTTAATTTAATTTTATTTAGAAAGTGTTAGAGAATTAATTTTTTAATCATTTGTCGACAAAATGAATTAAAAAATTTGATAAACAAAACCTAATTGAAATTTGGCCTAACAAGAGTTTAATTAGTTGGGAAATATTATCATTAATCGCTTCACAATCTGATTGCAGTGTACGTATAAACCGTATTACAATTTTTCAACTTTTGTGATTGACGGTAGTGTTCTAAATGAATTTTCATTAAGAAGATTTAGAGCTGACACAAGGAATTAAACCTTTAATACCACAACCAATAATATATCATCATTCTAATAACCATCACCAAGTCCAAATCCATGCATGATTGAATCTAACAAGAGCCAACAGGGGCATGAAAAGTAGCTAGGTTCTCCTTTGTTTTGTGACATATTGATAGTATGAAGTATTGTTTGCGAGTATATTGAGGCTATCATTTCTATGTTTTGTGACATATTGATAGCATGTTTTAACTATTAAATGACTCAAAAATTAGAAATAAAGTGATTGTGATAAATAAACTTTGATACCACTGATAGGATGTCTCTTCTCTGCTTTGACTGTCATACTTGCCAACTAGGTGAGAATATTTCTTCCTCTCAGATGGAAAGGGAGCTTCCCATTTCTAAGCATTTCTTCGAGGTCATGATGCCTAGTTTCCTTCCAAAACTTATATGTCCTCTCTCTCTCTCTCTCTATATATATATATATGTATGTATATCTGTGTTTGTGTGTGTGGTCAATCCAAGTGTTTTTTCTTTTCTTAATGTAGCAACATTTCATAGTGACTCAATCACTCTAATATAGTTTTCTGAATTTCAAATTTTCACAGCTTATTCTACCAGCTTTCTGTAGAAAACTAGGTGAAGTAAAATTGGAAGAAACAATTCTAACAAGTTGTCAAGGGTCATGGCATGTTAAAATTGGTAAATGTGCCAAAGGATTTATTTACTTTCGAGAAGGTTGGGATAATTTTGCGCAACACCATGGCCTCTGTCTCGGAGATTTTGTAGTATTTGAGCATATAGGAGACATGCATTTTAATGTGTGTGTGTTTGATTCAAGTAGTGTTTGCGAGAAAGAGTTTCCACTATAGTTAGCTCGTGAGATAAAAAGGGAACCCGATGTAGCGCATGAGATCAAGGAAGCTACATCTTTTATGACAGAAGGTATTCCTCTTTTATATAAATATTTTATGCTGCACCATCTCTAACACACACACACAAACAAACACAGATATACATACACCTCCCAAATACTTGCAAAATCATTTAATAAATAGAGGGATAACTATGGTTTGTGTTTTTTTAATGAGAAGATCAACAAATGGTTTGGTGAGAGAAATTATATAATATATTGATGGGTGGATATAGCATGCTCAATGAAAGAATGATTAAAGAGAAAATTAAAGGTTTAAACTTTGGCCGTCCTACCCTTGATACTATGATTTAAGAGCTTTTATTTATTGTCTAAATCCTTGTAATCCTCACCTACTCTATCTCTCTCTTTTTCTTTCTCTCTCTCTCTCTCTCTCACACACACACACACACATACACAATCTATATACATATATATAAGCCCTCTTTAGATTTAGGGCATGTTTCTTTAGTGGCCTTCTCTCAAAAAAGTGACTTCGTTGAGTTGAAATTGTGAAATTCATTTTTTGGTACTCTTTTGTGAGAGGAGGAGAAATGAGTAATGATTGGAGTTGTGGACTTGAGAAATGTGAGGAAATTAGTCTTCACTTTGTTGGGTTGACATGGATAATTGACCTATGGCATGGTGAAAAATTCCTTTAGTCTACATAGGGTCCCAATTTTCATTAACATATCTTTTTTTTAAGACATTGAATAAAATATGAGTCATTCCATGTCTTATCATGTTGTTAAGTGTTCGCACTAGCTCTTCATCTTTTCCATGTTGATCTATAATCAAAACCCCATCACACACCTCCCAAATGATAAAATAGACTTGCATGAACTTACGGCACTCGGTTCAGATCACCGGTTTGAAACATATGCAAGTTCAACTCCAAAAAAGGCCCATTTTGGAGTTTTGATGAACCAAAATGCCAGATATCAGCCTATCGACCCCGAAACCCCATCACACACCTCCCAAATGATAAAATAGACTTGTACAAACTTACAACACTTGGTTCGGATCACCGGTTTGAAACTTATGCAAGTTTTTGCTCCAAAAAGGCCCATTTTGGAGTTTTGACAGACCAAAATGCCAGATATAGGCCTACCAACCCTTAAACCCCATCACACCCCTCCCAAATGATAAAATAGACTTGCACGAACTTACGACACTCAGTTCGGATCACCGGTTTGAAACTTATGCAAGTTTCTACTCCAAAATGGCCCATTTTGGAGTTTTGACAGACCAAAATGTTGGATATCGGCCTACCGACCCTAAAACCCCATCACACACCTCCCAAATGATAACATAGACTTGTATAAACTTACGACACTAGGTTCGGATCACCGGTTTGAAACTTATGCAAGTTTCTGCTCCAAAAAGGCCCATTTTGGAGTTTTGACGGAGCAAAATGCCAGATATCAGCCTACCAACCCTAAAACCCCACCACAAAACTCCCAAATGATAAAATAGACTTGCACAAACTTATGATACTCGGCTCGGATCACTGGTTTGAAACCTATGGAAGTTTCTGCTCCAAAAAGGCCCATTTTGGAGTTTTGACAGACCAAAATGTTGGATTTTGGCCTAATGACCCAAAAACACCATCAAACACCTCTCAAATGGTAAAATAGACTTGCATGAACTTACGGCACTCAGTTCGGATCACCGGTTTGAAACTACGACCCTGAAACCCCATCACACACATCCTAAATGATAAAATAGACTTGCACGAACTTACGACACTCAGTTCAGATCACCGGTTTGAAACTCATGCAAGTTTCTGCTCCAAAAAGGCCCATTTTGGAGTTTTGACGGACCAAAATGCTAGATATTGGCCTACCGACCCCGAAACCCCATAACACACCTCCCAAATGATAAAATTGATTTGCATGAACTTACGATGTCATGACCCGAAACCCACCTTATACGGATCCCAGATCGCGACCGCCGCCTTCAGGCCCGGGAGCCTTTGGGTGAGGCGAAACATAAGCAACAGTATCGGATGGCGGTACGGTTTTGGTTTGCGGAAGAGTGAAAAAAATTTTCTTTCCTTTTCTTATTTAAAACTTTCACACATCCGTCCAGTACTATTGCTTTTCATAGCGGTACACATGATAATACATTCAGAGCATAGATAAAATTCTAAGGTTTTATACATATTACATATTCGATTGCCTCTCGGGCTTAATACATATTGTCCAAAATCTATTACATCAAAGTCTATCCAACTACATGTTCGAATATTTCCAAAAGTCCGTGATCATAACGGGTCTACTAATCATCATCCCAAAATGGAGCAAGGCTCCTATTCATTGTTGGTACCTGAAAAATGTTAGGGAATGGGGTGAGCTTCGAGAAGCCCAATGAGTAATTCTTGCATCTGTCATGGGTTTTCAATTGGCAGTGGTTTCGCACATGAGAGTTTATAAACTACTCGCTACCAATTGCTCGTATACTTTGAACATAAAGTACATGCACTTTTCATAAAGATAGTTTTGAAACATTTAAAGTATTCAAGCTAAATATACATTTCTTCACATAGAATATATGCACTTCAAAAACATATAAACATGCATAATAAAAATGGGAGTAAAAGCCTGCTTCCATTTTCAAAAGCGTTCCTTCAAAACATATAAACATGCATAGTGAAAATGAGGGTACAAACCTGCTTCCATTTTCAAAAATGTTTGTCATCTTTTCCCTTTAATTAGGTGGAGTCTGTTTTGAATCAGACTCCCGTTTTACGTATACGTGGATATATCTCATTGCTTGGGGGATTAGATCCTACTACCGGGCATTTCACATGACAAGTCAAATGAGTTCCGTAGAAACCCAAAATCCTGACTATGCGACAGTTCACATGACAGGGCAATTGAGTTCCAAAGAAACCCAAAATCCTGACTATGTGAGTTTTACATTGTTATCTTGTAAAACATTTATCACATGGCTCCTTCAAATAAATATTTTTCATGAGTATTTAAAATATGATGTTCATGACTTCATGATAAGAAACTTCAGACTATGTAGACATGTTAAATACTTTTAAAGAAGACAGTAATAGAAATCATTCATTGAGCATGTCACAATAAGATTTATAAGAACGGAATATTTTAAAACAGGAATCATGTCATATGGAATTTAACATTCAATGCTTTAGATATTTTAAAGTTTAAAACATCTTCAAATCCATGGAGTTAAATCTCCACTTCAAATACAAGGTTACTCACCTTGGTCGTTAGGGTCGAAGCTACTGTTGTGCTTTCCCACTTCCTCTATAGTTCCTAAGAACAATTCATAAATAGTCTCATTAATTTCATAGGTACTATAATACCACCTATTGGTGATCTTAACTTATTCTTCGATTGTAATTAAATTCTCTTTTTAATCTTAAGCGTTATCTCTTTACGTATACTCTTTTAGTAGCTTTATTAACTTTTAGGGTCGCTTTCTTCACATATTTACGTGTCATATTTTTTCATGCTTTATTTCAAAACACAGACTTCACCGTTGAGTTCGGAACATCGAAGAAAGTCAATTTAGACTTTTCCAGACTTCCATTTGGCTTTTAGGCGTGACAGGGGCAATTTGGGTAATTTACACCTTAACATGTCCTAATTTCTGGAATCCCATCTTGTGAAATGGACCCCTCCATTGGGTTTAGAACGTCCAAAATAGTCAAAATCCACTATTGGTTTAATTTATTTGGACTTTGTTTGCTCCATTTATGGCTAGGGGAATTTTTGAAATATTTTTTATTTAAATAATATTATTTTAATATTAAATTAATTTCGATGGGCCACAGTAGGATTTGCCAACATTTCAAGGGTCAAAGTGCAATTTCTCATACTTCCGGACTAAACCAATGGGTTCAGTTTCATTTTAAATGAACCAGCCCGGTTGTAACTGAACCAATCCGGTTTAACACGTAATGCTGACGTCAGCCCTGACCTTTTAAATTTTTAAAACCTAACTAAAACGTCTTCGTTCCAATAATTCGGTGGCCATCCTGTCGCTTAACACGTGTCCCGAGTTAACCCGTTTGACTCGGTTTAGACAGCGAGTCAACTCACCTTCTTCCTCGTCGTTCCTACCAGTGTTGCCCTAATTTCTGGGTTTATTTCCCTCCAATTTCGTGAATTTTGCACCACTAAAACTCTCTATTTCTGTGTATAAACCATTTCTAATGCATCAAGGAACAGTTTAGCATTAGTTTGGGTTTCTAATTTGGACTCATAGTCATGATTTGGAAAACGATACTCAAACCTGCAACTTGGTCCTACAGACTCATTTTTAAGTCAAATTTTATGGGGTTTCTTCTGGGATGGTTTATTTTTTCATGGGGTTCACGTTCCTATCTTCAAAAGTGAGTTTAGGCGTCTAAATCAGGAACTAGGTTTCATAACCGAAACCTACAACCTAGGTTTTAGGGTTTAGTCTCTGAGTTTTAAGGTCGCGATCTAGCATTTTTAAGGCATTGGAATGGTCTAATTTTGGTTCCAATACACAAATTTGGGTTTGGTTAAATTCGATTCAGACCTACACCTAACAGTTTTGAATTTTGTTCACCTGTAACTCTAAATTTCTCACTCACTTCTTAACAATTTTCATGCATTCCTTTTACAAACTGAAGCTCATAATATATAGACTAAGACTCCATAATTGCATGCTTTAAATTCAAAACAAATTAAACAAAATTCAACCTAAAAATTCACTTGTTTTTGTCAACTGTTTTTCCTAAAACCTCCCTTCTTCAGTCTCTCCCTCTCATTTCACTTCTCCTTTTCCTTAACTCTCTTCTTAAACCGACCTTGAGGTCGGCAACCAGTGCCACCTATTCGCATTAGTGTTTGCATGGCAAGCATGACATGGCTGCCACCTCCCTCTTCATCATTTCTTGCACATGTAGCTCACATGGAAGAGACATGGAGAGCAGTGCCCACTGCTTCCCTCTCTCCTTTCTACTTAATCCTATTACATAATTCTTTTCTTCATTTCTTGCTCTTAGTTTATATACTTTAATACATCTACTTTATGTAATTATATTATATATATAATACACATTTACATAAATTTGGCTAGTCACCACTTAACTTACCATAACATATTCATAAATTCTTGTATATAAATATATTTTTATACTTATATATTCATGTACATACTTTGGTTATACTCACTCATGTTCACAATCAATGTGTGTATTTAACATGTGTTGAGCATTTTTTTTATATTCACTTTGTTGACCTACTCGACGTAACAATCTCTTTTTCATGTCTTGATTCAAGGTTGGCGATCAGAGTGAAAGTATACAGTCTCAATGGGATCAATGGAAACAGGTTGATGATTGCAATGAAAGTGATGTACAGTCGTCCTGGTTTCTCGGGACTTTTACTGAAAGCTTCACGTATCTATATTGTAATCCGACCTCATTACTTAAGGTCTTGGTCACAAACGATGCTTCGTTGGGTCGGGGTGTTACATACGACACTCAGTTCAGATCACCGATTTAAAACTTATGCATATTTCTACTCCAAAAAGGCCCATTTTGGAGTTTTGACAGACCAAAATGTCGGATATCGGCCTACTGAACCCAAAACCCCATCACACACCTCCCAAGTGATAAAATAGACTTGCATGAACTTACGGCACTCGGTTCGGATCACTGGTTTGGAACTTATGTAAGTTTTCTGCTCGAAAAAGGCCCATTTTGGAGTTTTGATGGACCAAAATGTCAAATATCAGCCTACGGACTCTGAAACCCCATCACACACATCACAAATGATAAAATAGACTTGCACAAACTTACAACACTCGGTTCGGATCTTCGGTTTGAAACTTATGCAAGTTTCTGCTCCAAAAAGGCCCATTTTAGAGTTTTGACTGACCACAATATCGGATATCAGCCTATCGACCCTGAAACCCCATCACACACCTCCAAAATGATAAAATAGACTTGCACAAACTTACGGCACTTGGTTTGGATCACCGGTTTGAAACTTATGCTACTTTTTGTCATTCTTACTATTTATGCATGGAAAAAAAAAATATATTCATTTTCATATATATTTAATAAGTGTTCTAATATATATCATTTGATCTTTATTACAGATTAATCGAGATTATTTCGCCGCCGTCTTTCTGTTTTGCATCAAGACTTATTATTTTTATTTGTTTTTTTTTTTTTCTTTTCATGGACATCTGTAATTACATTTTCTGAGACAATTTTTTAATATTTTTGTACTTATTGTTAACTTGTACTTTTATAAATGTAAGTAATTAGTATAATATATATATATATATGATTCCACCGGCTTTCTTTTAATATATTGATTTTAGAATATTTAGATTTTATTATATATCAGGATGATTGATACAGGTTTAAACAGGAATAAAACAAATAATTCAGGTCAAAAAAGGGGCCCAAAAAAAAAACACAACTTTTAGCGATGCACACATAGGCGTCGCTAAAAGAAAAGCAACCATTTTTAGCGACGCTTTACATTCGTCACTAAATCAGGATAATCAACTATTAGCGATGCACACTGAGCATTGCCAAAGGGACCTATTAGTGATGCCAATTACGTTCATATAGTATTTGCGACGCACAATCAAAATTATTAACAACGCACTGTGAGCGTCTCTAATAGTTACCTTTAGTGACAGAAAGGGATGTGTGCGTCGCTAATATTATTAGCGACGCGACTATTTGCGACGTTTTTAGCGACGCCCCTTTGGGTGTCGCAAAATCTCTTTAGTGACACATTTTGCCACTATTAGCGACGCACTAATAGTGCCTTTTCCTGTAGTGTATAAATATAAGCATATAATTTCATGAAGCACCTCAATTTCCTTATTTAATGCCATAAGAACAATGTGCAAAAATATATAACCAATCACAAGATGTAAATATAAACTTACTAACCCCACGAAGCACCTTCATTTCTTATTCAAAGTCACAAGAACAATGTATACATTCATAGCTAAGCAACCATTCACAATTGCCATAGTACAATAACTAGCAATATACAGTCCATCAATAATCATATGAGTATCAAGGGACATGATCTTAATTAACTCAATCCACAACAAAAGGGATAAAACCTTATTAATCTCATTCCATTCACTCAATAATCTCAATCCCATGAGTACTCACCTAATTTGCAAGTCGAAGGGAGACACCATCCCTATCATAAATGGAACCCCGGGTAAAGTGCAATCTCACCACACTTAAGAGCACACAAAAGACGTGACTAATTCCCATCCCAAGTCCTTTTCTCATAGGTGTTTTTTTTTTTATAATTCCAATATCTCAATTCACACCACAAACGGTGTTCATCAATGTCAATATCCTTTCAAATCTCACACCATTCAGGTATGTTTGACAAGATATATATCAATATCATCAACATCCATTATAATATTAGCAACCATAAGAGAGGATATATAATTTAACAAATAGATACAAGAGTAACAGAGGTCATATATATCCATGACAAAAATAGAAATCATGATAAACATCAACATGGCAACCACATGCATCCCATACCACCATACAAATATTCAACATCATAGCATTCAACATAATAATCACACCATACTGATAAATCAGTCACAAGGAGATCAATAATGATAACAAATATCTTGTGTAGATCATAAGAATTACACATATCAATAAGTCAGGACTTTGCCCCAGTCCTAATCATCACTCCACTATGAAGAGACATTACATGTGCCTTTCCTAAAGTTTTTCAATTGTTTTACATACTTACTGTTCCATCCTCGAGACCATCATGGCCCATAGCCCTAAGGTATCGTATCAAGTCTTATGGTTCTCTATGGCCAATTACTCATTATGTCACGACCCGAAATCCACCCTATGCGGATTACCGGATCGCGACCGCCACCCTTTGGCCCGGAGGCCTTGGGGCAAGGCTCGTACATAAGCAACAATATCAAACAGTGATGCGATCTGTGGTTGTGGAAGCGTGAAATTTTTTTTTTTTTTCTTTCTTTTAAAAATAAGCATCTGTCGCATATCCGCCTGATACTGCCACTCTTCATAGCGGTACACATAAATATAATTAATCAGAGTATAATAATAATAACTAAAGGTTCTACATAGTACATATCCATGTGCCCCTCGGGCTTAAATACATAATTGTCCAAAAATTACAACTACAAGAGTTTGACTAATGATGGGTCCTAATACTTCCAAAATATCCCCATATCCTACTGGAGCTGCCATCATTGCTCCCCAAATTGAGCTAGTGTCCAACCATCATCACCTGAAAAATGTTGGGGAATGGGGTGAGCTTCGAAAAGCCCAATGAGTAATTCCTACATTTGTCATGGGTTTTCAATTGGTAGAGGTTTCGTACATGAGAATTTAAAAATACTCAACTACCAATTGGTCGTATACTTGAACATAGAGAACAAGCATTCTTAAAATATGTAGCTTTGAAACATTCAAGGTATTCAAGCTAGAACATATATTTCCATAAGAGAGTATGTGTATTTCAAAACATGTAACTTAAAATCATGTAAACATGCATAGTGAAAATGGGGGTAAAACCTGCTTCCATTTCCAAAATCGTATGTCATATTTTCTCTTTAATTAGGTGGAATCTGTTTCGAACCAAACTCCCGTTTTACGTATACGTGGAGATATCTCATTACTTGTGGGATTAAATCCTGCTACCAGGCATTACACATGACAGGTCAATTGAGTTCCGTATAACCCAAAATCCTGACTATGTGTTGATGCACACGATAGGCCCATTGAGTTCCGTACAACCCAAGACCTACCTATGTGCTTATTATTATCTTGTAAAACATTTGTCATATGACTTCTTCATATTGATACTTTTCATGAGTATTTAAAACATGTAACGTATAACTTTTGCAATGATGCTTCAATACTTGTAATAATCAAATTCAGAATATTTGAGGAAATCAGACATGCTAACTCTTTTGAAGAGGAAACATTTACGAATATAAATATGTAAATAATCATGGAGGATGTCATAGCATAATGTTTAAGAAAATAGAAATCATGAATACTGAATTTGATATACCAATGCTCTAAATATCTTGAACTTAAAAACATCCGTTGAAATCCGTAGAGTTAAAGCCTCTACTTCAAATGCAAGATTACTCACCTTGGTCCTTTAGGGTTAGTGCTAATAATGCGCTTTCCCACTTCCTTTGTAGTTCCTAAGAACAATTCATAAATAACCTCATTAACTTCACATTCACTTCAAACATCTCTTACTGATGCTTCTTAGCTTATGCTTAGATTGTATTAGATCCTAACACGATTTCATAAATTTCTTACGTACTCATTCTTAACCTATGACACATCTTAATGTATTAGGAATTAAATTTATTTTATTTTATACTCTTCTGGGAGTTCCATTAACTTTAATTTAATTTATTTACTTCACATGTTCACATGTCGTATCTTCTAGTATCGTATTTCCTCGTACTTGTCTTAGTTTAATATTTCGGCAATACTTTAGTTTATAATCATCTAACAGATGCTATTCATCAAATTTTATGTCTTTTTATTTTAGACATTTCTTTTGGTCAAATAGACTCTACCATTGAGTCCGGAGCGACGAAGAAAGTCAATTTAGGCTTTCTTATAATTTAATTCGGCTCAGGACATGTTAGGGACAATTTGGTAATTTATACCTTAACGTGTCTAAATTTTTTGGAGTCCCGTCTCGTGAAACGGATCCCACCATTAGATTCAGAATGTTCCAAATAGTCAAAATCTATAATTTATTTATTTCATTTGGACCTCGTTTGACTCATTTATGAGGTAGGGGTATTTTAGTCATTTTGACATTTTTACGGGTCTTTAAATTTTTTGGGACGTCATCTCATGTCGTGGACCTCACCAATGGACTTAGGAGGTCTGAGATAGTAGAAATACATATATAACTCATCTCATTTGGACACCGGGCCATTTTGGAGTATTTAATTTAATTTATTTGATTTAATTAAATTAAATTTATAAGGTATAGTATATATATATTTTGAGTGGAATAAGTTACAGGTTGAATAGGGTGGCACGCTGGCCAGCGTGTCACCTCCCTCCCCATATATCCGAGTTCGAGTCCTACCAGGTGCAATGCACCTTTTTATTTTCGGTTTTTAACTATATGTATAATATATATATTTTGTTCGCATATATGGCACACGCGAGCGCGTGGCCGAGTGGAAGGAAATGCGTGTGGGCGCGTGGGGTCAGGGGTTCGATACCCCGTAGTAGCAATTCTGCTTCTTTTCCTTTAAATTTCAACACGATTTTATATATAAACGTATAAGCCCCTAAACGACGTCGCCCCACTAATTCGATGGCAAGCCCAGAGGCTGCCACGCGTCCGAGCCAACCCGTCTAACTCGAAAGACGACGAGTCGACTCAGCGTCGTCTTCCTCGTCAACCTGCGATTGTTGCCCTAATTTCCGAAGCTTAAAAGCTTCTATTTCGTGCGTTTTGGTTCAACGATTCTTCTCTGTTTTTGATCCAAAACATCCCTAAGGTGTTAAGGACTGGTTCGGCATTCGTTTTGGAGTTCAAAAACGCTTCGTGTGTTTGGTTTTAGGTTTGATAATCCAAACATGTGTCTCGGTCGCATATGCCCATCTTTGAGCCAAACTCGATGGGGTTTGTTCTGATATGCTCCATTTTTCATTAGGTCGAAATCCCTAATCACCAAAGTGGTTCTAACAGTGTGTTTAAAGGTTTGGGTTTCAAACCCGTAACCTGCAACTCATCGTATGGGTTTCATTTCTTGAGCTTCGTGGTCGCGTACTAGGGTTTTTGGGATGCTCGTGAGGTCTACTTGAAGTCTTGATAAACCAAATTGGGTTTAGAGGAAGTCGGTTCAGACCTGCTCCAAGCAAGGTCTTCAATGGCTGCCTTGTGTACGGCTGATGTTTCTAAGGTGTTTTAGGTTGAAATCTCATGCTTATCATTGTTTAAACATGCTATAAACATTATATACACTAAATCAAGGCTTAAAACAGTACATACGTATGGAAATTCTAGAGAGAGAAATTCAAGTGTTTTGTGGGTTTACCTCTAATAGTGACTCTCTCTCTTCTTCCTTCTTCCTCCGAGACCTCCTTTTTCTCTTCAGAACTCTCTCTCTTTCTCTATTTCTCTCTTTTTGTGTGATGGAATGGTGTTGGGGGCAAGCGTATAAAATTATGTGTATACATGCATATAAGCCCATGCTTGATCATGGTACTTTCTGATTTCCCCACCAACTTGGTTAACTTGTGGCAACTTCTTTTCTCAGATTTCTACTGTTTTGGGGCAGGCCTTTAATGGCCGGTTGTGTGTGTGTGTTTGTTTTGTATTTATGTATGTATATATATATATATATATATATATATCTCATGATTCACACATAATAATATACAATGGTCACTTATACACACTTGTACACATTAGGCCATTGCATGACCTCATACATATACCTATATATATATATAATTTCATATATATATATATATATATATATATATATACATATTCATTTACACCATTCTTATTATTATTATGATTATTATTATTATCATTACTTTATTATTATTATTATTATTATTATTATTATTATTATTATTATTATAATTATTACTATTACTATTATTATTATTATTATTATTATTATTATTATTATTATTATATACTCCTTTTAAATTCTCATATTATAATAATTAATTACTTTAAAATTAATTATTTCCTTAAGTGTATAACTTTTACACTAATCTCTCGTTATCTCGTAAAACGTGCGTCATTACCCGACATTCTCGAGTCGGGGTATTACACATTAGCTTACATCTCATGTAAAGATCTGAAAAATCATGACAAATTTTTCATTTTGCCGGTAGTGCACTATTCATGCACTGTTTGCTGGTAGGGCATTATACATGCATCATTTAGGCATAAGTCATGTTTAGAAGCATACTTTGAGTATGCCATAGAAGCAAAACATGCTTAGAATGTTACAATACACCTCTTGTGAGAATTTGAGCCTAATTGGAGATAGTTTGAAAAATTAGACCAAAAGGGCATCCCAGGTGGACCTGGTCGCACGCGCCCACAGGCGAAAATAAATTTTTTGGAAAATTTTTATTTAAAATAATTTTAAGAACTTTGGCTAAAGCAGAATGTCGAATTGAGGCATTTCGGGACGAGTTGTAGTGTAACGGGGTCCTGAACTCATTAAGGGCAAAAAAGTCATTTTACCCTTTGGCCCCTTTACTATAAATAGGACCTCTTAGTGTTAAATTTCTTAGAATTGGTCTAAGAAAAATGCAGCAGCTCGTTCATAGAGAGAAAAGTGAAGAAAACCTAGGTTTCTCCAACTTTCAAGCCTCCAAAACTCACTTCTAGGCTTGGATTTTCACAAGACTTCCTTCTAGGAAGTTGTTTCCCACGTCAAGGACTACATTCTCACTGATTTGTTTGGCTTCACAACGAACTGAACTCCGTAGAGTTGAGAAAAATCCTTTTAGGTATGATATTTTGCTAAGTTGGGAATAGAGTTAAGTTTCTTTGCCTTTTATAAGTTAATTGAATGATTTATATGTTTATTTACTGTTAGAAAGTCACTTAGGATGTAGTTGCTTTGAAAACCTAGAGTTGGTTGTTTGTGTACTTGTGTGTTCTTTGAGAATTTGTCAAAATGATGAACATGTAACTTGAATATATGTTTGATTCATTACATTGTGGCTTATGTTCAAGTGAATAGACCTTGTGCTTTGGACAATATGGTTGTTTAATGCATTGATGCTTTGTGTAATTATGTGTTCTTTGAGAATTAGTAATACAGTGAACATGTAACATGAGCATATGTTTAAATGGATTGTATATAGCATATGTTCATTTGGAAGAAGTTGTGTGGTTTTAAAGTTAGAATTTACTTAATGGATGATGCATGTTTTAAAGTGTATACCATGTATTTGATAAAATGGCTCATTGAGATTGCATAGAAAAATCAAGGCATATTGGCATAATGTGAATCTTTGGAAACATAGTGTGGGTTGAGCACATTGGTGCTATGCATTATGAGGGTGTAGATCCTGTAGTGAAAAAACCTAAAATTGGCCATTAGTACTCGCGATCCAACGGGGACGGACCGTGAAGCGAGACATACGATTGGTACTCGCATTCTAACGAGGAAGGGCCGTGAAGCGAGACATGAGTGTGGCATAGATGTGCATGTCTGTGTCATGCATATTGCCATTGCATAGCATTGATGAATTAAACTGTTATAGCTTATAAATATACATTTGCACATGCCAAGTCTTAACTTTGTTCCTTACATTAGCACTCTATCATACCAGCAGTTGTGCTGACCCTTTATGGGATATCATATTACAGATGAGGCTTCCAATACTTGAGACTTGATGAAGTCTTAAAGGATGGAGTGAAAGTATACTATAAAGGACATTCCCTTGGGGCACATTGTTGTATATATGAGAGCATAAGCCCTAAGATATGTGTATCTACTTGAAGAAATCTTGTATAGTATGAAAACAATAAGCAAGGCCCTAAAAATTGTAATGAGCATCAAGTTTGTAACATTTAAGTTTAAAGTATATATGTATATATGGTGGATTGTGTGTTTAAAGTAATGTATAAATGTTTAGTTAAATTAAATGATGCATTTAGGTTGCTAGTTGAGAGATGATGGATTGTGTTATAGAATATTAGGTGGAAAAGGCTTAGAAAACAAAGGATACCATGCTAAAATTTTGGTGAAATTAAAAGGTTAGTTAGGTGTGTAAAACACTCTAAATATAAGTGGAAAAACTGTCAAAAGGGGGGGAGGGTTAAAAACCTTGAAGAAATAGGCTAAAAATGAAAAAAAGTAGCTTGCAACATTTTGGAAAAAAATTTGGAAAATAGAGAAAATCAGTTGCTGGACAGAGAAATTCAATTGCAGTCGAAACACTGTTGCTACAATGAACCTGCAAGAAAACAGCCCCAGCCAGCCCCTGCCTTGCCTCGCAGGCGTGCGCCTCACGCCTGCCTACTGCTTGCCCTGCGCACGTGTATGCCCTGTGCCCTACGCCTGGCTGGCAGCAGGGCACCTAGCCTTGCTGCTTGACAGCCCATGGCACCCAACCCTGATAGCCCCTTGACACCAGCCCTTGGCTACCCTTTTGGGCCATGTTTGGGCACCCTTTTGGGCCATGTTTGGCCACCTCATTAGGCCATGTTTGGCCAATCCTTTTTCCATGTTTGGCCACCTTTTTGGGCCATGTTTGGCCACCCTATTGGGCTATGTTTGGCTACTCTCATGGGCCATGACCACTTTCTTAAACAAATTTTGGTAGACTTTTTGACCTATTCTTGGCCCATGTCTTAGGGCATTTGGGGCCTATTTGGGCCATTATTCCAAGACATTTTAGGGCTATTTTGGAGACCATTCTTGAACATGACTTATACCTATTTTGAATAGTGATTAGGAGAGATATTTAGTTGGCAGTAGAAAACTATTTTGGTTAAGTCTAATAGCAAGTTCTCATTTAAATTTTGGGAAATATAGGGAAATGAACATGAAATCAATTAAATCCATCTTAATGGCCTTTCATTTATTTTTCTTATTTCATTTCACTCACTCCCCGAGTTTATAAAAATTTAGGGCATTACATCTCGGCTACCCGTTTACCCAAACAGATATCAAAAATGTGATCTCGGGTATCAAAAACCCTAAAGAATCCCTATTGTATTATTTTTAAGTTATTTGATTGTCTTTTAAACCCATAAAGGCATTTTCGTAATTTATTGGACAAGCTACACATCTACCGAGATGTCATCTCTCAAAACCGACCTTGAAATCTGATCTAGAAGGTTCAACAATCCTAAATATGTCATATTTATATTTTATTAATGCTTCCCGGTATCTATTCCATGCCTAGGGGCATTTTAGTAATTTCATATTTTTATGTGGGACTATCCTAAGTCTCTATTTCATTATTTTGATATTATATTTGAGTTCCTAGCATCCAAAAACATTGGAAATGCATCTTCCGAATCTTAATTTGGCTTTCAATTGCTTAATATAAGTTTAGGGATATAATCGTCATTTTCTCACTTTATGTGAGACCATTACGAGGCCCCAATTTGTTCAATCTGATCATATATTTGAATCTCGGGCACCCAACAACCTTGGAATAGCCCCTTCTAAATTTTAATTAGCCTTTAAGTTTCTTAAACTATCATTAGGGGTATTTTTAAAATTTTCTAAATTTATGTGGAACCGCCCCGAGTCCCTGCATGCCTAAACCGACTCTGCCATTGAGTCCGGGTTGCCCAATAACCTTAAGAATGCCACTTCTCGCATTTTAATTGGCTTTATTTTTAATTTTATAAACAAGTGGGCTTTTTTATGATTTTTTTCAAAAAATGTTCACCCATTTGTAATTAACTAAATCTATTCAACTCTTTTATAATTTCTCAAATTTCAATTTCTAATCCCTGCTGCCAAACGGCCTTAATCCAATTTAGATTTCAATTTCTAGAATGGGGATAACCGTCTTCAAGTTTCAATTAATTTCATAGATTCAATTTTGTTGCAACCAAACTGGTCCTTAAGCCAACACCTAATTGGGTCAAACTTGAACCAACCAAGGCCCAGCTAGAACGCCCGGTTGACCAACCCATTGACCACTGACCTGACCCAGTTGACCGTTGACCAAGTCAACCTGATTGATCGGTCCACTCGCTAGAATGGTACATCGAAAACTGCCATTTTGCTCTATTTTTCATCTTGAGATCTTCTACACCTCTTTTAACCCATCATAGGATCGAATAAGTGAATTAAACCTCACAAAATCACAAGAAAATCAAGGAAGATCATTTTTCTGGCGAGTCTTTGTGACTCGAGGTTTTGACTTGTTCCGACAACTGTTTCGATCAGTTTTTTTATCCTAAATCGTTTCATTTTTCATGTAGAGTTCCATGTTGTCCAAAACAACCATTGAATCACGTCAAAATCTCCTAAGATGTAAAGAATTGAGAGAAACCATTTCGGTTCTCTCTCACTGTACAATCATATACACACACACACACACATATATATATATATGTATAAAAACACACTTCCACGCATGCAATAGTAGTGTACATCTCGTTAATAAGTGCAAATGTTGAAGAAAATCCCTACCTCTATTTTTAGTTTAGAGAGAGAATATAGAGAGAGAGAGAAAGAGATCTTAAAGATGTTGTCAATGGTCACCAAGCTCTAGTTCCAGGTCCTTCCTCCCTATTTTCTTCTTATTTTCCTCATTTTCCTTCTCTTCTTTTCCTTTCTTTCTTTCCTCTTATTCTTCTCTCTTCTGTTTCGATTTTTCAATGTGTTCACCACATATATACAAACATACATTGAACCAAATACACACACTATATCATACACACACATCCACATAGTGAATCCCTCACTATGATTCATACACGCACACACTATATATCACCCCCACACACACTTTATGGACCACTCACAATTTCTCTCTCTCAATTGCACACACACATACACACATGTGTTTTACACACAGTCACACTTGGTTGGGAAGGGAAAGAAGAGAAAAAGAAAGAGAGAGAGAGAGAGAAAGAAAGAAAGAGAGAATGAGAGAGAGAGGGGGGGAAATCAGAAATGGGAGGGAAAAAGGGAAAAAGGGAAAAAGTAAGAGAGAAAGCCTTGTTTCATCGTGTCATTTCCTCCTATTTCTGGTCCCATTAAAGTGCACCCCCCCACACACAAATCACACTTTTCACCACCATATTTTTGACATGTGTCCCCTTTCTAAAAGTTTTCATTTGCTTCTTGGATGAGCTTTCACGCTTCTTAAGGCACCACGTGGCCAGTTGGCCAATTGTAAGCACACATGTGTCCAAATTGGAACTGTGTCAGAATCACACCAAACTTGGTACACTAGCTAATTTTGGTGCTCTGATTCTAAACATGCAATCCATTTTCCAAAATTTCATCGTTCGGGTTTTCATATTTATCTATGTCCTGTAGATGACTATGTAGTCCCGTGACTCACACCAGTTCCAAATAAATTGTAAAAACTCATTTTTAACCTCACTTTGTCATTTTTATGACTTATGAACTCATTTTATAATTTATCTGACTCATTTTTTTATTTATCTTTGGTCTATCCTTAGCCTATATTAGAAATTTACTGAATTGCCTTTTGATAGTGTTTCGGGTCCTTACAAATTGTATAACCAAATGTAATCTATTTGGACATGTTAAGAAGCCTTTGGATAAACACGTCATTAATACACTACAAAAGGGTTAGTGTATTGGCAAGGTGCCTATCTAACTGGTCATTAACCTTAATCCGCATAGGGTGGGTTTTGAGATGTGACAGAGGTGGTATCAGAGCACTATAATGGTTTTCTAAGAACCAAGTAATACCAACGAAGTTGGTATTATAGAAAATGCTACCTAAGATAGGAAATGCATCAGAGAAAGAGTTGCCTAAAGTAGGTGACTCAAGTTACAAGAGTCCAAATAACCAATAAGGTTAGAGTTACCCAAACATTAAGTAACCAACATAGTTAGAGAATAGGAGCTAGGTTACCCCAACCTAGAAGAACGATTAGAAATAGGTTCCACAAGAATCCTGAAGGAACTAAAAATTGTTAGAACCCCTAGGTACATGAAGCCTAGGGAATAAGGGAATGAGATGATGAGAAGTTTCAGATTCAAAAACCCGTAAGTCCTTGATAGTGAGAGACATTAAGTGGGACTTGAAGTTTGGAACTTGATGATTGCCAAGGGCAATGCTATAGCTCCACAAGGAATGAATCCTATGGAATCCGGGGCATTTGAGGAATAAAATCGGGATAGAGTAATGAAAGTAAAGTGATTATATGAATCACTCTTGGAGTCAATTAGATTACCCATTACAAGTGACTTAAGGATGAAGATTAGAAACCAATGTTTCCACAAACCGCAAGTGATTCCTTGCTACAATCCCACTCTCAAGAAGCTTTAAAATAAAGGAAGCTGTGTTCGATGATAGGAATGTTATATACACCAGATGTATAAAGAGTTCAAATTATTAGTGAATCTCCCGATAGGGGAGAGTTGAGAGAGTAGTGGTACATGTTGGAATGTTGATAGATCCTTAATTACAAGTATGGTTGGCCACCTTGACCATGTATTCAGAGATTAGTGTCTTTTGTCTGTCCCCCTCTTCTATCGTGGTTGGTAGATCAATTCTGCCCATTGGGATGCTAAGATTCCCGTCGAATTCTGCCATGACAGCAATGGTAGCTCTGATGTCTTTAAAGTTGACTTTTATGTGTTTGAAGGGTTTGTAGAATAATACATTGGTAAAATTTTCAGTATCTATGAGAACCCTTCTGATCTCAAAATTATCCATTTTGAGTGAGATGACAACAACATCATTGTAGGGACAATGTATCTGATAAGTCCAATTCGGAGAATTGGATCTGAGGTTCTAACTTCACCTTTTTCACAATGGTTGAGATTTGGATAATACCGGGTTCTGCCCTTGCCTCTCGAGCATATCGTTTTCTAGTTCGGTTAGATGTTCATGTCATTATATTGTCAGCGTGAAGCACGAAGATGACTTGATTATTTTACCGTTGTTGATCATTCTAAATTTTCCTTTGTTCAAGCCTTTGCTCATGCCTTCTTCGAGGTGGTCTATCATAACAGGGGTTTTGCATCTCGTCTTGACGAAAAAACTCTTTTAATCGCCCTCTCCTGATGAGATGCTCTATCTGCACTCCTCAGTCGTGTGCCCCTACTCTTTATGAAAATTACAATACTTGTTCTCATTTCTTGAGTTGGGGTGGCTTTTTAATGGCTTCGGCCACCTCATGTTTTTACGAGTCTAGATCTGTTGGAGTATGTAGGTAAGAGGGGCATTTAGAAGGGTGTAAGTCCCATATATCCAAAGTTAGAGTTCTTCTGAGCTCTAGGTGTCGTTATCTTATCGAGACTCTTGATCCTCTTCTTATTAGCGTTGTTATCCCTCTTCTGAACTTGCTCATCCTTCTGAGCTTGCTCTTTAGCTTTTCGGAATGAAGTTTTTGTATCTTCGAGATTAATATACTTTTGTGCTCTATCCATGAGTGTTGTCATATTGATAGGAGGATTCTTGGTCAAAGAGTCTTGGAAGCATCCAGGCCCAAGGCCTAAAATGAGGGCGGTTACTAGAAAACTTGGACTGTAATCAGTTATCTCTTTGAGTTCAGTATTAAACGAGTTATGTACTCCTGAAGTGATTCTCTCTTTGCTTGCTTCATAGTTAGCAAGAATTTTGATATTTTTCTCAACGTCTTGCTTGTTAAGAATCAGTCAAGAAATAGCCTACTAAGCTCATAAAAATTGTTGATCGATTTTTGGGGAAGGTTGTGGAATCACTTAAGAGCGGTACCCTTGAGGCTTATCACGAAATTTAGACACATGAAGGCATCGGTAGCTCCATGCAGAGCCATTGTGTGTTGATAGTGAGATAGGTGGTCCCTAGGGTCCTTAGACCCGTCGTAGAGGGTGAATTTTGGGATAGCAAACTTCGTGGGTCACTTTTCTATCATTATAGTAGAGGTAAATGGTATGGAAAACCTACCAAGCAATTTACTTAGCTCGTCTTGCTCTGGAGGGGCATGGAACCTTCTAGTTGAGATTGTCTGATCCTGGGAGTCTACTATCTCCTCTACCCTCTAAGGGCCTTTAGGTAGGACTTATTGTGCAATCGATATCCGTTGTTGATCTTGTCCTGTGCCTCCAAGTCCTGGATTCAAGGGAGGAATTCGTCTGGTATTAGTAGGAGGATGTTGCTCTTTCAAGACTAGGGGGACTGGAGTCTAGAAAGGTTGGAATTCCTGCGGCACTGGATTAGTTCTAGAGGCCGTTGGAATTGGTATCCTCAACCTGCTCTGGTAATGGACAGCAGGATGAAACGTGGGCATTCATCTCCCCACAGTTGTTAACAACTGGAGATTTTCCCACATATGAATAGTACCATAGGGGTATACTGGTTGCATGTTAGGTAACTCCTCGTTGGGGGATCCTCCTCTCATGGTGGTGGCAGGAAGCTGAATTTCTCCGTAAACAACGTTAGTAGGAAGAAGAGGAGGGTTACTCCGTTGGTTCTGAGCTAGTGAAGCCAGAGCTTGTGAGATGGCAATGAGTTGTTCCTACATCTGATTAGACTGTCGTTGAATCCGATCAAGCTATTGTTGTAAACGAATGGGTGTTTGTCCCCTTCCTTTTTCAGTAGGAGGCTGATTTTAAAGGTTTTAGGAGTTCTTTCTAAGACGAAGGCTAGGAGCCATTGTCTTTTCGAAGAAAAAGACAATAGATTTGTTGTTTTGAAGAAAATATAGTAAGAACGATTTTCGTTCCCACAAACAGCGCCAAACTAATGTTACTCTTTTCTGGTCAAAAGGGCCTTCCCGTCCTTCGTTATCTGTTAAGAACTTGAGGTCAGAGATCACCGGGAAGGCTTTGGTAGTAGTCGCTCCGATGATAAAGTTAGTAAAGAAAATGATACTATAATTCAAAAGAAGAATTGAATATAAATTGAGAGTGTACCTTATAGCCTTATTTATAAGTTGTAGATCTCCTAAGTTGAGTAGGATTAGGAGCCATAAAGTGGGGATTTGAAAATATCCGAAGATAGTAGTTGCCATATTGAACTTTGTTTTCTTATTTTGAGATTGGTAGGATATGTAAGGCGGTGCTATGTTCTAAACTATATACCTCTGAACCCTCCGTGTCGGGTTGATCTGGATAAAACAATCTTTCTTGATCTATACCCTGAAGAACTCTGCACAGACACGTGTCATACTTTGAATATGTTTGTCATTTTATGATATATCATAATGCATGTTAACAACACAAAATAAATATGATTTAGATCTCTTACATTGTACTGAACACGAACAAATGTGTTAGTAGGCTCACCCGGGCTATTGTCACCAAACTTCAAAAAAAAAAAAAATTCATACATATAAAATTTTAATCCTTTTCAAGTTAGCTCACTCCAATTTTTATCCATTAAATCTGATCATTTCTCTCATTTCTCGCCCTAAAATTTTAATGCACCCCAAATTTTAGGCCAAAACTTTTCCACTACAACTTTCTAGAATCCCATCATTTCTGACTATAAAATTTTGGCCCACCCACAATTTTTTCACTTAAGATTTTTTCTAATTCCGCCCTAGGTACTGAAATGCTTAGGTGCGAACCATTGAGATGATCGCAATTGTATGAACTCTTAAAAGAGATATATAGAAGAATTTCAACTGACAGTTTCTTGCGATGATCATTATATGCAGATGAATATTCTGTGATTATTAAACCATTGCTTGGTACATGTCAAATGATTTTTTAATATATATTTTTTCATTATTTTTTTGGCTAAATATATTTTTTTCATTCTTAATCATTTCCTTTCTATTAGGATGGTTGGCTTTGTTTACAGCCTGCAGTCTAGATAAGAAGTGAGGGTTAGCATAGATCTCAAGTAGCCATTCTCTCAGTCCTAATAATTAGTTATCTATCGCAGGAATGTCATGTTTGCTCTTTTAGGTATTTGATAAGAGTTGTGATCGGTATGGTAATACGTGAATGAAACAAAATCAACTAAAAATAACAAT
The DNA here is from genome assembly GCA_008638375.1 of Nyssa sinensis. Classification (NCBI taxonomy): domain Eukaryota; kingdom Viridiplantae; phylum Streptophyta; class Magnoliopsida; order Cornales; family Nyssaceae; genus Nyssa; species Nyssa sinensis. Next base: position 20,841,670 of record CM018032.1, on the reverse strand, counting down.
GAATGATTTTTTTTAATTATTTTAAAAATAAAAAAAATAAAAAAAAAACTATTACAGGGTTAATAAGTCACCAACACTTCTAGAAATAAAACTCACTGTCAAATCTTTGAAAATTTAAGAATATCATTATAATTAATTTTTCGGATTAGATGGGTTGAAAAAAAAATTTAAGAATTCAGAGTCAAATCATTGATAATTTAAGAATATCATTATAATTAATTTTTCGGATTAGATGGGTTGAAAAAAAATTTAAGATTTGAGATTAAACTCTAATTTCAAGAGCAACCTACCTATTAAAATAAAATAAAATCCAATGTTTGTAAGCGATTGGAAAATATTGTTGAATTTTGAAGGATAAAAATATTCTCGATAAAAAAAAATATATATTTAAAAAATGGATGAAGCTAGAATAAGTTGTGATTATATAATGTTCAAAGACATGAAGCACCAGTGGTCTAGTGGTAGAATAGTACCCTGCCACGGTACAGACCCGGGTTCGATTCCCGGCTGGTGCACTGTCTGTTTTTTCGGCTCCTCCTCCCCCTTTTTCTCTTAAATTAAACGATTGGTGCACTAGTACTGGCTTGATGATTCCCAACACAACTAGTGTTTTTCTATAGCAATAAATGCCTTCAAAAAGGAGTTGTTTGGTCTTCTAGTTTAGTAGCCTTTTCTGATTCTTTGTAGTCATAATCCCACTATCTATGATTTGGTATTATCTACTTGTTGAAATTTTATCATTGATGAGTCATCTTCCAAACATTAGTTAATCATAGTATACTTTGAGATAATTCATAAAATACTTGGTTCTTATGACTCTCCCAATAGAACTAGTAGAAACTAGCATATCAGTGTCTATAATTGCAGTTCTGATGCCGTTTAAATGATTACATGTATTGGGTAAAGGAAGTAAGTTAAATTTGCTCCAATTGATACCTGAGAAGAAACAGGTAGAAACATATTAAATGTTCTCAGCAATCAAGCAAGCATGGAGAAAATTGAAATTCAACAACATTTCATTTTCATACATATCTTGATATGTTAGTGATGGAGCCATCCTGGTAATGGTCCTTTTTAAACATACAGCTCTTATTTTTTTGTCATATCATGACTACAATTGTAGACTTACATCATGAGTAGAAGTGGCAAATGTTATCTAAATCTGTCAACTCGTCCTAACTCGCCCACTATCAACTCGTCCAAATCCGTCCATTTAATTAGCGGGTTATAAACGGATTGGGTAATAAGTAACCTGTCAATTTAGCAGGTCAACACGGGTTGAATATGAGTGTTTGATGGGTTGAGAATAAAAAATAATAAAATATTATAAGAATATATATATATATATATCTATATTTATATTTCCATTTGAGAAAGAACAAAATACTAAAACGTATACAATAGATTATAAAACTGATGCTGCACTTTTCGACTCGCAATAAGTATGGGTTCCGTGACCTATAGAACACTCAGAAAGATGATTAGAGGACCACCGGATTGGCTCCGGCGGTAGCCGCTCCAATGCTTAAGTAAGTAAATGGAATTGAAAGACTGTATTGAAAGTCAAAGAATGAGCATGAAAATAAAGCGAACCTTTAGGGTTTAATTTATAAACCGTGGCCTTCCTAAGTTGATTAGGATTCAGAGCCATGAATGTAGGGATTTGATCATCAGAGATTGCAGTTACCTTGTGGAGTATTGCATAGAGATAATCATAGATGGTAGTTTCCTTGTTGAAGACTGTTTCCTTGTTCTCTGCTCGGCATCCCCTAAGGCGGTAACGAGGTCTAGAGTGTTGGTCTGGATCCTGTAATTAACTCTGAAATCCTTATCCGGATATACATGTGCTCTAGAGGCATATGCTTGGTCACTTCCGACCTTTTGTGCTGATCTGGATGCTCGAGCGCTTAGCCATTGGCTGAGCAAGAGCTGAGTTAGCTGAGCATGAGTTGGATTCATGATCATACGTGTCAAGTGCTGATTGGCCTGCTCTTTTATGGTATATCAGTTACTCCCCCCCCTCCAAGTCCTAGTTTGATGCTAACAAGCAACTAGGGCTAAGCCTTTTCCGGAGAGTCATGTATCATGCATGTTCGCTTTCCAAGGTGACTGTTGGGGCGTTATTTATTACGCAGCCAGAGATTAGGTCTTTTCAAGGTCATTATTGTACTGGGCCGATGGTTGGGTTTCTCGAAGTCATCATTGTTCCGAACCGTCATGGCGTTTTAGGCTTGGTGGGTCCCTTCTGATACTGCGCTTATGAATACGGGGTGAGATTTGAAATGACCTTTTCCCCGTCATTTTCACTGTGCTAGAAGATCTTGTTCCGCCATTGTTGGTTTGTGCGACCTTGAAGAACACCGGTTTTCTGAGTTAGAACAGGTTCGACCGATCTTTCCTTTTCTTTTGCTTCTTTCTCTTTAAGTCCGGGAGTAATGTCTGCTCCTCTTGAATCCTCAAACGTGAGTGAGGGGGTAGGAAATCCCTCTGAGGTGGCTGTGCCGCCTCTTGTAGAGAATGTAGGTGACCTTGCCCCCGAAGGTGCTGGGGAGAGGCCCGTTGAACCTCTCCCTAGTCCTGAAATTAGGATAGTTGATGCCTTCTTAGAGCCCCGAGATAGGGCTGGGGAGACCTCTGGTAGGTCTTCCCATAGAGAAGAGGGTGAGAGTGCTGTTACTCAGAGCCTACTGAACGAGTGGAGGGTGAAGTATAATTTTCCCCCGAACGTGACCTGCAGAGTACCAGGCCCAATGGATCGTCCTCATGATGTTGAAGCCGGGGAGATATGTGTTTATCTTGCCTAGTTTGAAATGGGTTTGAGACTTCTGTTGTCGGATTTAGTTAGGCAATTCTTTTGTTGGTATAAGCTTTGCCCTGCCGACCTGAATCTCAATAGTTGGCGGCAACTTCTAGGGTTTGTAGTGTTAGGACATAAAAATGAGGTAGATGTGTCCATGGATCTGATCCGTAGTAATATGGATCTGAAGCTCAAGAAGGCGGAGGGCCTTTTTAATATGTCCTTTGAAAAGGGGTTCCGACCTTTGTCCTCCGTTCCCACTTCTAATAAAACGTGGAAGAAGTGGTACTTCTTTGTTGGAGGAGGATGGGAGCATGAAGACTTCCAAGATGGTGAGGTCTCGCTATTCCCTCGTGCCACGGGTCATAAGGGTGAGGCTTATTCCCTTAGGTTTGTTTTAGCTTCGTTGTGCCTTCCGAACTGATAATCTGATACGCCATTTCTTGTTTATGTGCAGTCAAAAGAGCTTGGAGGAGGTCTGAGTTTACCGACACGCTACGAGATCAGTACCGTGTGCTGCTTTCGACTCCCAACCGGGCTCACACTGCTATTATTCCTTCGGAGAACTTGATGGCTACTCGTAGTGCTGAGCTCAAGAAAAGGCTGACGTCGAAATGGGCGGAGGCGGAAGCCCAAACGGTGGGGGAAACTTCCTCCCGAGTTAAGCCTGAGCCTCCTCTGGAAGTGAAGAGGAGGAGGTTGATTTCTGGCTCTCCCGAGCCAACTCCTGCAGAGGCCGAGAATGAGGCCGAACCTGCCGTTCCTGTTTCGGCCGTTCCTCCTGCCCTTCCGTTCCGAGCAGAAGGGCTCGAAAGGGGAAGGCGCTTGCTGTACCGTCCGAGCCGTCTGATGAGCCGGACTACCAAATTGCCAAGAAGGCTTTTGACCAGATATGGGCCCAGGGCCCTCATCAGTACATGGGGGATAACCCCTCAAAGTTGATGAATGAGATGATGAACCTCCAGATGAAGGTAACCTCTGAAGCTTTTCTTGTCCTTTCTGTTTGTTTGTTCGTTCAATCTAACTTGTCTGTCTTGCGTTGTGCAGAGCATGCACAGTTTAGCTGCTCTAATGGTGACTCCCATGAGCCTCGAAGAGGCTGATAAGTTGAAGGCTGAACTGGACGAAGTGAGGTTGGAGCTTAGGACAGCTCAATCCAAGGTTCAGACTGCCGAAGAGGGTCTAAAGGAAGCTAGCACCAATCTTGCCGTAATGGAGTTTGAAAGGGACATCTATGCTCGGCAAGTTACAGGACTTCAGGCGGAGTTGGTCGAGCTCCGAAGTACCTTTGATCAGAAGGTTCAAGAGGTAGTTGATCATGCTAAGACTGAGACTGAGACGGAATTGAGAAAGGAAGTTGACCAGATGGGTGATGACCTGATCCGGTTTGGTTTTGAAAGCTTCCGAACTAGATTCTTGGCTAAGTTCCCAGATTTTGACGTGTCATCAATCGTTGCTCCTGAACCTGCCTCGTCTGGTGCTGATCCGTACAAGACGGCTGGGGCTACCGCCCTTCCTTTGGTGGAAGACCTTGGCCCTTCGGATAAGGCTTGAGGCTTTATCAGTTTTTTTTTGTTTTTACCAGTCCTTTTGATTAATGAAATGCCTTCTTGATTAGTAAAATTGACTTTTTCTTCAAATTCTTCTTGTGTTATTGCCTTCTGTGAAATTTGTTGTGAGTATGGCTGTTCTGAGCCCATTGCATGTTGGATCAACTGTCCGTTAGTTGATAGCTGCCTTCTGAGCTTTAGTACTTGTAATTGAATAGTGAATGTAGATTAACTTCAACTGTCTCATCATAATAAGATAAGAAAGCAAACATAATCAGATAAATAGAACCCAATATTGATTTTGTATCACACAAAGAGGGAGTAAATTCTGCAGAGTTCTGAAGTAGACTGCTCTGAGCCAAAGATTTGTGAAAATAACTAGGCAGTTTGTGCCTATCATTACGATGACCGACATTACTATTTTCGAGCCCTTAAGATCAGGATATATCAGAGTTGTTGGCCTTTGTCGTATGAATGGCCTATCATAAAATAAACAAGACTGGAGGGTCTGTAGATCGGATAGGAGGCTTGTACATTTAGACTTTGCCCCCCCTTCTTTACTAATTCAGAAGCTTCAGTGCTGGACTGTGGTTTTTCGTTCAAAGAGCTCTGTACCCTGACTCTAGGTATATCAAAGAGGCAGATTTAATGCACCGTTTATTTATTCGATTGTCGTTTGGGATTTCAGGGCCAATCTCTTTTTAACCATTGTGACGGTTCAGTTGGGTGGCTTTTGGACTTTAAGGGTCTATATATATGGAAATGAGGGCATACGGTTGCGCCCAACCCTCTTGTTCTCAAATTGTTCCCTCGTAAGAGAGACTCTAGATGCTGTTGAAAATTCGTCATGCGCCTGGAGATGATGGACGATTCTTCGTCTGAGTTAAGAATGATTAAACTGTGGCCGAGAGTTAACCTTCCCCTTGATTCAGTCTCCAAGGAAGGATTAGAGGAGGCACAAGTCCTCTTATCCATCTTGTCATCTAGTCAAAATTCTTCCGATTAGTGGTGGACCCTCCTTGATTCAACCGACGCTTGGAGCGTTGGTGGTGAAGACGAAGGTGGGACGCCTCCACTTCTTCGTGTCTTGGTAGAAACCCTTGCTCAAATCGGCTGGGGTGTGACAACTGCTTCGAGGAAGATGAATGGAGGCCCCCTGAGACCCAGAGCCCTCATCATTCGTTGGTTGTGAGATCAATGATAGTGATGAGGAAATGGCCTGGGTGCTTCTTGATGCAGATTGGGGTTTAGGGTCCCTTCTCTTCAAATGGAGCCGGCATCGGTGGTAATGGAAGTTTGGATCCTGTGCCCTTTTATCATCCGAGGCAGAAAGCCATGATGTTGCAGATCGTAGTGATGTAGTAGCTTCTGTAGTAGCCTATGTAATGATGTCTTTATTGTAGCCTCTGTTTTATTTCCAGTCTTTTTGTACTGATGTAAACTTTTATGAATCATCAATAAAATTGATCTCTTTTTCCTCAATTCTGATGTTCTTTTCCGTTTGAATGTGCTTTCCTGAGTTAGAACACCCTTTTGTGCACTTCTGATAAATAACTCTTCTGTATGGCTCAATAATAGATCAAAGAAACTTTGTACAAAACTTGAAGTCTTGAAACAATATTCTTTAAATTTGTTCGACACTTGTAATGTTTGTTGCTTGTTGGTAGATAAGCCAAATAAGCTAAGTGCCAGCTTTGAGGAGTTCAGATCTGGGAGACTTGTGTGAATTTTGGTTGAAGATGCTTAGAACTTCTGCCTTTGGATGGACTGGATCATAGAGTCTGCTTATTGAAGATGGACCAGGCTCGGAAGGCCTGTGCATTAGGGTGGACCAGGCTCTGGAGGCCTGTGTATTAGAAGATGGACCAAGTACTTAAGACCTGTACATTATGGACCAAGCTCTAGAGGCCTGTGCATTAGAAGATGGACCAAGTACTTAAGACCTGTACATTATGGACCAGGCTCTGGAGGCTTGTGTATTAGAAGATGGACCAAGTACTTAAGACCTGTACATTATGGACCAAGCTCTGGAGGCTTGTGCATTAGAAGATGGACCAAGTACTTAAGACCTGTACATTATGGACGAGGCTCTGGAGGCCTGTGCATTAGAAGATGGACCAAGTACTTAAGACCTGTACATTATGGACCAAGCTCTGGAGGCCTGTGCATTGGAAGATGGACCAAGTACTTAAGACCTGTACATTATGGACCAGGCTCTAGAGGCCTGTGCATTAGAAGAAGGACCAAGTACTGAGACTTGTACATTATGGACCAGGCTCTGGAGGCCTGTGCATTATAGATGGACCAAGTACTGAGACTTGTACATTATGGACCAAGCTCTGGATGCCTGTGCATTATAGATACGAACAGTCTATGGAGTCAATTAAGAAGAAAGAAACATCTCTATTGATAGTACTTTCGTAAATGTTCCACATTCCATGGCCTCGGAATAGGCTTCCCAGTTATGTTTTCTAGCCAATAGGTAGTAGGCCTAACAACCTTTGTTACTTTGGAGGGGCCTTCCCAGTTTGGTGACAACTTTCCCATAGTGGGATCCTTGGTGTTTTGAAAGACTCTTTTTAAGACAAGGTCTCCGACTTGAAAGCTGACCGTCTTGAGTCCTATCTTGGATTTGTCGACCATTCTCTGTTGATAGGCTTCCATCCTAATGCTGGCTTGATCCCTTTTTTCTTCAAGCAAATCCAAGTTTTCCATCAGCTGCTGGTCATTGGAGTCTTGCTCAAAAGCTTCAGTCCTCAAGGTTGGCATACCGATCTCAACCGGAATTACTGCTTCTGTACCATAGGCCAATGAGAAGGGAGTTTCAGAGGTGGGCGTTCTTCTGGTTGTTCTGTATGACCAAAAAACTCCAGGGAGTTCTTCTACCCACTTTCCTTTGGCTTTTTCCAACCTTTTCTTTAACCCGTCAAGGATCGTTCGGTTGGTGACCTCTGCTTGCCCATTCGCTTGCGGATGGCCTGGGGAGGCAAAGTGTTGCCTAATGTTGAGGTTTTCATAGAATTTCTTGAAGCCTTTACCCGTGAACTGTGTCCCATTGTTAGAGATAATCACACGTGGTATGCCGAACCTGCAAACAATATTTTTCCAAGTGAAGCTCTCAACTTCCTTTTCTGTGATATGTGTTTGAGCTTCAGCTTCGGCCCACTTAGAGAAGTAGTCAATGGCTACCAGGAGGTACTTCCTGTTCGGTGGTGCTTTTGGTAATGGACCCACGATGTCCATTCCCCACTGAGCAAAGGGCCAAGGACTTGGAATCGGGATGAGCTCGTGATGAGGTTGGTGTTGGTATGGGGCAAACCTTTGGCACTTGTCGCACTTCTGGACATACTCCTTAGCCTGCCTTAGCATGCTAGGCCAGTAATAGCCCTGAGACAGAGCTCGGTGAGCTATGGTTCTGCCCCCATTATGATTTCTGCAAATTCTCTCGTGTATTTCAGCCAAGACGTATTGTGATTCTTCTGGAGTTAAGCATTTTAACAAAGGTTGAGAATACGACCTTCTGTACAACTTCTTGTTCAGGATCAGGTATCGAGCCGCTCTGATTCGGATTCTCCTGGCTTTGTTTTTGTCTTCTGGAAGGAGCCCGGATTGCAGATATTGGAGGATTGGAGTCATCTAGTTCTGGGGCTGTTCAGCAATTTGAGCAACTTGGGCTTCCTCTATGCTAGGCCCTAGCTGATAGGAGATTTTTATTGTGGAGTTTGCTTCAGACTTTAGGCAGGACGCCATGTTAGCCAAAGCATCTGCTCTGCAATTCTGGCTTCTTTCAATTTTCTGGATAGTGAATGTCTAGAAGGAATGCTTCAAGTGGTTCACCAGTTCGGAGTACCGGAGCATCCTATCATCTTTAATGGCAAATTCTCCCAGGACTTGGCTTACCACCAGTTGGGAGTCTGAGAAGACTTTGAGACTCTGAGCCTCACATTCCAAGGCAAGCTTCATGCCTAAGATTAGACCTTCATATTCTACTTCATTGTTGGAAGCTTTGAATCCCAGGCTGACTGCTTTTTCTTACGTGAGCCCGTCAGGGGATTGTAGTACCAGGCCTACTCCCGAACCTTGATCGGTTGACGATCCATCGATGTAGAGCAGCCAAGTTCCCGATGTTTCGATGAGTTGTGCCTTGTCTTGGAGTGCCGGGGTGAACTCGGCAACAAAATCAGCCAAGGCCTGTCCTTTGATGGAGTTTCGGGGTACATATGATATGTCGAACTCCCTTAGCTCCACAGACCACTTCACTAATCTTCCCGATACCTCAGGTTTCCTCAATATTGACTTCAGAGGATAGGCAGTTGGGATCTCGATTGGATGGGTTTGGAAATAAGGTCGGAGCTTGCGAGCTAATATGATCAAGGCATAGGCCAGCTTTTCTACTTCTGGATATCTTTTTTCCGTGTCAAGTAGTGCCCTACTGACGTAGAATATAGGCCTCTGTACTCCTCTGTCCTATTTGACTAATGCGGAGCTGACCGCGTTTTCAGAAACTGAAAGGTACAAGAGTAGCTTTTCCCCTTGTACTGGTTTTGACAGAAGCTCTGGAGAGGCTAGATACTCCTTTAGCTCTTGAAAAGCTTTCTTGCATTCTTCCGTCCATTGCAAAGCCTTATTGCCCTTCAGAGCTCTAAAGAAAGGTAGGCAGCGATCGGTGGATTTTGAGGTGAATCTGCTTAGTGCCGCGATTCTACCATTCAGTGCCTAAATCTCCTTTCTGGTTCTTGGTGACTTCAGTCCGATCAGAGCTTGGATCTGAGTGGGGTCTGCTTCGATACCCCTCTGAGAGAAAATGTATCCCAAGAATTTTTCCTTCGTAACCCCGAAGGTACATTTCGAGGGGTTGAGCTTCATCCTGTGCTGTCTGAGGATATCGAAGGTCTGGGCTAAGCGCTGGAGGTGACTACCTTTCTGCAGACTCTTAACCAGCATGTCGTCGATGTATATCTCCATGGTACTGCCGAGCAGTGGGCTGAACATCTTGTTCACCAACCGCTGATAAGTGGCTCCAGCGTTCTTTAAACCAAAAGGCATTACTTTGTAGCAGTAGAGCCCTCGTTCGGTTATGAAGGCTATCTTCTCTTGGTCTGAAGGGTACATTTAGATCTGTTTGTACCCAGAGTAGGCATCCATGAAGCTCATGAGCTCATGCCCCGCAGTGGCGTCAACCAGTTGGTCTATCCTTGGCAGTGGAAAGCTGTCTTTAGGGCACGCCTTATTGAGGTCTATATAATCAACGCAGACTCTCCACTTGCCATTTTTCTTTTTGACCAGCACGGTGTTGGCTAGCCACTCGGGATAGAACACTTCTCGTATCATCCTGGCTTCAAGCAGCCTCTAGACTTCTTCATTTATAATCCGATGCCATTCAGGAGCAATCGGTCTTCTCTTCTGTCTGACTGGTGGATGATCTGGATCCACCATCAGCTTGTGAGTTATGAGGCTAGGGTCTATACCTTCCATGTCGCTGGTTTCCCAAGCAAATATAGAGAAGTTGTTTTTCAGAAACCTGACTATATTTTCTTGCTCGGTGTGCGTCAGATTTAGGCCGATGTACAAATAACGCCCCTCTGCTTCTGAACTGACCAACACTTTGATGGGCTCGCCAACAGGTTTGGCTCGGCTGTCTCGTCCCCTTGGGCTCAGGGGTTCTTCAATGCTGGATGGGCAACCTTCCACCTCGGGAGTGTGGATGAGAACCGGATCTGCACAGTCCCGAGTGTACTATAATTGCTATTTGGGGGCCTTCTCCTTAAGGGCAATAGCATGGCACTCCTAGGAGGTTGGTTGACACCCTTTGACAAAGTGAACATTCTGGTTGTGGACGTACTTCAAACATTGATGGAGGGTCGAGGTGACCGCCCCTACAGTAGTAGGAAGGTCGATTCTCCCCAATGGGGTGCTGAGATTGCCATCAAAAGCTGCCATCACGGCAGTAGTAGGCTTGATGTTGTCGTGCTCCATTCCCATCTGTTTAAGTGGCTCATGGAATAGTATGTTGACGGAGCTGCCAGTATTGACCAGGACTCTCCTGATCTCGAAGTTGGCGATTTTGAGAGTGATGACGAGGGCATCACTGTGAGGGCAGTGTACCCCTGTTAGATCTTGTTCAGTGAATTGGATCTCCGGTGCTGGCTTGAGTCTCTTTTCCACGTTGGAGATCTGTAATACGTTCGGGGCAGCTCTAGCCTCCCGAGCATATCTCTTTCTTGCCCTATTGGACATTCCTGTGACAGGGGAGTCAGCATGAAGGACGTAGATGACATGGTTGTTCTGCCTCTGAGGCTCGTTTCGTCCTTCCCTCTACTCCTGCCTCTGCTCGGGCCTCTGGTCTGGCCGTTGTTGAGGCTTGTCTTCTTGGGGGTTCTGCCTTCCGTCTTACTTGACGAACTCCCGAAGACGCCCCTTCTTTATGAGCTGCTCTATCTCATACCGGAGGGTCCTGCTTGAGTTAGTCGTATGTCCATGATCTTTATGGAAATTACAATACTTACTTTGGTCCCGAAGACTAGGATCTCTTTTGATTGGTTCCGGCCACCTCAGGTTCTCCCGATCCCGAATCTGCCGAAGAACCTGGTTCGGTGTAGTGTTCAAAGGAGTGAAGTTAGTGAACTCCCTTGGTCTGGAATTGTACACAGCTCTGGGTGCTGTCCTTTTCTCTGGGCTCCTGGCCCTCTTCTTGCTGGAGTCTCTTCTGTGGTCCTCCTTCTTGTGATCCTCCCTCTTCGAATTATCCCTCTGGGTCTGGTCTTTGCCCTTCTACGATATGCGGTTGGCTTCTTCTAAGTTGATGTATTTCCTAGCCCGATCCATTAGTGCCTCCATGTCGGCTAGAGGGCTCTTTGTTAAGGAGTCTCTGAAGCCACCGTGGGCAAGCCCGGCAGTTAAGGCAGCTACAAGGAATTTTGGGCTGCAGTTAGTGATCTCCGTGAGTTCGGCATTGAAGCGCGCAATGTAGGCTCTGAGGGACTCCTCCTTAGTCTGCTTGACATTTAACAGGAACTCTAGTCCCCTTCTGAGCCTTCTGCTAGTCATAAACCTGTCCAAGAATTGTCTACCGAGCTCATAGAAGCTGGTAATTGAGTTCAGAAGGAGGTTGTGGAACCACTTCAGAGCAGTTCCCTTTAAGCTGGTGATAAAAGTTCGGCACATGAAAGCATCAGAGGCACCGTGAAGGGCCATCGTATGCTGGTAGTGCGAGAGATGATCTTTTGGATCTCCAGACCCATCGTACAGGGTGAACTTGGGCACCATGAACTTTCTGGGCCTTTCTTCTGACATGATGGCGTGAGTGAACGGGGTGGCTAGTCTTCCGAGCAGCCTGGCCAACTCGTCTTGCTCTGAAGGGTTCTGAGGACCTCTCAAGGCAATTATTCGGTCCATAGACTCGGTAATTTCCTTTACCCTCTACGGATCTCTGAGTCTGATATCTTGCGAACCCTGCTTGACAGCCTCGGCTTCAGGGTAGTAAGGTTGAGTACGTCCCTCGAACGGAGGAGGATTTCGAACTGGTGGGATTGGTGCTGTATGAGGAGGAGGCTCTTGTGGTGCCGGATGTGCTCCCGAAGCCCTTGGAGTTGGGGCTCGAGTAGTGCTCCAGTAATGGACGTCAGGGACGAAGGCTGATGTTTCCCAACCTGGAGCTGCTGACGGCTGTGGATCTCTGCCAACGCAGGCAACACCCTGGGGGTGCCCAGGCTGGTTATTTGGAGCCTGCTCATGGGGCTCTTCATTCTCCGTGGTAACAGGGAGTTGAGTTCCCGCAACAATATTGACCGGTGGGTTAGGAGGGTTCGTCCCTTGATTCTGTGTGAGCATTGCCAGCGTTCTAGTGATGGCAAGCAACTGTTCCTGCACCAGTTCATTGTGTCGTTTGATCGATTCGATCTCTTGTCGCATGGGATTAACCGTTGGCCCCCTTGCTCGTAGAGCAGGCGGCTGACGCTGAGAGCTTTGCGGAACCTGAGTATTCTGTCGCGGTCGGAGATTTGGGGCCATAGTTTTCTGGTGAGGAAATAGATGAGTTTGTGAATAGAGCACTTAGAGATTAGTCGTTTCCACAGACGGCGCCAAACTGATGCTGCACTTTTCGACTCGCAATAAGTATGGGCTCCGTGACCTGTAGAACACTCAGAAAGATGATCAGAGGACCATCGGATTGGCTCCGGCAATAGCCGCTCCGATGCTTAAGTAAGTAAATGGAATTAAAAGACTGTATTGAAAGTCAAAGAATGAGCATGAAAATAAAGCGTACCTTTAGGGTTTAATTTATAGACCGTGGCCTTCCTAAGTTGATTAGGATTCAGAGCCATGAATGTAGGGATTTGATCATCGGAGATTGCAGTTACCTTGTGGAGTATTGCATAGAGATAATCATAGATGGTAGTTTCCTTGTTGAAGACTGTTTCCTTGTTCTCTACTCGGCATCTGCTAAGGCGGTGACGAGGTCTGGAGTGTTGGTCTGGATCCTGTAATTAACTCTGAGATCCTTATCCGGATATATATGTGCTCTGGAGGCATATGCTTGATCACTTCCAACCTTTTGTGCTAATCTGGATGCTCGAGCGCTTAGCCATTGGCTGAGCAAGAGCTGAGTTAGCCGAGCATGAGTTGAATTCATGATCATACGTGTCAAGTGCTGATTGACCTGCTCTTTTATGGTATATCAAAAACAAAATTAATATTTAAGAATGTAATTTAACATCACTATATATATAAACAAAATACAAATCAAAAACTTGTGATTCAAAATAAGTTGAATTAGTTTTCACTAGGAGCTTTGAATACTATTTTTCTCCATAAGCAATAATTGGCATCTACAAACTACATCAAAGATATACATGTATAAAAATATGAATTCATTTTATTAGTCTATATTAATTATCATAAAAAAAAAAAAAAAATTTATCACTACTTAAATACATAAAAAAAAATTACACTATTTTTCATGTTGTTTCCGCAAGAGGAAGGTGAAGGAACTCCCTAGTGTATGTGAGAACATTCATGTGCTAACCAATTGGGTTTTATAAAGGAAGTTCCACTATGCTTCTCTACTTTCTGGGTGTATCAGTGGATGTTACAATTTTGTAACTTGACACACAAACACACAAACACACACATGCGTAAGTATATATAACCATGAGGATGGATCTTGATTATATACATAGCAATAGTTATCTGATTACCCCAATAGTCTAAAATGGCATCACAAAAAATATCACTTGATGTGTGATAACCTTTTGCGATAGTAGTTGTAGTGTCATACAGGCTGCTCTCTTGCAATTAAACATTGGAGAGAAATAATTTATTAATTATTATTATATATATTAGATTACACTTAATTTAAGTTTAACTACAAGTCTACAACAAACAACATTAAGCAAAAAAAATTTAATCATGATCTCGCCTGATTAGATTTACTAATAGAGAAATAATTTTTTTTCATGAGTCATGAGTATGCTAAAAAGAATCAAGTTTACAAACTCTGCTAATTCATAAAACCTTGCATCTGGATAGAGTAGACTGAAAAAGTTTTGATGAAGAAGCTGCAACGCAAATAAGTCTCAATCATTGTTCGTGATACAGAAACTTGAGCTTCCAGGTGAGCAGCAGCAGCAGACCCTATTTTACCAATATATAACAGAACCCTAACGATCAATCTTCATTTTTACACTTAATCCTCTCTAGTATATGCCCTTCTTTTTTTGGGTTAGACAGTATATGCGCTTTGACTGTCACCACAATTTGCCAATCTACTTACCCGAGCTTTGTTCATGACTCAGCCACTGCATATGAAATCTAAACATGATTTCAGACATCTTGCAACCCTAAACAGAGGACCATTTCCAATCTTCAATCTTATGATGCAAACGTGATCCCTCCGGAAGGCCCAATGGCGGATCTTGACATGAACAATTATCAACAGTATATAGCTCCCACTCTTTGATGCCACATCTATCCAGTGCAGAAGCTAATGCCCTGCTCTCAATCTCACTTGGGTACTCCCCATTGGGGCTAACAAGCACTGCCCCACTATAAGACTGTCCCGCAACTCGAGCAGCCCCACTGTAATGAAACAAGCCCCAGTTCAAATCATCAGAGACATCCACAATTGTCCAAAACTCATTTGAAACCACTCCATTATCCAAGACACTGAAGTAAAAAGTCCCTGGAATTTTGCCTCTCTTAACTCGGTACTTTCGCCGCCTCCAAACTAAATTTCCCTCTAGGGTCTTAACCTGAAAAACTGGCTCATACCAAAACGACCCTCTTGCCTTTCCCCTATAGAATAGTTGGTACTGACATGGAAATTGATCATAAGCTGGGTTCTGCCCAGCAACAACACGCCAACTCCATTCCAAACTCCCCAACCAACCAACAAAAAGATCTTCGGCAGTTTCATGACATAATTCTTCTCCCCGAAACTTGATCATAGGAGGCACATAAGGTTTTTCAGGGATCTCTGCATCCAATTCGAGACAGTTGTTCTTCTGTAATACACAGAGAGAAAATTGTTCGAGGTTTGGACTCTCATACGAAGCAATACATCGATAATTACAGACCTGATCTACTGGACTGCACTTATTCAAGCATTCAAGAGCTTTCCTACAGTTAGGATCCAAGAGGCAGTTCAATATCTGAACTCCACAGTTCCTTGCCATGCAGTTCAGGGTAGAAAAGCCCTTTGCTCTCAGATTCTTCAAGATTGGAACTGGCCTTATATAAGCATTAACTATAACTAACAAACAGAACCTTATATCATCAGAATTATGCCTATCCCAAGCCTCAGATACAGTTTGAACAACTTTTACTGACTCATTTATATTCTTTGATTGAGAAAATACTTTGCTGAATACGTTTCCTTTGCTTTCACTTTGAACAAATGACCCTCCTAATTTGTTTGTTAATGTCTGAGAGGACTCAAAGCAGATTATGTTTGGGATGTTTTGACTGCTGGTCTGAATCCACTTGACAGATTCCTCATTTGTAACAGCAACAACCACCAAAATATCTGCACGGCTTAATTCTGTATGAAGATTTTCCACTGTTTGATCATCATATTGATCAAAGTTGTCAGTAAACACCAGCATCTCGTATCCTTCATCAACCCATTTCAATCTTTTTGCCTGCTTACAGAGAAATAAGTGAGAAGTGTACAACTCTTTTTGAGAATATTGTCTGTTCGATTAAACAAATAAAAAAGGGTGCACATACTATAAATCACATTGTGAAATTAAATCAATTTAATACAAGTGAAATTCGAGGACCTCATGTTATATAGGCCATTATACAATATATTAAAAGGCACAAATTTCAATCTTTGAAAGATGAAGAGTGGTGAAACATGTGTAAGAATTAATGTGGAAGACACAAGGCTTAACTTCCACAACCCATCTTTTTTTTTGGGTAAAGTAATCAAAAAAAATATTTTAAAAAATGAGGATATTGAATTCTTTAAGTGGCAAGATAAATATCAGAATCAGAACTTACTGAAAAAAAGAAGAAGATAAAAATAGAATTAGAAATAATGAATTAAGTTTAAGTTTCTTGATGTTGGATTTTCATTTATAAATTAAGTTTCTTTGCACAAATGAAAAAAAAAGTATTGTGAGATATTAACTGGTAGTTTGAAATGTAAAAGTGGAGAGGTTAGTCTTTTTAATTTTCTATAGTAAAATTGTTCTTGATAAGAACAGACATTGCCGTCGTCGCAAAGGTGCAAAATGAAATTCATTGCAATATTAAATACAAGTTTTATTATAAGAATCCTCCAAGCATCCCGCATTGGCAAGACCAAACACTGAGTAAATGACTATTCTTTTACTAATATGAGAATTCCAATCAATTCGGAGATCATGACAGCATAACAAAAGGAAAATCAACTAGACATGGAACCTCAAAAACATACAAATGGGAGGTTTCTTTGTGTAAATCTATACAACATAAGGACTATAGTCATTCAGAATGGGATAAAAATGTGGAAATACATAAGTTGCAAGACAATGTCTTTTAGGAAGTCTTGATTTAATGATTGGGAAACTAGTTTTGTAAAATCTATTACCATCTTTCGTAGTCAAAACCTTTGCTATAATCATGTTTAGTTTTCTTCAAAAACTAATGGAAGGATTTAAACTAACTAGAATAATTGTGAGGAGTTTAAGGGACGTGCAATTTAAAAACCCTCTAGAATGTTGGAAAGTGAGTGTCAATGAATTTGCGTTGAAATGGCTATGCCTCAAGCTTAAGCTTCCCATAAGTTCTGAACACCTTACACAATTTTGTTGAGATTTTCTTTGAATCCACCTTGTCAAGTAGAAAGGTAGTGTGATAATTATTCCCATCTAGTGTACCAAATTCTTTGTGTCTCGTCTTTTAAATATTTGAATTTTTGCTGCCATTTTTAGCATGTATATTCTACAATCATCAGTCAAAGCACGTCAAATACAATAATCTACAATTATTGCTACAAAAAATTGTTAGTTCTCTTAAATACAACAAAAAAAAAAAGGGTTGTTAGACAAATCCATTGAGGATGCCAACATTTGTTTGATCATGTCCATTTATTTCTTAACAGAACAATGAATTTTCAACACACATGACTTGAATGAGGTCTCTAGACTATTCCCTTCTCAAGTTTTCAGGCTGAATGTTTCATCACTTCTACTATTTATTACAAAGATGCCACCATTAGTCTGGATTACTTGATCTTTTTTGCAGGTTGAAGTGAGTTACATGAATCTGCTTTTGCCATTTAAATTTTAACCAATCATTATAACCACCACCAACTTAATTATCTAAACAAAGTAGAAAAAATGTAATTTTGGTAATTTTATGATCTTAACAATTATTTTATTTAGATGTAGCGGATTACTAATACAAATTTCATTGTTAAACTCCATAATTTTAGTTTTAATTTTAATTTCATATTGACTCTCATCAGCTAAAAAATAATTCATTTGCAAATTATAGCCACCAAAAAACCTAATCAATAATACAAACACAGAGTATACTTACAGTGTGGAGCATAACCTCAACCCAGGGGGCGCATTTTAGAGGGCTGACACTGCCTTCTCCGACGAGAGCGACTATTCTAACAGGAGGAGCATCCAATTCGGTCCCGGCAGTCTCTTTTGTCTCAAGAACCGCCGATATGGTTGTGAATGGCGAACGGAAAGCAATTTTCCGGCGAGAAAGTGAGGGAAGAGGAAAACGAGCTGTTTCCCTGCGGTGCCGGAGGTGAGACGGAGAAGGGAAACCGGTCCGAATGAACCGGCGGCTCAGAGGGAAACCGGTTTTGAATTTGAGAAGAGGCGATAGCGCAACATCGAGAATCATGGTGGACACGGGCCAAAAGATAAACCAATAGGTCGAATATATCATTGGACTTTCCTCGCTGTTACTGTCAAGTTGCTTATGCATTAACGACACCGTTTGATGATAGGGAATTATTATTAGAGATGTTCGGGGTTCATCCATCATTTAGTTAGAAATCCATAAAAAATACAAATATTATTCTCCGATTCAAGCTCAAATTTAATAACTTGTCAAGTCCTTCAAATCTATTATGACTAAAATACCTTTACATTCCTAATAGTTCATTAATTCAAAAACACAAACACGTGAATAAAATATACTTTTTCAAAATTTTAAAATTCAATAACTTATAAATTATATATTAGATTTTAATAAAATTTATATATTTGAACTCTAAAAATTGAGATCTATCAAAAAAAATTCATATTAAATAAGAAAATTTTAAGGAAAAAATCATTCTAAAAAATATAAAATTTCGTCAACGAAAGTATAAAATTTACACTTTTGTAGTGAAATGCTTTGTCTCAACTAAAAGTGTAAAATTTTTCACTTTTTTAAAACTATAAAAATTCACAATTTTATAAAAACAAAAATGAGAAAATTCTTTGGCCACGTGTTGGATGCTCAAAACTGACTTTTAAAGTTTTGAAAATTTTTCCCAAAACAATTAGTATTTAAAGCACTAAAGGGATTAAAAAATACACTATTGCAAAAGTGTAAAATTTTACACTATTTGAAACTCACAATATTTTATCAAAAAAGTTTCAATCTATTGAGGGAGAAAGAGAGAGAGATGGCAAGACAACTATTACAAAAAGGTTAACAAAACACAAATACTAGATTGAAACTTTGACCAAACTTTGACACTTTTGAAGGGGCAAAAGATTGATATATAATAAACTTAGATGACAAAAAATCTACAAATAAATAAAATCAAATTTTTTAAAATGTTAACCATTTGTTAGATATATGAAGGTTCCAACTCACAAGCTCAAATGAGTATCAAACTGCAAACTCTTTTTTTTTAAAAAAAATGGAATACCAGTGATGAAAAAGCATTTAATGTTATTTAATTTTCTACTCACAAGACAAACTCAACCAAGCCACCTTACAATTCCTTTCCCCTTTAGCACAAGCATTTAACAAAGAAACACAATTTTAATTCCCAAGACAAACTCATGGCTTGGTCAGAGAATGAATAAGAACAAATGCTTTGGAATATTTTCAAGGGTTCATGGTAATGCATTCAAACCACTAACCTATGACTTTGCAGGTGCATCTCACACTCTCATTGGAACCATTTAGAGATTTCCTGAAAGGACTTTCCTTTCTCTACTTGTTCCTGTCAATCCCTCTTCGTCACAATTTGAATCTAGTCAGCACAATTTGAATCCAATCGAAAAGATCTAGGATCCTCGCGAAATTCAGTCAATGCTTGTGATTGGTTGACTGGAATTAGTGAGAGAGGAAGATTGTTTAGAGAGAGAGAAAATTGGTGAGGGAAAGAGACTACTTAGAGAGAGAGAGAGAGAGAGTTATAGAGAGAGAAACATAACCAGACTATGAAGTTGGGTGAGGTTTGGTGCGTGGCTTTGAAAAATGTGATTGTGGGTTAGGTAAAGAGATAAATGATATATAAGGGTATTCTTGTCACTTTGAAAAAAAATAAAACTAACAGCTCATCTAAAGGAACCTAAACTCAAAATACAAAATAACTTATTGTCCTTCAGCTCAAAAGTGAAAAGAGCTTGGACTACATAATAATTTAGTATCTTTTTTAGGGACTTAACACCTCTTAACTCTAAATTAAAAATTAAGATCGGTCCAACACCAAACATTTTAATTCTAGTAGTTCATCAATAATTTTAAAACAAAAATACCCTTCAGTTCGTTTAACTTTATATCCATAACATGAATGATTGTCAATTTAGATGCTTATATCCAACAAAAAATCAAATTTTAATAACTTACAAAATATAAATTCATTTTTTTTTTATGAAATTTATATTTTTAGATTCTAAAAATCAAGATTTATCAAACAAAATTCAAATTGTATGCGACATTCTGCCCAAAAAAGATTTACAATTTGTACAATGAAATTTCACTATTTTGTTAAAACCTTTATTTTTTTTATGCCAAAACCAAGTGGGTGGACAAATTTTCAAAGATTACTGCAATTCAAATATAAAAATGATTAAAGAATTTTAGTTAAAGCATATGTGTAATTAAAGAATTATAATTCTTAATTCAATAAAGGTATTATAATGACACATAGATTAAACAGTGAAATTTCATTATGTTTTTATAATACAATCAAGTCTATCCTTCAATCAACCTAAACTAAACCTAGAAATTTCAAACACATAGACTAAATAAACAAAATTTCATTATATTGATCAACGAACTTAACACTATCCCTTTGTGTATTTCTCATTAGAAAGAGATATTGAAAACCAAAACTCATAATTCTTCCTCTTGATTAGTTCCAACAAAAAGACTAGTAATAAAACAACAAAAGAAAAAAAACAAAATCAATCTTGTCTATAACAAAAAGATTGTAGAGAAATGTGAATAAAATGGCGACATTATATCATTTTCTTTAATAATATACACAGATAGAAATAATTCCATATAGCAAAAAATATCATGCACTATTAAGAATAAAATAACAAGTTATTAGAATATGCATAATGTAAAATATAGGCAATAAAACTCATTGTATTCTAATAAGACAATGAAATTTTATGATCTTTTAACAAAACATTGAAATTTCACTCTCTCTCTAACTCACACTACAAGAAAATGCTCTTTTAGTGACACATAAAAGTGTTGTTAATAGCACTTGTTAGCGATGCACAGGAACACATCGTAAAAAGGAGTGAGAAATAGGGTTTCCACTCAAAATATATAGCGGGATACTTTTTTTAAAGATCTTAAAAATTAGGATAAATTTTTCATTTTGCCGATAGGGCATTTTGCATGCACTATTTGCCCGTAGAGCACTATACATATATCATTTAGGTATAAGTCATATTTAGAAGCATAATTTGAGTATGACATAGAAAAGAAATATTTTTAGAATGTTAAAACACACCTCCTGCGAGAATTTGAGCCTAATCGGAGATAGTTTGAAAAATAGACCCAAAAAGGGCATCCCAAATGGCCCGGGTGGGCCCGGCCGTAACCGCCAACAGGAGAAAATAAATTTTTTAGAAAAATATCATTTAAAATAATTTTAAGAACTTTGGATAAAGCAAAATGTCAAATTGAGGCGTTTCGGACAGGTTGTAGTGTAATGGGGTCCCGAACTCATTAAGGGCAAAATGGTCTTTTTACCCCCTTAGCCCTTGAGTATAAATACAAAAATTGGGATATAAATTTCTCAGAATTGGTCTAAGAATATAGTAGCAAGTCGTGCATGGAGAAAAAGGTGAAGAAAACCTAGAGTTTTTCAACTTTCAACCCTCCAAAACTCATCTCTAGGCTTGGATTTTCACAAGGCTTCCTTCTAGGAAGTTGTTCCCCACATCAAGGGATATGTTCTTACTAATTGGTTTGGCTGCACAGTAAGCAAAACTCCCTAGGTTTGAGAAAAACCCTTTTAGGTATGATATTTTGCTAAATAAAGAATAGGGATAAGTTTAGTAGTGTTTTTATATGTTAATTGTATGACTTACATGCTTATTTGTTATTAGAGAACCACCTAACTTATAGTTATTTTGAAAACCTAGGGTTGGTACCTTATGTACCTATGTATTCTTTGAGAATTTGTTGAAGTGATGAACATGTAATATAAGTATATATATAATTCATTGCATTCTAACTTGTGTTCATGTAGACAAAGTTTTGTAGTTGGAAAGTTATGATTTATTCAATGTGTTGATACTTTATGTATGTTGTAATCTTTGGGAATTTGGTAAGGTTATGAATATGTAATATGTTTATATGTGTAATTGATTGGATTACATGTTAGGTTCATCTAGGCAAAGTTTTGTGATTCAAAAGTTATGGTTGCTTTAAGTATAATGCATTATTTAAGGCATATACCATGTGTTTGATGAAATGTTTCATTGGAATTGCATAGAAAAATCAAGGCATGTTGGCATATTGTGAATCCTTGGAAATATAGCGTGAGTTGAGCACTTTGGTGCTATGCATTATAAGGGTGTAGATCTTGTGATGACCCGAAACCCACCCTGTGCGGATCTCGTATTGTGACCGCCACCCTTCGGCCCGGAGGCCTTAAGGCAAGGCTCACATAAGCAACAATATCGGATGGCGGTATCGCCTTGGTTTTCGGAAGCGTGAAAAACTTTTTCTTTTCTTTTCTTATTAAAAACTTTTTCACATCCATCCGGTACGGCCGCTCTTCATAGCGGTACGTATGACAATTGTAGAAACTTGAAAAAAAAATGATATAGGCTTGAAAAAAAAAATTTTTAATTACAGCCACAATATATTTTATATATATATATATATATATTCAGTGTATTAAAAAAGTGAAGCTTCTAGGAAGGTGCCCAAACGGATATGTGTGTGTATAAGAGGGAATAGTCTGGAGAAATGAAGAAAGAGAGAAAGTGAGTGAATCGAGCAACACAAAAATTGTGTGTGTTAAGTGTGGGTTGTCTCTAAGTCGGTGGGAAGAGAAAAATAAAGGGGTGGTTATACAGAGAGAGGGAGAAAAGGAGAAAAAGAAAAGAAAAAGGGGGGAGAGAGAGAAGAGGGAGAGAAATTCTGAAACTCTGGTTCTCTCCAGACCCACGGCCATTGTGGCAACCACCACTGCTCTCGAAGGCTCGGCTTCGACTTCAATCGCACTATCCAGGGATGGATGAGACGATTGTCTCGGCATGGCATCGAGAGTTGTTGATCGGAAAGGTGAGAGTTCTGTGAATACGGAATGGATGGCTTCAGTCGATTTAGGCGTTGGGTTTCTTGTTCAGGTGGTGGGTTTTGATATAGCTCAGATTTGCATGTGGATGATACAGTTTTGTGGATTTCCTCTGTTTTTGCCGTTTCCGTTGAGAACAGAGGAAATGGAGGAACAGCGACTAAGTCGGTCCGTTTGATTGGTTTGTGATTTGAATTGAGGGTCGACTGCTTGTTCTTCTATGGTTTCTGTTGGGAGCTCGGTTATTACTACTGTGTGTGCAGCGGTGGAGGAGATCGATACATTTATATATATATATATATATATATATTTATGGCAGTTCGGGAAGAAGGTAGAGGAGTAACGGCAGTGTTGGTTGGATTTCAGAACTGAGTTGATCCTTACGGTTGGGCAACCCGGATGATTGAGGAGTTGATTTGCAATTTAGGGGCAGCAGTATCAGTTGGGTTTGTTGTTGGATGGGCTGTATTCGGTGATCGAGCTATAGTAGAAATTCTGCTTTCCGGTGGGGGATTCTGATGCTTGCGGTTTTGTGGGGTTTCCCCTGTTTCTGCTATTTTCAGTTGAGGACAAAGGCTGTTCATGGAGATTATTCTGAATAATTGGCAGGACGGATTGAGTTCATAAATCTCTTGAATTGTTTTGTGTAGTAAAAATCAGAGGATGATTCGTAGTTGATTCTTACGCTTTGGTATGATAGTTGATGCTTCCAATTGTCGTTTCCACTTGAGAACAGGTGGATGATGGCTGCAGTTTGGTGCATCGATGATGGCTGCAATGGTGATGAGTCCTGGAATGGAGTTTGGCAGTAGGTGTAGCAGCGTGGAACAGGAGAATCGGTTGTGTTGGTTGTATATATTTATGTGTGTGATACAACGGTGCGGTAGCAATGGATGGAATAGAATAGTGGCTGCGTTGCGATTTTTGAACAGTTAAGGGAGAGTTGTAGAAGCAGTAGCGGTGAGATACTTGTAGCTGTGTGGGTGTTACGGTTTTGGGTGATAATTCAGGTGTAGATCGGGACATTGCGATTCAAGTTGGGGATATGTCAGACTTGTGGCTTGAATTGAGGAACTTGGTGAAATCGGAGCAGGCTAATAGAAGCAGCAAAGCTGCTGTCCAACGATGGAGGTTGGGAACCTGTAACTGTCGGATGTTGTGATTTCGATGATGAATTGGAGGAAGGGAAAGTTCTTCAATATCTGATGGATGGGATGATAAGATGGATGGGATGATAAAGGGACAGAATCTGTCAGGATCATCGTCTGCTTGGGGAAAAAGGTTGAAGAAGCTGATGAAACTAGATTTAAAATGGCTGACTGACTCGATCAACCTGCCGGTGTGTCTTCTTCAACTTCCGAACCATGGACTAAAGATGAACTTGGTTGATTGGATTGCATAGTGGATATAGCTTCTTAGGGTTGAGATAACCCGATCAGGTATGGTACTTTACTAAGTAAGGAATAGGATTAAATTAGGATTGATGTGCATATTGATTGAATGATTCTTGTGCTTATCTGCTGATAGAAGATCACATAGGAGTTATTGCTTTGAGACACTTTGAGGTGATTGTTTATATGTTTCCGTGTTCTCTAAGATTATTTGGGAGTTATGATTTACTTCTTGAGTTGTCATCATATATGATTTATGTTTTAGAAGGATTGTTGATATTGTGACATGTGGACTTGCGTAAGCGTTGAGATTGATCGAGCATAACACGTAGATTTGAAACCTTGTGATTTAAATGCTATTTGTTGATCTTAATTGTGATGCATTATTTAAAAGCATGTTACATATGCTTATAAAAGTGATGTTTCATTTGAATTGTATTATTGCATGATGAAATCATGGCATATTGGCATAGTGTGATTCCTTGAAAGCATAGTATGGGTCAGCACGAGGTGCTGTGCATTATGAGGGCGTAGGTCCTGTGGTGAAAAATCCAAATTCTGGCCAACATCAGTACCCACGGGCTGACGGGGGCGGACCGTGAAGTGGGACATTGGTGACATAGAGTTGCATGTGTGCTTCACGCATATTGACATCTCATTGTAGAAATTCATGAATGTGATATTAATTTTGTATGGATGCATTATATAAATTACCATCACATCATATGAATGATTAGGGAGGCATGTAGACATACCTGTACACTTGCACATGCCACGTCTTAATTTTGTTCCTTGCATTAGTATTGTACCATACCAGCATGTTGGCGCTGACCCATTTGTGGGCACAAGTTTCAGATAAAGCTTCTGGTATGCGGGACTTGATGAAGTCTTGGAGAAAGGAGAGGAAATAAATTTGGAAGAATATTTGGCCCTTAGAGCGTATTTTGATATTATAAAAGATTGGTGTGTTTCTGAAAAGAATGGAAATGGCATTGTATATTGTAATAAATATGGAATTTGTGATCTTTTAGTTTAAGTGTAGGAGTAGACGTGATGGATTGTACAATTAGGCGATGTATATTTAACTTTGATAAGATTGTGGCCATCGAGTGAGGATGGATTGTGATGTGTTTATATTTATATGATGTATTCTGATTATCAGGGGGAAAAAGGCTCGAAAAACAAAGGAGGTTCTGCCGAAATTTTTTTAAAACAGGAATGTATGTAGGCTTGTATCTATATTAGTTAAATTGTTATTTATTTATTTATTTATTTATTTGTCTATTTTTTTTCTTCTTTTGTTTCTTTCAATCGCGTCCCCGGGTTCGGTGGGGAATTCGGGGCGTGACAATAATACATTCAGAGCATAAATAAAAGTTCTAAGGTTTTATACATATTACATATTCGGTTGCCTCTCGGGCTTAAGTACATATTACCCAAAATCTATTACATCAAAATCTATCCAACTACATGTTCTAATACTTCCAAAAGTCTGTGATCATAACGGAGCTACTAATCGTCATCCCAAAATGGAGCAAGGCTCCCATTCATCGTCAGTACCTGAAAAATGTTAGGGAATGGGGTGAGCTTCGAGAAGCCCAATGAGTAATTCCTGCATTTGTCATGGGTTTTCAATTGGCAGTGGTTTCGCATAATAGAGTTTATAAAATATTCACTACCAATTGCCTGTATACTTTGAACATAGAGTACATGCATTCTTCATAATAGATAGCTTTGAAACATTTAAAGTATTCAAGCTAAACATTTATTTCTTCAAATAAAGTATATGCACTTCAAAATATATAGACATGCATAGGAAAAATGGGGGTAAAAACCTGCTTCCATTTTCAAAAGCGTACTTCAAAACATATAAACATGCATAGTGAAAATGGGGGTAAAACCTGCTTCCATTTTCGAAAACCCTTTGTCATCTTTTCACTTTGATTAGATGGAATCTGTTTTGAACCAAACTCCCACTTTACTTTACGTGGAAATATCTCATTGCTTGGGGGATTAGATCCTGCTACCTGGCATTTCATATGACAGGTCAATTGAGTTCCGAAGAAAACCCAAAATCCTGACTATGTGGTCTTTGACAGGTCAATTGAGTTCCAAAGAAACCCAAAATCCTGCCTATGTGCTTATGCACTGTTATCTTGTAAAACATTTATCACATGGCTTCTTCAAATAAATACTTTTCATGAGTATTTAAAACATGATGTTCATGATTTTATGATAGAGTCTTCAAATACTTGGAATAAGATATTTCAGAATATGTAGACATGTTAAATACTTCTAAGGAAGACTGTAATAGAAATCATTCATTGAGCATGTCACAATAAAATTTATAAGAACGGAATATCTTAAAATGGAATCATGAAATATTGAATTTAATGCTTCAAATATTTTGAAACATCTTCAAATCCATGGAGTTAAATCTCCACTTCAAATGCAGGGTTACTCACCTTAGTCCTTAGGGTTGGTGCTAATAATGCGCCGCCTTTCCTCTCCCCTTTGTAGTTCCTAGAACAATTTATAAATAATCTATTAACTTCATATGTAGTTCAAAATATCCCCTATCGATGTTTTTATTTTATGTTTAGATCGTAATTAGATTTTAATTTCTATCTTAGACGTATACTTGTATATATACTCTTTTGGTAGCTTCGTTACATCATAAGGTTTTGATTTTATTGCTTTACATATTTACGTATCATATTTTTCGGTACTTCATTTCATAACAAGAGCCTCACCGTTGACTCCGGAACGTCGAAGAAAGTCAATTTAGACCTTCTCAAATTTTTATTTAGCTTTAGGGGTACTTGGAGTAATTTGATCATTTTACATTTTTACGTGTCTTTATTTTCAGGGTCCCATCTCGCAATACGGACCTTACCATTGGTATCAGAAATTCCAAGTTAATAAGAATACTCTAATAACTTGTCTTATTTGGACATCAGGCATATTAGAGGCAATTTGGTTATTTATACTTTAACGTGTCCTAATTTTTTGGAGTCCCGTCTAGTGAAACGGACCCCACCATTGGGTTCAGAATGTTTGAAATAGTCAAAATACACTATTTATTTATTTTAATTGGACTTCGTTTGGTTTGATTTTGACTTAGGGGCATAATGGTCATTTTACTTTATTAAATTAATATTTAATTATTAAATTATTTTTCAAGGGTATATGTGAAAGGATTTTTCAAATTTTTGGGCCAGAACCTAATTCTGTAGAACAGTTGGGATCGAAGCTTAATTAAGCAAAGTTTCGATTTTTCCCATTTAAATTTAAATTGCTAAACCAAAGGGTTTCTAAATAAAAATCCTAAACCGGTTCTTTAAGTCACTGTACCGACCGGTCTAGTTCAGCCCACCAAACCGTTCTAACCTAAATCAAACGGCGTCGTGTTAATAATGCAGTGGCCACCCTCATCTCTTTACATGTGTCCCGAGTTAACTCGTCTGACTCAACTTAAGACAGCGAGTCAACTCGTCGTCTTCCTCACCAAATTCAGCACTGTTGCCTTAATTTCTGGGTTTCTTTTATTCCATTTTTATGCATTTTTAACCACTGATTTTCTCTATTTTTGGGTGTTCTATGTTCGTAGAGGGTCGGCCAATCTTTTGGCATTCATCTGACACATTAAAACTAACCCTATCGTTTGGTCTAACCCTGGATACCCGAACCTGCAACTTGATAATAAATCTTCATTTCATGATCATTTTTAATGAAATTTGGTTCTGCGTGATCCTCATGATATGGGGGTTTAATCCCTATTCTTAAAATCGAGTTTAGGAGGCTAAAACTAAAACTGGGTTTAATGGCTAAAACCTGCAACTCAGATTTTTGTGTTCATTCCTTAGGTTTTAGGGTCACGGCCTAGCATATTTAAGACACTGAGGTGGTCTATTTTAGGTTCCTATAGGCCAAAATTGAATTGACAATGGTCGGTTCAGACCTGCGAAATTTGAGGTCTGTTCATGGCGGATGTGCACTGTGTTGGTGCTCTAGGGCTGTTTTAAGGTCCATTCTCATGCCTTAAACAAGGTTTCTTATTCTAAACATCATGCATGCAATTGAATAGGCTCAACAATATCAAAACTGTACTAAAATTTAACCAAAGAAAATCAAATAGTTTGAGGCTTATACCTCTTGACAGTGGGCTGTTCTTCCCCTTGGGGTTCGGTTTTGGCACGTCAGACCTCCTTAAGGCAGACCTCAGCTTCCCTCCTGGTTGTAAGCTTCCAAATCACCTTCACTCTTCACTCTTCCTCTATCTCTCTCTAACTCACTTTCTCACCCAGCCTTTACAAACACAACCACATATGCACACAATTACACTTACACACAGGAGTTCACTCACCTAGTTTGAGTGCAGAACACCAGCACATTGATTTTTTGGAGGGTCAAGGTGTGTGGTATGCATATATATATATATATATATATTATAGCGTTCCCTCACATATACATCTATACATATACATAGATGCATGTATATCAAACTTAGTGGGTTCGGTGATTGATATGAGTTGAAAGGAGATGATGTGGGCTAATGATGTGGGGATTGCATGCATGGTCATTGGCCAATTTGGGAGGTGGATTAGAATAATTTAGTGTTATATACAATCTTGTTGCAATTATAGGCATGAAGTTGTTGGCAGCCCACTTGGTAATTTTTTGGGTAATAAGAATCTTGCCCCATTTGTTCAAGGGTTCAAATCCTTTTGGCCTCACTTTTGGGCATTTTTTCACATTTTAGGCTTAGGCCCTGTTTGGTTGGCACAGAATTCCGTTTTAGCTATTTCCGTTATATTTTCTTTTCTAGTGCTCTTTTTACGAAACGGTTTCTTCTGAGGGTTTCACATTTTGGTTAGCCTCGTTATCAAAATCCTCGTATCAGTTATTATTTATTTGTGGCCATCATAGTTCGCTAATTCGAGTTTTTACAGTGTTAAAATAACATCATTTCACCTAATTAATTGGTAATTAGGTTCAGACATTATGCCCTCATTTCTGATGTGCTTAATTATTTTATTGGTCTATCATGATCATCATGAGGTTCCCGATTAACTTCTTAATTATTCTTTATGTCGGTTCTAATTAATAATTAGCAAACTAATTATCAATTAATCAGGGTCGGGGTGTTACAGATCCTGTGGTGAAAAACTCAAAATTGGCCATTGGTACTCGTGTTCCAACGGGGACGGATCTTGAAGCAAGACATATGATTGGTACTTGCGTTTCAATGAGGAAGGATCGTAAAACGAGACATGGGTGTGACATAGAGTTGCATGTGTGTGTCATACATATTACCATCGCATAGCATTGAGGGATTGGAGGGTTTATAGCTTATAAATGTACACTTGCATATGCCACGCCTTAACTTTGTTCTTTACATTAGCATTCTGTCATACAAGCTGTCGTACTTACCCTTTATGGGATTACATATTACAGATGAAACTCCCGGTACTTGAAACTTGACGAAGTCATTAGAGCATGAAGGAGAAAGTAGAATTCGAAGCATATTTGGCCTAAAGGCCACATCTTTTTTGTATGTATGAGCATAAGCCTAAATAACTTGTGTTAAATTTGAAGAATAGTGAACTATAGGCCTTGGGCTATTTTGTAATGTAAGGGTTTGAACCCAAATGACAAATGGGATGTTTTGTTTAATGTGCATCACATGTAAATGTTGAGAACAATTGTAATACCCTAACCCAGATTTTGGCACTTAAACCAAGGTAGACCCAGCTGAGTGCACGTAAATCGAGATAAGTTAGGTCAGGTAGTGTATCATCAATTGTAACCGAGTTGTTTAAGCTCCATACTTGATATCACATGTACTGTCCAACCTTGAAACCTGAACAGTATCAGTTATACCATCAGTGATAGGCAGTGCCCAAGCTACTTAGGGCCACGTCTCGTAATGCGTGTATGCACGCATTTTTATGCATGCATACATATACGTATACACGTAGCCAGTCCAATATTAGTGTATGTATACGACATCAAAAACTAGTATGTATGTGTATACTAAGTATATATATACATGTATAAAATAAGTATAAAATATGTATTATACATGTGTATATACATAGTATGATATTTATATATATATATATATAAATGATAAAATAAAAAGAAAGAAAGCATGCCAAGGGCATGCATGCAAAGAGCAGCATGTGTGATCAGTGAGTGCAGGTGGGTATGTGTGTGTACGGTTATGTGTGTAAGTGTGTGTGTTGATATATATATATATATACACATATATATATATATCATCAAATATCTCTCCCACATCATAAATGCAAAGCTGCATTTGAAAAAGAGAATCAGAAAGTTGAGTCAAGGAAGGCTGCATGTGGAGGGTAGAGAGAGGCAATACAATGTCTCTCTCTATATATATATATACACAAAAATCTCCCAAGCCGTAAATGCAAGCTGCAATTGAGAGAGAAAGATCAGAAAAGTTAAGTCAAATAAAGAGGCCTAGGAGAGAGAGAGAGAGAGAGAGAGAGAGAGAGAGAGAGAGAGAGAGAGAGAATGGAGAGAGAAAAGAGTCGGTTGTGTTTTCTGCATATATACAGACGTGTGTGTTGAGTTAGGAAAGAAAACAGAAGGAAAGAATGGAAGAAGGAAGAAACCGAGAGTGGATTGAAGTGGAACAGGAGAAAAGAGAAGACTTGCAACCAAGAAAAATCAGAAATTTAAGGTAAGTGGGTCTCATTCTATTTTTAAGATTTAAGAGTTTTCATTTGATTTAAGTATAGGGTTTTAAAGAGAATGAAAAATGGAAAATATTGCAAAAAGAATTAGTTAAAATGGTTGAGGAATTAAAGAGAAAAATGGAGTTACAGTTTAGGGTGTTCGGATCCTTGCTGATATTTTATGTATGAAATCATGTTTAAATAACTTAGATTTAACCCTCCCAAGTGCAGAAAACTAAATAAAAAAGAAAGAATGAAAAACAGTAGGGAAATAAGCATGAAATCAGAAATTTACAGTCGGCCGGAGCTTCGGGTTTGGCCATATTCGTGAGGAATTAGTGGTTCAAATTGAAAACTAAGTTTAGAAATAAGACCCCCATGAAAAACTACAGAAGAAAACATTTAAAAACTGTTGAAAAATGGTAGAAATCCGGTCGCCGTCGTCGGAGAAGGCAACTGTTCACAACCGGAACCCTATCGGAGTAATGGAGAATATGACCGGATTATCGAGGGTCATATCGGGTTAAAATTAACCGGATCCGGGTGTGGATCCGGGTCAGGACCCAACCGAATTAGAAACGGGTAAATAAAACGGCACAGTTTTGTTAAGTTTAAAAGATTTTGAAATTGAATTGGGACTGTTTGGTTCCTAGGTTAAGAAATTGAAATTGAAATTGATTTGGGAATAGGGATATCCTATTCCAGTTTTGAAGCCTAACCACTGTTTGGTTGTCCCTAATTGGAATAGAATTTTTAGAAATTACAATTTGACCCAAAAAATTACAGAATTTACAAACTGACCCCCCAACTCTTAATAATTGTGATTTGGCCCCAGAATAAAATATTAATTAAATAGTAATATATTTAATTAATTTAAAATAATTAAAAAATTATGAAAATGCCACTGAGTCAAAAAGAAGTCAAGTAGACTCCGATTAAAATAAATAAATAGTGAATTTTTACTATTTCGAGTATTCCGGACTCATCCGTGGGGTCCGATTTATGAAAAGAGGTCCCGAGAATTTAGAACCCGTAAATCCATAAATGACCATTTTACCCTTTATGGTAACGATGTCCAAAGTAAACATATGAATAGTGTATTTTAACTATCTCGGACATTCTAAGACCAATGGTGAGGTCCGTTTAGCAAGACGAGGTCCCAAAGAATAAAAACACCCGTAAAAGTGCAAAATTACCATTTTGCCTTTTTTAGTACAGAAGCCCGAATTGAATTCCGCGAAAGCCTAAATCGACTTTGTTCGACATTTCGGATTCAATAGTAGAGTCTAATTTAGTAAAAGAGAAACCAATAGTAAAGAGGCATAAAATTTTTTGAATAGCATAACTTACGAAAAGGTAAACTGAGATATATTGTCTATTGATGAATAGGGATTTCAAAGAGGAAGAAACAGTGACTTGAGTTTATTGTGAAAGAACATAAATGGTTTAAGAAGTAAGTAATCTCTGATCTCTGTACATGTTACATTCCCAGCCATGTTAACAGTTTTTCTTATATCATCTATTGTACTCCATACATATCAGAATGTTTATCAACTCCACATTGATATTGTTTTATCTTGTGGAAAGTATTTATTGACTGTTGTATATCTTGATCATGATTTTGTACGCTCTGTACATAGGCCTCAAGGGGCAAGATCTCAGCAGCCTAGTTTATATTGGCCTGTTAAGGTAACAGTTTCTTTCGCTGTTAAAATAGTGTTATTGCATTTACTGTTCATTGGATTTAGCATGATATTGATATATTATATTGTAGCCGAATTTGTGCTCAGTCACAAATTCCATCTGATGCTTACTAGACCTACGGGTCGAGAAAACGGAATAAAAAGTGGTATTTAAAATGGCAGCTAAATTGGGATCTGCGAGGCGAGTACTGAACCGACAGGTTAGTGCTTAGCTGAGAGATCGAGGAAAAGAGAATAAAATGAATTAAGGGGTATGTCGGGCCCTAAGTTAAAGTGCATCCACATTGTTGTTATCAGTATCTCTTATTGACTATCATAGCTGTATCATGTTATTCCATTATGAATGATCATGAGATTTCACAGCTTTTATTTGAGTGCATATGATTTTACTTGAGACAGCTCATGACTGTAGCTTGTATGATTATATTATCAGACAGATTTCATTGCTTTATCATTTGATTTTCTATCATCTAATATTGAGTTCTATATTCATTGACTGGCTATCACTCCTGCATCTATCCTAGTTCTTTTATGGATAATGCTTTCCATATTCATGTACACATGGTAGAGCAAATGAGAATTACTTATTGGGCTTTCATCAGCTCACCCCCCAACTTACCACCCCTTTCAGGAAATGAAGCTGTAGAAGAGCAGTAGTTGTAGCAGTAGCAGTCAGCTAGATAGCAGTGGACATTACTTTTGAAGTTGTAAGTGAAATACTCAGTACAGATAGTCTTGTAGCTCTCCCATGTTATCCATATCTTAGGGATGAACAGTTGTATTAAGAAATTTTGTATTCCGCATTTTGTAAAACATTATATAAATTACATGTAACTTTTATTAATTTTATTTCGCATTTAGTTGTTGCATGTTAGTAGCACTGATTGTGTAACAAGTTGATACCCTTAGTTCGACAAGCAGCGTCGGATCGGGTGCGCGACACGAGATCCGCATAGGGTGGGGTCTCGGGTCATGACAACAATAGTTGTATGTTTAATTTCTATGAATTTGTGGCCATCGAGTGAGAGTGGAATGTATATATCCTTGTCTATATGAATTATCGTAAAGTATTAGGTGGAAAATGCTTAGAAAATAAAGGAGACCATGTCAAAATTTTTTGAGTTAAAAAGGGCCATTATGTGTGTAAAATGCCCATGAATAAGTGAGAAAAGTGCCAAAAAGTGGGGGTTAAAAATCTTGAAGAAGTAGGTTAAAAATTGGAAAAATCAACTTTCAACACTTTGGAAAAAAATTCAGAAAAAGGGAAAATCAGCTTGCAACAAATACACTGTTGCTACAATGCAGTTGATAGAGCAATGCCCTAGTCTACAGCCTCGTGCCTTGCCATGTGCGCCCAGCCCTGATAGCCTCTTGACATCAGCCCTTGGCCACCCTTTTGAGTCATGTTTGGTTACCTTATTGGGCCATGTTTGGCCAATCCTTGGGCTATTTTTTGCCACTCTTTTGGCCCATGTTTGGCCACCCTATTGGGCCATGTTTGGCCACTCCTATGGGTCATGTTTGCCCACTTCCTTAGACAAATTTTGGTAGACTTTTTGACCTATTCTTGGCCTATGTCTTAGGACATTTGGGGCCCATTTGGGACATGGTTCCAAGACACATTAGAGACATTTTTGGGGCTATCTTGAGGGCCATGCTTGAATAAGACTTAGATTATTTTGACCATTGGTTGGGAAGATATTTGATTGATATTAAAAACCCATTTTGGGTGGGTCTAGTTAGCAAGTTTTCATTCTTAATTTTTGGAAAAACATGAAAAAATTAATATGTAATCGACTAAATCCATTTAATTGCCTTTTGTTTATTTTTCTTAATTTATTTCACTCACTTCCCGAGTTTATGAAAATTTGGGGCATGACACTTTTAACGACGCTCAAGGTTATTAGCAATGCATCACTAATATTAAATACTATCAACGACACAGATTTGATCATCGCTAATGCTCTAGATTATTTAAACGATATCGTTTTTATAATGGTTGTACTTATTGACAAAACTTATATGTGCTGTAACATTTCGTAAAATTAAAAAATAAATAAATAAATAAATGAATAAATAATAGATAATGTTAATTTTGCATAATAATAAACTTCATGGACATAATAATGAGATGGAAAGAATTTAAACAACGAAATAAGGAGGTGAAAGATACATGTGGAATAAATTTAAAAAGTAAAAAAAAAAAATTGAATTGTAGAAATAAAAAAAAAGGCATAAGGTTTTTTGGGCTTCGTTTGAACAAAGGGATTGGTCGTTCGAACGAGCACCCAAAGTTTGGTGTGATCTTCATTTGATACTCGTTCGACACTCGTTCGAATGAAGGGCACTAGTTTGAACAAAGACCTTGTTCGTTCGAACAAGCGTATGATAAAACACTTTTAAGTTGCGAGCTAAAAAGCAATTTGTGCCGAAATTTTATTTCTCTTCTTCTCCAAACTCTCTCAAGCCAAGGGAGAAAAACTAGGGTTCTTGGAGATTAATGGATTCCATGGAATCCTAAGATACACATATCTTCTAGTGCAAAGATCCAAGTTTAAACAAATGGTAAAATTTAGGGCTTTTCACTTCCTTTTCAAATTTCTTGCATTTCCTTATAAGTCTAGCTTAGTTGAGTGAAATAAATAGTGTAAATCCTTTCTTAGGTTTTGGGAGTAAGGATTAAGGCTTAAAATTGGAATCTCTCTCTCTACACACAAATCTACCATTGTTTTGAGGTAGGACTTCTAACCTAGGTGAATGATGAGTGTTAGAGAGAAAACATGCATATTATGACATCTCTATAGACTATATTGTATGAAGAGTGTATAGAAAAAATTATATAAATTGCTAGATGAATTTGTAGACGAATGTTACATGTTTAACCTTTGTTATGTCTTGTTTAAAATGTTGATATATGCATTCGAGGCATGGTCCTGGCTTAAAATTTCTTTATTTGAATGCTCAAAAGTCATTAAATTTTTATTTATACACTTGTAGAATGTTGGTGTGTCTACCAAGTGTTTGATAAAATATTTGGATGATTGGAGTGATGTTTCATTGTGTTTGTAATGTGTTTCCCTTAATGTGAACCCTATTATTTCCTTGGAAACCCTTGATTTGAATGAAAGATTAAATAAATTGCTTTGAGGGTAACAAATAGAAATGTAAGATAGTTGAAGGGTTGAGAAATGGGAAGAAATGAATAAAGAAATTAGAAGTTGAGAAAGGGGAAGTCATGGATAGTTACCCAAGATTTTGTAACCGGGATTGTGTCTTACTTTGATGGTCGTATGTTTTCATTAGGTTAATAGCCCGAAAAGTACTCAGGCTCAACCGAGGGTTACCAGGTAATCTTGAAGGATTACGAAAGAAGTGGAAGTAGAAAGTAATACCGTTGAGATGAACGAGGTGATGGTAATCTAAGAAATCTCTTTTTGTGTTACATTATGTTTCCAGAATTAATATATACTACTATTGTTGTATTAATGTTCTTATTCTATTACACAATATGAAGAATATTCTAGAAATTTTGGGTGGCACTTACTTGACACTACACTTGACACATGCTTACACTTACTACCGTTTATTCTTCCCTTTGTTTAGTTGCTCTACTGAAGTTGTTGTTTTGACCCCTACCAAATATCGATAACAGCAAGGAGCTAGCGCCTTGATGATATGGATTAGAAGGATATCTTCTTTTAGACTTTTTTGTTGATTTTGGGATGTACTTAAATTCACAACTCTCTTTTGATCTTTTGTCATGATTGAAAATGTAAAAGGTCTTATGGTCTTTATATATTGATGTGAAGGCTTGGAAGACTTAATGGGACTTGTATTCTTTTGACCTAGAAATAGCAATCACAAGATGAATACACTATTGAGATTTATATTTGTAAGTCTTGTTGGGTTATATGGATGAACATTTATGTTATGAAAACTCAAGTGAGAATATGTTAATCACAGGGTGGTCCATGGGTCGTTAATAGTCCATTAAAATCCCCAATTTGAAAAGAATCTTCTCCATTTTTGAATCTTTCTCTTCGCCATTTATGAATCTCTCACTCTCGTTTCGCCTTTGCCTTTGCCGTTGTCGTCGTCGTCACTATTGGCTTCGGTTCACTGCGCTGCTGCTGGGGTTTTGTGTCTCTCTCATTTTGTTGCTCTCTCTCTCTCTCTCTCTCAAAGTAAGTCATTTTCTTGTATTCTCCATTTTGCAGTATTCTCATTTTGTTGCATTAATAGTTATAGATTCCTACATGCGTTTGTTCTATACATATAAACAAGGTGTGTGTACATACACACACACACACACACACCTTGTTTCCTTCCCCATTAAAATAAGGCACAAAAAAAAATTAGAATAGTAAAAAAATGATTAAGGTAAAACCTAAACATGAATCATGATATCAACATAGAAAAAATGCAAACAAAATAAATATGGAAGTATTATTGTTAATCTAAACTGGTCGTTATTGATAATCACTAAATAATCATCTATATTACCTTTAATTTATATTTTTAGTTAATAAAATATATTAAATTTAGTGTAATTGACGCATTTGTAGTCTTATGTAGACCGATGATGATTTTGTGTCAAAAGATGATATTTGAACCCATTAGAGCCATGAAAAATAATTCGGAGTGAATCTAAGATCATTTTTTATCAGTTAAAGTAAAAAAACTCATATCTTTCAACTCTGATATTAGATTGAGTTGATCTTTGTGGCATTGGAAATATAATTCAGAGTTCTACAAAGTTGTGTCTCATGGAAAAAGTTGAATTCGAACGTTTGGAGGCTCAGATATTATTCTAAATTTGTTGTCGCTGTAGTGTCTGCCATACTTGGACACGATTTGACCACGATACGGTATTTTAACCATATCTTTTAGATGAGAATTTGGTTTAGCATGAAACAACTTGGGTTAGAAATATAACATAAAGGTCTACAATTCTTTG
Organism: Nyssa sinensis; assembly: GCA_008638375.1. Classification (NCBI taxonomy): domain Eukaryota; kingdom Viridiplantae; phylum Streptophyta; class Magnoliopsida; order Cornales; family Nyssaceae; genus Nyssa; species Nyssa sinensis. Next base: position 20,804,342 of record CM018032.1, on the reverse strand, counting down.
TGAAATAAAGGTTTCCAATTTCAGATGTTTACTATAGTCAAGTGGGCTCCAAATAGAAGCTTAAAAATCTGGCAAAAATCTAGCTAAATGTCTTCCATACCTAATGGATCTCCAAAATCATATTTTCTTAGAGACTTATATAAGCCTTGACAAGGAGGACATGAAAGGGGGCAAGGAACAAAAAATAAAGAAGAGGACCTCTCATCATATATTGATAATCACGGAACAGAGAGAGATTCTTCATCAAGTTCAATTCATTTATTGTATTTTTATTTTATTTTAAGTTTGTAATAAGTTTCTAAAACTCTAGCTAAGGCTAGGAGTCAAGCAACAACAATCGTATTCTTTTGTTGTGTGATTCACCAATGCTCTTAATGCAAGATTCAATGTTTTTTTATTTAATTCAAGTGTTAGTTAAGTTCTTTATTCTATATAATTCTTTGATTTATTGTAGACTAGGGCACAATAAATACTTAGAATTCTCTGCGAATTAAATAACTAGTATATCCATGTTTTGAATTAACCAAACATAATAGTATTTTCATAATCATGGCTCCATCTTCCGACTGGGATCACCCTTCGTGTGAATTTCAATTGAGTCTGAAAAGAGAATCACACACAATTGTTATAAGTTTGTTTTTGTGGATCTCTGGTGCCTTAGTACTCTTCCATATTATTTTTAGTTATTTTATTTGTTTTAGAAATCAACCAACCATTTTCTCCAAGCAAACATATTTGATTTTATTAAATTTTTATTTTTTTCAATTGTCTTAAATTCTCTATGGTTCAACCTCGGACTCACCAAGTATTATTACTTCGCAACATTTTGCACTTAAGATTGTAATATTAAAGTCACAGCAATTATCAAGGGTTTGCAACTAATGCAACAAATAAAATACATGTAAAAAAACATATAGAACACAATTTTGATCCCCGGCTTGCAAGTTATGCAACAAATAGGGACTTAAAGTGTTGAAAACAACCCATTTTGAGATTTTGACTGCCCAAAATTCCCAGAAACAATCAACTCACTCCCAAACCATTACACACACCTAACAACTAATAAAATACACACACACAAACTTATGAAATACAATTTTGATACCACATTTGTACTTATGCAACAAATAGAGACTTAAGTGTCAAAATGACCCATTTTGGGGCTTTGACTACACAAAATGCCCAAAAAGGGTCAAAGTGCCCCCAAACCACTACATACACCTCACGACTCATAAAATACACGTATAAAAACTTACAAAACACAATTCTGATACCTGATTTGCAACTTATACAACAAATAGGGACTTAATTGTTGAAAATGACCAATTTTGGGGCTATGACTGTCTAAAATGTCCGCAAACGGTCAATCAACCCTCAAACAGCTACATACACCTCACAACTAATAAAATACATGTGCAAAAACTTGCGAAACACAATTTTTGATACCTAGTTTGCTACTTATGCAAAAAATAAAAACTTAAGTGTCGAAAATGGCCCATTTTAGAAATTTGACTGCCCAAAAAGGTCAACCTACCCCGAAATTACTGCACACACCTCGCGACTAATAAAATACATGTATATAAACTTGCAGAACACAAGTCCAATACCCAGTTAGCAACTTATGCAACAAATAGGGACTTAATTATCGAAAACGACCCATTTTGGGGCTGTGACCATCCAAAATGTTTGCAAATGGTCAACCGACCCTCAAACCACGACACATACCTCATGACTAAAAAAATACACTTGCAAAAACTTACAAAAAATAATTTCAATACCTGGTTTGAAACTTATGCAATAAATAGGGACTTAAGTCTCCCGAAAATGACCCATTCACACACCTCACAACTAATAAAATACACTTGCAAAAGCTTATAAAAAAAATTCCTATACCGGTTTGCAACTTATGTAACAAATGGGGATTTAAATGTCAAAAATGACCCATTTTAGGGTTTTGTCCACCCAAAATACCCGAAAATGGTCAACTGACCCCCAAAACTTTGCACACACCTCACGACTAATAAAATACACTTTCAAAAACTTATAAAACACAATTTTGATACCTAGCTTGCATGTAGAGACTTGAAAAAAAAAAATAATAATAAAATAAAATATCTAAATCGGTTTACGAAGTGCCAGGATAAATCCATAGGATTGATACGAATTATAAATTTATATTTACATATATATATATATATATGTCCGTAAAATTTCTAAAGGAAATTATTGAAAAAATAATAATAAAATAAAAGAGATATAAAGGGAAAGTGTCGGCAGCCTTGGGAAATAGACATATAATGTGTGGTGTGTGTTTGAGTGTAGAGAGAAATTAAAAGAGAAACCGAGAGAGAGATGGAAAAAAAAAAAACAGGGGTTGGTCGCGTGAAAACAGGGGAAGAAAAGAAAAGAGAGAAAGAGAAAAAGAGAGAGAGGGAGAAGGAAGGGAAGAAGCGGCGATGGTTGCGAGGGGAATCGAGGCTAGGGAGCGACGGAGTGGTGATGGGTTTTGGCTTTCTTGGGGCTGTGATGTTGTGGTTTTGTCAGTGGCTACGGTGGACGACGGACAGTATCATGGGAACCAGAGAAATCGACCAAGAAGGCAAGAGTTCGGATCGAGAGTAGATGGGTTTTGCGATGGTCGGTGAGATGAGAAAGTGATGACGATGATGGTGGAAGAGATCGATGCATATATATATATATATATATGGCAGTTCAGGATTGTGTGGATGTTGCGGTTTGTAGGTTTCCCTTGTTTCTGCCGTTCCAATTGAGAACAGAGGTTGCTACTGGAGTTACGAAAGGGGGGCGAGTGTAGCGGTGGAACTGCTGTTCGGCCATGGAGTAGAACTTACAGGTGCAGAGGCTGGTGTGATACCTGGAACCGTGTGGTTGTTACGGTTTTGTGGTTGGAACTGTGTGTGTGGCTGTTTGGAACTGTGTGTGTGGCTGTGCGGCTGTTATGCGTATTGAGGCCGATTATTCGGGTTTGAAGTAGATTGACAGGAAGACGGGTGTGTAGAGAAAGAAGAGTGAAGGTTGTTGCTGTTGTGAATTTTGTTATGATTTGGGGAGAAATTTGCAGAGATATATATATATATATATATATATTTGTTGTGTTTGTATGGTGGTTGCTGGAGATGGAGATAGAGATATATATATATATATATATCTGCAGAAAATTGGGGAAAAAGCATTTCACGATAGATTTTCCATTTCACGCGACATTGATCGGAAGGGGCAAGAGTTCAGTGGATACAGTATGGATCGAAAAATTGAGAATCAAATTTGGGATATGTCAGGTAGGTTCAATTTCTCTCTGTTTAGGAACCTTGTTGTTGTTGGATGGATGTTGCAACGGTAGTGAAAAATGTTGTCGATGGTGTTGCTGCTGGGTTTCACGATCGGTGACGTTGAGGTTTCAAAATCTGTAAAATCTAGGTTGTGACGATGATGGTCACGGCTGGGGATACGACAGGCTTGAAGGTCGATGACATGCATGGCGTTGGGAAATCGGTGCAGATTAAGGTGGGGATTCTGATCTAGCTCGGAACTTTGAGTATAGTTGTTACAGTTTTGTGGTTCGGAGTTGACGGAGGTAATGATGCAGCAGGTGATATGTGTATATGTGTGTGTGTATGTTGCGGTTTAAGGATGGTTCCCTCTGTTTTTCTGTTGCAGTTGTAATCAGGGGTGAACGTCAAGTGGATTGGGAGGTGCCAACTTCGGCCATATCGCTAGATCATGACCTAAAGTGGATTTCTGCTTCAGGTTTTGGTAACTCGGTGGTCATGGGTTGGTTCAACAGAAGATGGTGGACTGTGATGAGATAGTATTTCAAATGACTTGGCGATAAATTGTACACTGATAACTCAGGTGGCCACAAAATGAAAATTGGGTTGGCACGTCATGAGTAAAGTGTTTGGTGATCGTGATGCCGAAGCTAATACTAGATAATTGGATGCAAGAGAGATTGATGTTGCAGTAGGAAGTTATATACGTATATGTATGCGTGTAGTAATTTTATGGCATAAAATAGAGGAAGCGAACTGGGAATTGAAACTGTTTAGGTAGACTAGCGATGAGGAATGGATGGAATGCTTAAATAGGCTGGTTTGTGTAATTTTACAAGCGTACATCATCTGGAGGGTTGATTGAGTCTAGAACTTTATTTGAAAACTTAATGGCCATCCTTCGGGATGTTGTTATCTGTTATGATGGCACGGTGAGAAATGTATGTAGTAATTCGATTATCCAATTTGAGTATGGGATCAAGGTTGAAGAAGTTGATGAAACTGGATTTAAAATGGTTGGCCGACTCGATCAACCTGCCGGTGTGTTTTCTTCTACTTCCGAACCGTGGACTAAAGATGAACCTGGTTGATTAGACTACGTAGTGGACATGACTTCTTAGGGTTGAAAGAACCTGATCAGGTATGGTACTTTGCTAAGTAAGGAATAGAATTAAATTAGGATTGATGTGCATATTGATTGAATGATTTTTGTGTTCGATAGAAGATCACATAGGAGTTGTTGCTTTGAGAAACTTTGAGTTGATTATTTATGTGCGTCCATGTTTCCTGTGATTATTTGAGAGTTGTGATTTATTTCTTGTGTTGTCATCATGGGTGATTTATGTTTTAGAAGGATTGTTGGTATTGTGACGTGGATTGCATAAGTATTGAGATTGATTGTGCATGGTGCGTATATTTGCGGATGAAGTCTTATGATTCAGTTGCTATTGTTATTTTTAAGAGGACGATGTTGTTTAATTGGCATGCTTTATGCATTGGTGAAATGTTTTATTGAGATTGCGATATTGCATGATGAAATCATGGCATATTGGCATCGTGCGATTCCTTGAAAGCATAATGTGGGTCAGCACGAGGTGCTGGTGCATTATGAGGGTGCAGATCCTGTGGTGAAAAACCCAAAATTGGCCATTAGGTACTCGCAGGCCTACGGGGTCCGGACCGTAAAGCGAGACATATATTGGTACTTGCATGCCAACGGGGAAGAACCGTGAAGCGAGACATGGGTGTGGCATTGAGATACATGGGTGTGTCACGCATATTACTTGTGCATTGTGTTCATGAATTTGTGAACGTGATGTAGGGTTTTATACAGATGTAGTTTGTACATTGTCATTATATTGTATGCATGATTAGGGAGGCATGTAGATATACATGTACACTTGCACATGCCACGTCTTAATTTTGTTCCTTGCATTAGTATTGTACCATACCAGCATGTTGGCGCTGACCCATTCGTGGGCACAGGTTTCAGATAAAGCTCCTAGTACGCGGGACTTGATGAAGTCTTGGAGAAAGGAGAGGAAATAAATTTGGAAAAATATTTGGGGCCTTGGGGCGTATTTTGATATTATCAAAGATTGGTGTATTTCTAAAAAGAATGGAAATGGTATTGTATATTGTAATAAATAATCTTTTAGTTTAAGTGTAGGAGTAGATGTGATGGATTGGATAATTAGACAATGTTTATTTAACTTTGATAAGGTTGTGGCCATCGAGTGAGGATGGATTGTGATGTATTTATATTTATATGATGTTATATGATGCATTGTGATTATCAGGGGGAAAAAGGTTCGAAAAACAAAGAAGGTTCTGCCGAAATTTTTATAAACCGGGAATGTATGTGTATTGACAGAGATATATGGATGTAGCTTTATGTTAGTGGAATAGGCTTGTATCTAATCAGTAAATGAGTTATATATTTATTTATTGACTTTATTTTATTTTCTTTCTTTTGTTTCGTTCAGTTATTGACTTTATATTTTATTTTCTTTCTTTTGTTTCATTCAGTCGCGTCCCCGGGTTCGGTCGGGAATTCGGGGCGTGACATTGCAACTTATGCCACAAATAGACTTCGTGTCAAAAATAGCCATTTTGAAACTTTGGCCGCTAAAAATGCCCGAAAACCATCAATCAACCCCCAAACTATTGCACACAATTCAAGAATGATAAAATACACGTGTACAAACTTATAGAGTAGAATTCTGATACTCAGTTTGCAACTTATGCAACAAATAAGGACTTAGGTGTTGAAAATAGAAAATTTTGGGGTTTTGACGGCCCAAAATGCTAGAAAATGATAAACCAACCACTAAACCACTACATACACCTCACAAATAATAAAATACCCTTGCAAAAACTTATAGAACATAATTCTGATACCCGGTTTGCAACTTATGTCACAAATAGGGACTTAAGTGTAAAAAATTACCTATTTTTGGGCTTTAACTGCCCAAAATGCTAGAAAACGGTCAAGTAACCCCCAAACTACTACACACCTCAATACTAACAAAATACACACGCACAAACTTACGGAACACAATTTTAAAACGCAGTTTTCAATTTATGTAACAAATAGGGACCTGTATAGATCTGAAAAATTAGGATAAATTTTTCATTTTTGTCGGTAAGGCACTATTCATGCACTATTTGTTGGTAAGGCGCTATACATGCATCATTTAGACAGAAGTCATGTTTAGAAGCATAATTTGAGTATTCCATAGAAGAGAAATATGCTTAGACTGTTAAACTATACCTCCTATGAGAATTTGAGACTAAACGGAGATAGTTTGAAAAATAGACCCAAAAAGAGCATCCCGGGTGGCCCGGCCGCAACCGCCAACAGGAAAAAATAAATTTTTTGAAAAAATATCATTTAAAATAATTTTAAGAACTTTGGCTAAAGCAGAATGTCAAATTGAGGCGTTTCGGGATGGGTTGTAGTGTAACGGGGTCCCAGACTCATTAAGGGCAAAAAGGTCTTTTTGCCCCCTTAGCCCTTGAGTATAAATACAACACTTGGGACATAAATTTCTTAGAATTGGTCTGAGAATATAGCAGCAGGTCGTGCATGGAGAAAAAGGTGAAGAAAACCAAGGACCAACTTTCAACCCTTTAAAACTTATCTCTAGGCTTGGATTTTCACAAGGCTTCCTTCTGGGAAGTTGTTCCTCACATCAAGGGCTATGTTCTTACCAATTGGTTTGGCTACACAATGAGCACAACTCCCTAGGATTGGTAAAAACCCTTTTTAGGTATGATATTTTGCTAAGTAAAGAATATGGATAAGTTTAGTAGTATTTTTATATGTTAATTGTATGAGTTACATGCTTATTTGTTATTAGAGAATCTCCTAACTTATAGTTACTTTGAAAACCTAGGGTTGGTACCTTATGTACCTATGTATTCTTTGAGAATTTGTTGAAGTGATGAACATGTAATATGACTATATGTGTAATTCATTGCATCTAGCTTATGTTCATATAGACAAAGTCTTGTAGTTGAAAAGTTATGATTTATTCTATGTGTTGATACTTTATGTATTTTGTAATCTTTGAGAATTTGGTAAGGTTTGAATATGTAATATGTTTATATGTGTAATTGATTGGATTACATGCTAGGTTCATGTAGGCAAAGTTTTATGATTCAAAAGTTATAGTTGCTTTAAGTATAATGCATTATTTAAGGCATACACCATGTGTTTGATGAAATAATTCATTGGAATTGCATAGAAAAATCAAGGCATGTTGGAATATTGTGAATCCTTGGAAACATGGCATGAGTTAAGCACCTTGGTGCTATGCATTATGAGGGTGTAGATCCTGTGGTGAAAAACCCAAAATTGGCCATTGGTTCTCACGTTCCAACGGGGACGAACCATGAAGCGAGACATACATTTGGTACTTGCGTTCCAACAGGGAAGGACCGTGAAGCTAGACATGGGTGTGACATAGAGTTGCATGTGTGTGTCATGCATATTGCCATTGTATAGCATTGAGGGATTGGAGGGTTTATAGCTTATAAATGTACACTTGCAAATGTCACGCCTTAACTTTATTCTTTTATTTAGCATTATGTCATACAAGCCATCGTGCTTACCATTTATGGGATTACATATTACAGATGAGGCTTTCAATACTTAAGACTTGACGAAGCCATAGGAGCACGGAGGAGAAAGTAGAATTTGAAGCATATTTGGCCTAAGGGCCATATTTTTTTTATGTATGGCCGTAAGCCCAAATAACTTGTGTTAAATTTGAAGAATAGCGAACTATAGGCCCTATGCCTTTTTGTAATGTAAGGGTTTAAACCCAAATGACAAATAGGATGTTTTGTTTAATGTGCATCACATGTAAATGTTGAAAACAATAGTTGTATGTTTAATTTCTATGAATTTGTGGCCATCGAGTGAGGGTGGAATGTATATATCCTTGTATATATGAATTGTCGTAAAGTATTAGGTTGAAAATGCTTAGAAAATAAAGGAGACCATGTTAAAATTTTGTGAGTTAAAAAGGGCCATTAGGTGTGTAAAATGCCCATGAATAAGTGAAAAAAGTGTCAAAAAGTGGGGGTTAAAAATCTTGAAGAAGTAGGTTAAAAATTAGAAAAAAATTCAACTTTCAACACTTTGGAAAAAAAAAATCAGAAAATAGAAAAAAATCAGCTTGTAGCAATTACACTCTTACTATAGTGTCACTGCAGCAGACCAGCCCTAGCCGCAGCCGTAGCCCCGTGCGCCTACAGCATGCCATGCCGTGCCACACCTACCCCTCTACGCGCATGCGCCTGCCTACTTTCTTGCCCATGTATGCCCATCCTGACAGCGCCTTGACACCCCCCCTTAGCCACCTTTTTGGGCCATGTTTGGCCATTTTTTTAGGCCGTGTTTGGCCACTCTCATAGGCCATATTTGGCCATTTCCTTAGACAAATGTTGGTAGACTTTTTGACCTATTTTTAGCCTATGTCTTAGGGCATTTGGGGCCCATTCGGGCCATCGTTCCAAGATATATTTAGAGACATTTTGGGGCTATTTTGAAGGGCATACTTTAACACAACTTAGACTAATTTTGACTATTAGTTGGGGGAGATATTTGATTGGCATTTGAAACGCATCTTGAGTAAGTCTAGTAGCAAATTTTCATTCTAAATTTTGGAGAAATATGGAGAAACAAATGAGTAATCAACTAAATCCATATAATTTCCTATTATTTATTTTTCTTAATTCATTTCACTCACTCCCCGGGTTTATGAAAATTCGGGGCGTGACAGGACCTAAGTGTAAAAAATGACCCATTTTGGGGCTTTGACCTCTCTAAGTGTCCCGAAGCAATCAGCCGACCCCCAAACCACCGCAGACATCTCACAACTAATAAAATACACTTTCACAAACTTAAAAAACACAATTCTGATACCTGGTTTGCAACTTAGGGACTTTAAGTGTCGAAACTGCCCATTTTGGGGTTTTGACCGCCCAAAATCCCTAAAAATGATCAACCAATCCCTAAACTACTTCACACACCTCATAACTAATAAAATACACATGAACATACTTACATAATACAATTATGATACCCATCTTACAACTTATGCAACAAATAAGGACTTGAGTATCGAAAATGACCTATTTTAGGGCTTTGAATGCCCAAAAATGCTCGAAAATAATCAAACAAACCTCAATCCGCTACACACACCTCACAACTAATAAAATACACATGCAAAAACTTACAGGACACAATTATGATCCCCAATTTGCAACTTATCCAACAAATATGGACTTAAGTATCGAAAATAACTCATTTTGGGGTTTTGATTGCCCAAAATGCCCGAAAATAGTCAATCGACCCCCAAACCACTGCACACACCTCGCAACTACTAAAATACATGTGCAAAAACTTATGAAACACAATTTTGATACCTGATTTGCAACTTATGCAACAAATGGGGACTTAAGTGTCAAAAAGACCCATTTTAGGGTTTTGACCACCTAAAATGCTCAAAAACGGTTAATCGTCCCCCAAACTGTTGCATACACCTCATAACCAATTGCAAAAACTTATCGAACATAAGTCTGATTTCCAATTTTCAATTTATGCAAGAATTTGTCTTTTTCAAATAAATTTATGCAATAAAATATGTAATTTCATATTTATTTCAAATATGTTTTTATTCATATCTCATAATTTATTGGGTCATTCAATTATAATTCCTCCACTAAGATTTCAATTATAATAGAATCCAACTCTAACTCTTATAACTCAACAAGTCTAGTTGACTTTTATGGACAATTTTGTCACGCCCCGAATTTTTCACAAACCCGGGAGTGAGTGAAATGAAATAAGAAAAGTAAATGAAAGGTCATAAGAAGAATTTAATCGCTCATTCTTTCATTTCCCCATGCTTTCCCCAAAATTTAGAAGTGAAAATTTATTAACTAGACCGACTCAAGATGAGTCCCAAATAGTAGTCAAACACCTCTCCCAACTAATGGTCAATGTAGAGATCTGAATTTTTGGAATAAATTTTTCTTTCCATAAATGTGTGTGCACGTGTGTAAATGAGTGTATAGGCATGTATAAACTAAGTATAATAATGTGTATGAATGATGTATTGTGTATGTGTGTATATGTATATAGTATTATATGCTACATGTATACATATATTTAAATATATTGAAAGAAAAGAAAGAAATACAACAGCATGCAGTGTGTGTAGGTCTGTGTATATGTACTGCCATGAGGTCAGCAAGTGGCGTGTGTAATATAATATGTATATATATATGTATGTATATATATATGTATGTATATAACACCAAATGTCAACTAGCATTTAATGCAAAGCTGTAATAGACAAGAAAGAAAGCAGAAAGAGGTGTGGGAGAAGAGAGGAAATGGAGATAACCAAAAGAGAGAAAGAGTGACAAGGGGTTGAGTGTTCTGATGTGTATGTAAGATGTGTGTGTTGGTTAGAGAGGAAACAGAGAACAAAAGACCGAGTGGGAAAGGTGTGAGCGTTGGAAGAAAGCTCAGGGAGTGAACCAAGAAGAGGGAGAAGAAGGAAATAGAGGAACTGCACCAAGGAGTTCGAAATAGGTATGTCAAGTTAACTACTGTTTTCAAATTTTAAGACATGATGATTAGTTTGATTTATGGGGTTTTATAGAGCAAGAAATGTGGAACAAAATGCAAAAAAAAATCGATTAAAAAGACCAAAAAATGAAGTAGAACAAGGGAGTTATAGGTCTAGGGTGATCACACGGGTCCTTCATATTTTATGCATGAAACTTAGCTAAAATGATGGGAAATCGTTTATACTAAGTGCAAAAGAAGGTTTAAATAAATTTAGGGTTGAAATAGTGTAAGGAAGAGCTCAAAGTTGAGAAGTTTCAGTCCATCAGAGCTACGGGTTCCCTCAGTTTCGAGTGGATTTAGAGAATGAAATTAAAAAACAAATATTAGAAATAAGATCCTCATGAAAAATGGAAGAGGACGACATTTGAAAAACATTGAAAATCCACCGAAACAGTGTCAACGTCACCGGAGATGGCGAAAGAACCCTAGCGTTGCCCTATCGGAAAGTCGGTGAGACGATGAACAGTGTCTCCCCGAAGCGATGTCGTTTGATAATATATACAGGCGATACTGCGTCGTTTTGAAATGAGGATTTTTAATTTAAAAGGAGAATTTGGACTGTTTGGTCACAGCCTCTGGAAATTGAATTAGGTTATGCTAAATAAGGACTGAATAGCCTATTCGAGTTTAAGTTGCCTATCCACTGTTTGGACCATGAAAAATCAGGAAAAAATGATGGGGCTGCGCCCCCTACGACTCGAACCAAGGATCAGTTGTATGAAAGGGGCACGTGTAACCAAAGTGGATAGGACAATCCTGTGCCCTCTTTGTTACACAAATATATATATATATATATATATTATATGATAATGATAGTTAATTAATTAAATTAATTAAATTATTTTAATTAAATTAAATATTAGCAAAATGGCCCAAAGTCCAAATTAAACAAGTTATTAGTGTATTTTGACTATCTTGGACCTTCTAAGACCAATGGTGAGGTCCGTGATGTGAGACAAGGTCCCAAAAAATAAAATACCCGTAGGAATACTAAAATAACCAAAATGTCCCTAAGTCAAAGAATAGTCAAACAAACTCTGATTGAAATAAAAGAACAGTAAATTTTTATTATTTCGAGCATTCTAGACTAAGCCGTGGAGCCCGATTTTCTAAAAGAGGTCTCGAGAAGAAAAAAATCGTAGAAGTGCAAAATAACTATTTTACCCTTTTTAGCACAGATGGCCAAATTGAATTTCACGAAAGCCTAAACCAACTTTCTTCGACATTCCGGATTCAATGGTAGAGTTTATTTTAGTAAAATAGAAACTCATGAAATAAAAACATAAAATTTGATGAATAGCATAATTTAAGTAGCAATAGACTGAGTTATATTTCATGATTTTTAGGAAGCTGAAAGGAAAAGAGAAGGCGGTTTGACCTTCTACATTCTCACTGTTTGGTTCAACTACAAAGTGGACACGACTCCCAAGGGTTGAGAAAAATCCTTCTAGGTATGATGTTTTGCTAACTAAGAAATAGGATTAAGTTTAGAAATATTTTATGAGTAAATTGAATGATTTATATGCTTAACTGTTGTTGGGGAATTATTTGGAATATGTTTGCTTGATAACCTAGAGTTAGTTGTTTACGTGCTTGTGTGTTTCTTGCATTCTTTGAGAATTTAGTAAAGTGATGAACGTGAACTGTGATCATGTGTTTAAATTGACTGTAAGAGACATGTATTCATGTGGAACAAGTTTTGTGATTTAAATGTTATCATAGCTTCAAGTATGATACATTAGTTAAAGCATGCTTCATTGAGATTATATTATTGTGTGGTGAAATCAAAGCATATTGGTATATGGTGAATCCTTTGGAAACATAATGTGGGTTGAGCACTTGGTGTTATGCATTATGAGAGTGTAGATCCTGTGGTGAAAAACTCAAAATTGGCCATTGCATTGGTACCCAAATCCAACGGAGGGAGGTCCGTGAATGGGTGTTGGTACTTAGATCCATCGGATGCAGTCTGTAAACGAGACATGGGTGTGGCATGGAGTGCATGGGTGTGTCATGCATATTTTCATTGCATCTTATTAATGAATTGGAAAGTATCTAGATTATAATTGTACACTTTGCACATGCCACGCCTTAATCTTGTTTCTTGCATTAGCATTATGTTATAGCAGCTGTTGAGCTGACCCATTCGTGGGATATCATATTACAAATGATGGTCCTGATACTTGAGACTTGAGGAAGTCTTAGAGAACAGAGGAGACGTGGATCATGGAGGATTTTTGGCCCTTGGGGCATATTTTAATGTTGTACAAGGGTATGAGCCCTAAACTATACATGTTTATTTTGTATGTTATGAAACAACGGGTAAGACTCTATGGATTAGTATCAGAACATGAATTGGGTTAGTGTTTGAAATGCATGTAATTGTCCTTTATTATCCCTTTTTTTGTTTATTTCACTCACTCCCCGGGTTTGTGGAAATTCGGGGAGTGACAGTCAAGGTAGTCCAAGTAGTGTCCAAAAATGGTCTCTAAAATGGTCTCAAATCATCCCTAAAAATGCCTTGGAATGATGGCCCAAATGGGCCCCAAAATGCCCTAAGGCATGGTCCAAGAATGGGTCAAGAAGTCGACCAAAAATTGTCTAAGGACGGGAGGCCAAACATTGCCCAAAAAGGTTACCAAAAATAGCCCAAAATGGTGGCCAAACATGGCCCAAAGGTTAGCCAAACATGGCCCATTATGGTGCCCAAACATAGTTAAAAAAAGTGCCTAAACATGGCTAAAAAAAAGTGGCTAAAGGAGCTGGTGTCAAGGGGTGTCAAGGGCTGGGCAGCAGGTGGTTAGCAGCAGGTGGCTGGCAGCATGTCACGCCCCGAATTCCAACGAACCCGAGGCGCGAGTAACGAGACAAAAGAAATAAAATAATAAAGGAATAAAAGATAATTAAGGACAATCACATACATTCTACATACTGTTCTGATACATACAGAAGGTCTGGTCCATCTATTCACAACATACAAAATAAAATACAGTCTCGGGCTTATGCCCTTACACAATATCAAAAGCGCCCCTTGGGCCTAACATAGTCCCTAATCAGATCATCTCCTCGTCTCGTACAGCTGGTACATCATCTGAAATGTTTGCCCTACTAAAGGGGTCAGCTCAACATGCTGGTACAATATAATGCTAATGTAAGAAACAGAACTAAGGTCGTGGCATGTGCATGTGTACAGTTATTTCTATATGGCATTCGATATCATGATGGCAGCATATAAACAATATGCAGTATATGAGCAGTATGCGTGACACACCCATTCAACTCTATGCCACCTATGTCTCATGATACGGTCATTCTCTGCTGGCATGAGTATCGCCACGTATGTCTCGCTTCACGGTCCGGAATCCGTCAGGCAGGCAAGTACCTATTGGCCGATTTTGGGTTTTTCACCACAGGATCTGCACCCTCATAATGCAAAGCACCAAGTGCTTAACCCACGCCATGTCCAAGAATCACACTATGCCAATATGCTCTGATTTCATCATGTCATAATGTAATCTCAATGATGCATCTCATTCATACATAAAGCATGCCTTCAAGTACACAATTCATAATATCAACAGTTCTTCAAAGCATATGATTCACACACTACACTAACACATGCGATATACACATAATCATTATCCAACTTAACAAGATAGCATGTAGCACATAAGCATGTGAACACTCAAGCAAACATGTGAACAATCAAGGCAGTAAAGCAAGTATTCCTAATCTCAATTCTATTTCTTACTTAGCACAATATATCGTACCTGATAATCGATCTCAACTCAAAAAGGTGTACTCGTGGTAGGGTAGAATCACAGTGAGAATACCGAAGGTCAGATCACCTTCTCATTGCCCTCTCGTGTCCCTAAAATCATAACAGGTAATTCAGTTCATTGTCATTTGAATTTATTCTATTCATCAAATTTTATGTCTTTAATTTATAAGTTTCTATTTTGCTGAATTAGACTCTACTATTGAGTCCGGAACGTCGAAGAAAATAAGTTTAGGTTTTTGTAGAACTCAATTCAGACATCTGGGTTCAAAAGGGCAAAACAATCATTTTGCACTTTACACGGGTCCTTACATTTTGTGACCTCTTTTCATAAATTGGACCCCACGGTTGAGTCCGGAATGCTCGAGATAATAAAGTTCCACTATTTGTTTACTAAATTCGGAGCTCATTTGACTGTATTTCAATTCAGGGGCATTTTGGTAATTTTAAAGGTTACTACAGGTCTTTTATTTTTTGGGACCCTGTCTCGTAAAACGGACCTCACCATTGGTCTCAGAATGGCCGAGATAGTCAAAATACACTAATGACTTGTCCCATTTAGACTCCGGATTATTTTAGAGTATTTTAAATAATTAAATTAATTAATTAATTAATTAATTTAATTATTATTTTATTAATATTTAAATCTGATGGGTCTAATTGTAATTTCTCTAAAGTTTGGGGGTTAAAAGGTAATTTCTGAAAGTTCAGGACAGAATGGTAATTTTCAGAAAGTTCAGGGGCAATTTCGTAATTTGCAAAACCCTATTCTCAATTTGGAAAGCCAAACAGTGGCTAATCCAAAATAGGGATAAGATATCCCTGTTCCTATTTAATTCAAATTTCTAATTTCTTATCTCTGTAACCAAACAACCTCAATTAGGTTTTTAATTTAAAACATCAGTGCGACACGTGGCAGGGGCGGATCAGCCCCGCCCGAATCGGACCCGACCCGGACCCGAAACCCGACCCGGGTGCCTCCCTTCTTCCCCGAATTTTCGGCGGTGAACCAGTAGGGTTCCGGCGCCTCTTCCGGCGCCGGCGACTGTTTTTCGGCGACATTTTCAAGGTTTCAAAATGCAGTTTTCTTCATTTTCTCCCCAGGATTCCATATCTAAAGTTAGTTTTTGATTTGGCCCTTTGGATTTTCACGAAAATGGGAAAATCAGTGGCTCCGGCCAACTGAGATTCTCCATTTTCGAGCTTGTCCCCTCACTGGTTTTGGTTCATTCAAACTCCACATGGTTTCTGCACCTTAGGGGGTTATTTTCCCATCATCCAAACACGGTTTTGTACATAAAATGCTAACCCAATCCCCCCCATGGCCGTGACCTGCAAATCCCCTTTTCTCCCTCATCTTTCAACCATTTTCCTTCATTCTTTTTGCATTATTTTCCTTATAACATGCTTAATAAAACCCTATGATTTAAACTAAACAAATCATGCTTTTAAAATTTAAACAGAAGCAACCCACTTACCTTGAAATTCCTGATTTTCTCTCGGTTGGTTGCTTCCTTCCCCCCTCTGTTCCTCTTGGTCACTTCTGCTTCTTCAGAACTCTCTCTCCCTTGCTCTCAGTCTTTCCTTCCTTCTCTTTTCTTCCCACCCGAGACCAACACCCATACATCACTCAAACACCTCCATTTCTCTCCCTCGGTTACTCCCCCTTCACAACCCCTTTCTTTGACCTTTTTCTCTCTGCATCAGCCACCTGCTTTCTTCCCCTCATGCAGCTTTGCATTTAATGCAAAGCTGCCCTACTTACCTATATGTATATATATCACTCATCACACACACTAGACACACACTAAACACACACACACCTAACCGAGACCTCACACACTCACACACCAAGTCTGATGTTCCCTCACACAGTGCACACATGCACTGTTCTAAACCTATGCATACACACATATACATACATATTCATGCACATATATCACCCTACATATGTGTACATACATACCATACATGTTCACCTACACATACATGCATCCATGTATATAATAATAATAACATACACATTAAAATTTAATAACAATAATAATAATAAAAAAAATAAAAAATTTTAATAACCAAAGAAAATTTTATATAGAAAAATTTTTTTCGGGTTATTACACAGCAGTAGGCCACGCATGGCCGTGGGCGCGCAGGGTGCGCATAGGCGCGGGCGCAAGTGGGGGCGAGGCAGGCAAGACGGGCGCAGGGTGCGTGGCGCGTAGGCTCGAGCGTGCGCACGCATGTGTGGCATGCAGCTGGCTGGGCAGGGGCTGTGCAGGCTGTTCCAAAATGTGATTTTTTTGCAGAAACACTGTAGCAACAGTGTAATTACTGCAAGCAAATTTCTCTATCTGCTGCACTAATTTTCTCTATTTTGTGACTTTTTTTCCCAAGTTTTGAAGGTCCTTTTTTTCCCATTTTTAGCCTATTTCTTCAAGGTTTCTAAACCTCCATTTTGAGCACTTTTCTCACCTATTTAGATGATGTTTTGCACACTTAATTTTTTCCTTAATTTCACTAAAATCTTGACATAACTTCCTTTGTTTTCCAAGTCTTTTTCCCACATGATACATTTTATAATTTCGGGTTTGCACATTCCATCCTCACTCGATTGCCACAGTCTCATTGAATTTATATATGCATCATTTAAATATATACAATTCATCACACCTACACATATGCTTGAACTTTAAAGGTTACATTATCATATTCATTACAACATATAAGGTCTTTTCCATTCTTTTCATAATACACAAATCTTCTATAACATTATTTCATATGGTTTAGAGCTTATGCTTTTGTACAACATCAAAATATGCCCCAAGGGCCAAAAATCCTCCATGGTCCACTTCCCCTACGTCCTTCAAGACTTCATCAAGTCTTCAAGTGCTGGGGGCCTCATCGAATATGATATCCCACGAGGGGTCAACACAATTGCTGGTATGACACAATGTTAATGCTAGGAACAAATTTAAGGAGTGGCATGTGCAAGTGTACATTTTAAAAGCTATACATCTACCCATTCATCAATACAATGCAAAGGTGATATGCATGACGCACACATGCAAACTCTATGCCACACCCATGTCTCATTTACAGATCGTTCCCAATGGACCTTGAGTACCAACACCTGTTCACGGATTGCTTCCATTGGATACTAGGAACCAATGAAATGGCCAATTTTAGATTTTTCACCACAGGATCTACACCCTGATAATGCATAACACCAAGTGCTCAACTCACGCCATGCCTCCAAGGATTCACACTATGCCAACATGCTTTGATTTCATTCTTATGCAATTTAATGAAACATTTCATCAACACATGGAGCATGACTTAAAATATGCCTCTTTCATAAAATAAAGCATAACTTCAAATTTACAACACTTTGTCTACATGAATGTAAGTCACAATTCAATGAATTAAACATATGATCAAGTCTCATGTTCACCACTTTAACAATTTCTCAAAGAAAATACAAATACACAAACTACCAACTCATGGAATAATTCATAACTCTCACACCACAAGAGTTTCTCAACATAAACATAATCTAGAATATAATGAATCAAACATACCAACAAGTTACATGTTCATCACTTTACCAAATTCCCAAAGAACAACAAGGAATACACAAGTGCATAAATAATCAACTCTAAGTTTTCAAAGCAACTACCACCTAAGTGATTTTCTAACATCAAGTAAAGACCTAAATCATTCAATCAACACATAGAAAGGCAAGAAAACTCAAATTTATTCCTAACTTAGCAAGGTATCATACCTAAACTAGTCTTTTGCAAATCGAGGGAGTTGTGTTCATTGTGCAGCCAAACCAATTAGTGAGAATATAGTCCTTGTTGAGAGGAACAACTTCTTAGAAGGAACCTTTGTGAAAATCCAAGCTTAGAGGTGTGTTTTGGTGGCTTGAAACTTGAAAACCCTAGGTTTTCTCACCTTTTCTCTCCCATGCACGACTTCTGCTCTTTCTCCAGCCAAAAATTGTGATTTTTAATACTAAGGGGTTATATTTATACTAAAGGGGCAAAAGGGCAAAATGACCTTCTTACCCTTAATGAATCCGGGACCCTGTTACATTACAACCCATCCCGAAACGCCTAAATTCAAAATTTTACTTTAACCAAAGTTCTTAAAATTATTTTAAATAAAAATTTTCAAAAAATTAAATTTTTGCCTGTGGCCGGGTTTGGCCGGATCCACCCGGATGCCCTTTTGGTCTAATTTTTGAAACTATCTCCGAATAGGCTCAACATTTTACAGGAGGTTTATTTTAACATTATAAGCATTTTTCTCTTCTATGACATACTCAAAATATGCTTCTAAACATGTCTTACATCTAAAAGTGCATGTGTAGTGCCCTACTGACAAACGGTGTATGAATAGTGTCTTACCAGCAAAAATGAAAAATTTACCCTCATTTTTCAGATCTCTACAATTTAGTCCCAAAAAAAAATTACCAAAAGACAAAAATAGTCCTCTGTAGCCACAAAAAAAGGGAGAGATTTTTTATACTAAAAAAGGCAACCACAATCCAATCCACTAATCCCTCAATTTTTGGTGTTGAAATTGGAGTTTCTAAATCCCTATACTTTCAAATATCATCAAAAATTTGAAAAGGAAAACAAAGATAAACAAAAAAGATAAAAGAATGAATTTTTATACAATATGAAATTGTGAAATTATACAATAAGATTATAATAAAACAAAACATAAACATATGCATTTTTATGTGAAATATGTGAAATATAAAATAATACAGTATGAAATAGTGAAATTATACATTAATAAAAAAAGATAAAAGAAAATAAAACATAAACATATGCTTTTTTATAATTAAAAAAATACTGACATGTAAGAATTTACAGACCATTTAACGAACAAAGACAATGATGTACTCACTATAAAAACAAATCAAAGAATGTATATTACAAAACAAAATTTCAATAACGACTAAAGAATAATTTATATAAACTAAAAAATGAAAAATGGATAGAATACTATGTAAATAATACAAATATTGTATAAAAAAATCATGAATATAATGCGTATAATGAACAGAAAACTAATATGAAAAAAAACCAAAAACCAAAAACCAATATATATATATATATAATCACATACCTGATTATAAATAGAATACAAAATGATTCTGATTGTGAATGAAAATTCGATGAACAACTTTTAATATAAACCAAAGTTGAGATAACAGTAAAGAAGAAAAAGGAAGATAAGAAAAAAAGGTTTAGATCTAAACAGATAAGGAAATTTGTAGTGGAAAAAAGAATAGAAAAACAAACAACAAAGAGGTGACCAAGCCCAAACAATTCGCAGTCAATGATACTGAAAATAGATAAGGAATGTATTCAAATTCAAATCAAAAATCAAAAAGTAACCAAAAATAATATCAATCAGTGAAGAAACAAATTAAAAAAAAGTCAATCCAATAACGTAAAAAGATAATAAATAAAAAGGGTAAATTAGTCATTGAAAAATATATAAAAAAAAATGACATGTAATCCATAAGTTACTTTACAATGAAAAATGGAAAAAAAGAAATTGTCCTTTACAACAAAAATGTAACTAATGTGGATTAACTAATAATAAAGTCACTAATATAGGGCTTGAATGCCAATTAACTCTAATTTATTTAATCTTTATTTCAGATTGTTGGATTCTTGTGTCACCATGGAAGTGCATCAGGCTAGGGGTGCCACATTTCTTTATTCTTTTTTCAAACATTAAGATGAGTATACTTGGCACAATTGTACTCATATAATATTCTAATTAAATCTTGTTATATTTATGGAAAATTTTATTTAATTTATGGCACCATTTTAATATCTTAATTGTGACGTATAGGATTCTTTATATCATTGATGACGCAGGTTTGAATAGGTGAAAATGAAAATAAATTTATACAAAAAATTGTTGTGGTGTGAAAAAATCAGAAAATCATTATTAACAACGCACAATGAGCGCCGCTAATAATGGGCTAATAGCAGCGCACATTGAATGCCACTTGTAATAACCCGAAAAAAAAATTTTTAAAATATAAAATTTCCTTGGTTATTAAAAAAAAAAATTTTTTTATTATTATTATTATTATTATAAAATTTTAATGTGTATGGGTTATGTATATGTAACATGTATATATGTGTGGGATGTTATAAATGTGTATGTGTAAAATAATGTATGTACATATGTATGTTGGTATGTATATGTATATATATATATATATATATATATATATATCAGTGCACTGTGTGTGTGGGTGCATCAGAACGTGAGAGTGTGTGTGTGAGGTGTCGGCTGAATGTGTGTGTTTAGTGTGTGTCTAGTGTGTGTGTGTGATGATGATATATATATGTGTAGGTATATAGGAGCAGCTTTGCATTAAATGCAAAGCTGCATTTGGGGAGAAGCAAGGGGCTGAACAGAGAGAGAGTCAGGTCAAGGAAGGCTGCAAGTGGAGGGGGAATAGAGAGAGAAAGAGAGGAGAGAGAAGAGGGTCAGTTGTGAGTGTTCTAGGTATATGTGTGTGCATCCGTGAGTTAAAAAGGAAAATAGAAGGAGAGGATTGAAGTGGGAAGAAGCAGAAGTGACCAAGAGGAACAAAAGGGGGGAGGAAGCAAACCATTGAGAGAAAATCAGAATTTTCAAGGTAAGTGGGTTGCTTCTGTTTTAAATTTTAAACATGACTTGTTCAGTTTAAATCATAGGGTTTTATAAAGCATGAAATAAGGAAAATAATGCAAGAAGAATGAGATAAAATGGTTAAGGGAAGAGGGAGAAATGGGGAGTTGCAGGTCACGGTTGGGGGAAATGGGTTGTGATATTTTGTGTTGAACTTGATTTGAACGGTTAGGAGACAAACCTTATTAGGTGCAGAAACTCATTAGAGACGAATAGAGGCCGAAACAGTTAAGGACCAAGCTCGAAATCATGAAAACATGGTTGGCCGGAGCTATGGTTTGGGGCTATTTCGTGAAGATCTAAAGGGCCAAACCAAAAACCAACCATAGGAATGGAACCCTCTAAAAGAATGGAAGAAAATGGCATTTTAAAACCCTTGAAAACTCGCCAGAAAATAGTCGCCGGCACCGGAGAAGGCGCCAGAACCCTACCGGAAGCTCATCGGAAAGTCGGGGAAGAAGGGTGACTGTGCGGGTCGGGTTCCGGGTCCGGGTCGGGTCCGGGTCGGGCGGGGCTGAATCGCCCCTGCCACGTGTCGCGCTGATGTTTTAAATTAAAAAGGGATTGGGTCTGTTTGGTTACGGACTTAAGAAATCAAAAATTTTAATTGAAATAGGAACAGGGATATCCTATCCCTGTTCTGGATAAGTCCCTATTTGGTTAACCTGATTGAGAATAGTAAAATTAATTAATTACAATTTGACCTTGAACTTTTTGGAAATTGAACCTTGACCCAAAACTTTCGAAAATTACAAACTGACCCCCCAACTATTGAAAATTACACTTTGACCCACCTGATTAAATTATTAATAAAATATTAATTAAATTAATTAATTAATTATTTAATTTAATTAATTTAATTAATTAATTATTTAATTTAATTAATTTAATTAATTCAATATTCAAAAATATCCCGAAGTCCAAATGGGACAAGTCATTAGTGTATTTTGACTATCTCGACCATTCTGAAACCAATGGTGAGGTCCGTTTTACGAGACAGGGTCCCAAAAAATAAAAGACACATAGTAACATATAAAATTATCAAAATGCCCTTGAATTGAAGTACAGTCAAACGAACTCCGAATTAGGTAAACAAATAGTGAAACTTTATTATCTCGAACACTCCAGACTCAACCATGGAGTCTGATTTGTGAAAAGAGGTCACGAAATGTAAGGACACGTGTAAAGTGCAAAATGACTGTTTTGCCCTTTTGAACCCAGGTGTCCGAATTGAGTTCTACGAGAACCTAAACTTATTTTCTTCAACGTCCTAGACTCAATGGCAAAGTTTAATTTAGCAGAATAGAAACCTATGAATTAAAAGACATAAAATTTGATGAATAGCATAAATTCAAATGACGATAGACTGAGTTATAATTTATGGTTTTAGGGACACCGACAGGCAAGGAGAAGACAGTCTGATCCTTCCACATCCTCACTACGTTACGAGTGCAGTTTGCTTGGGTTGTGACTGACCCGTCAGGTATGGTGTTTTGCTAATGTTAGAAATGAAGTTAAGTTAGGAGTATTTGTGAATGACTGAATGCTTTATGTGTTTGTTTGTAATGTGTTTACTTGATAACTTGGAATTGATTGTTCACATGTTTATGTGTTACTTGCAAGTTTAGTAAAGTGAAAAACATGAATTATGATATATGAACTCATGAGATATGCATGTATATGAAACTGATTGATGATTTATTTGTTATTGTCCGAGTACGCTACATTATTGAGATCCATGTTTCATTAACATTGCATTGGCATATTGGCATATGATAAATCCTTTGAGAACATGGCGTGGGTAAGCACATGGTGCTTTGCATTATGAGGGTGTAGATCCTGTGGTGAAAAACCCAAAATCGGCCATTGCATTGGTACTCTGTGCCCATCGGGGAGTACCCGTAAATGAGACATGGGTGTGACATAGAGTTGTGCATGGGTGTGTCACGCATACCATTCATATATATATATATATATATATATATATATTACTGCGATGCTTGAATGTCATTTAGAAATAAATGTACACTTTGCACATGCCACGCCTTAGCTTTATTTCTTGCATTAGCACTTCATCGTACCAGCAGTTGAGCTGACCCATTCATGGGCAACATTTTTCAGATGAGGACCCTCCAGCTACTTGAGACTCCCTGATACTCTGATAGGATGGAGCACTTATTATATTTTTGGTCCATGAGACTTGTATATTGAAATGTAAGGGCTTAAGCCTGAATGACTCATGAACGATGTATCTTATGTTATTTTATGTAGTGATGGGAATGAATGCATATTTAGTAGATTTATTTACATTTGTCCTTTATTTATTTCATTTTCTGTCTCGTCAGTTGCGTCCCGGGTTCGGTCGGGAATTCGGGGCGTGACACCACTAATAGTATACTAGACTATTAGTGGCACACACTACTACGTGCCGTTAATTGTCCACTATCAGTAGTGCTCATTGTGTTCGACTAATAACACATTATTAACGACACTTACTACGCACCACTAATAATGGCCTATTAGCGGCGTTCAGACACATTAGTGAAGGTTATTAGCGACACTTCAATAAATCTATAAGCAACGGTTTAAAACTCCACTAATATTATACTATTAGCGTGTCACGCCCTGAATTTCTAAAAACCGGGAGAGTGAGTGAAATGAATTAAGAAAATAAATAAAAGAAAATTAAATGGATTTAGTTGATTACAAGTTTATTTCCCCATGTTTCCCCAAAAATAAAGAATAAAAATTTGCTACTAGACTTACCTAATATAGGTTTTAAATACCAATCAAACATCTCCCCAACCAATAGTCAAAATTAGTCTAAGTGATGTTGAAGCATGGTCTATAAGATGACCCCAAAAATGTCTCTAATGTGGTTTGAAACTGTGGCTCAAATGGACCCAATGTTTTTAGACCCAGCCTGTTCATCGAACCGAAAAAATGTCCAGGTTACTGGTTATCGGTTCAACCAGAATCAAACCGTGATGTCATAATTATGTAAATTAATAAATTTAATAATACATATTATTGATATTTTAAATTTAAAAAATTATACAAAAATTACTAAAAATTATATAAAAAAATTTTACAAAATATGAATTTTTTTAATGTGTAAAACTTCAAAAAAAAAAATGAAAAAAGTATATGTAAAGACCAGGAAAAATTTTTTTTTTTGGAATAAATAAATTTTCCTGTTCTTTGATTTAATTAGTTATTATTAGTTATTATTATTATTATTATTATTATTATTATTATTATTAATGTTGATGTATGAATGTAATGTGTGTATTGTATGTGTATAACTATGTGTATGGTGTATGTGCATGTATATATAATATATACATAATTAAAAATCTAATTTTGGAGAATATATATATATATATATATATTTATGTGTATATATATATATATATACATATAATAGTGCACAGTGCACTGTGTGTGTACTCGGTAGTGTGTGTGTGAGTTTGAGTGTATCACACTCAAACAAGTATGGGGGCATGGAGTGTGTAAGGGGGGTGGTTGGAGATGTGTGGTGAAGTCTGTGTATATGTGTGTGGTGGGGGTTGAGAGGGACAGACTTGTCGTGAGGGTTGGAGGGAGAGAGAGAGAGAGAGAGAGAGAGAGTGAGTGAGTGAAAGAGAATAGAGAGAGAGTGGTGTGTATGCTCTGATTTTTGAAAGGGAAGCAGAAGGAGGGAAGCTAAAGAGGCCAAAGGGGAGGACAAAGGCAAAGCAAGAGGAGATAAGCACCATCACAGGGGGTAGAAGCCATAACCGTAAGCTTTCTCTCTCTAGAAAAATTTCTCAAATATCCAACCTGTTTTGTAGCATTTTGTCTAGATTTAATCCTTGGATTTTGTTACATGTGAATAGTGGGTAATTTTGCAAAAAGAATCACTTGAAATGGTGAAGGAACGAGAGAGAAAAGAGGGGTTATGGGTCACGGCCATGGGGGGAGAACTCTAGGCTTTTCATTGCGATTGGGAGCTTCAAAACAGTGTTAAAATGTCCAAAAATTACTTTGGGATGGTTTGGAATCGAAAGAGGGTTTGAAAACACCAAGAAAATCAAGTTTAAAAACTTGATTTTCTGTAAATTCCGGCCACCGGCGCCGGAGAAGGCGACCAGAGGCTCGCCTGAAAAACGGGGGGGAGAAGAGGACTGTTCGGGTCCGGATCTGAGTTCGGGTCGGGCTTGGGCTGACCCGGCCCTGCCACGTGTCACTCCCATGTTTTAAATTAAAAGTTGAAATGGGCTGTTTGGCTACGGGGTTATGAAATTAAAATTGGGATTAAATTGGAAAACAGGGATATCCTATCCCTGTTTTGGATTAGCCACTGTTTGGCTATCCAAATTGAGAATAAGGGTTTTCAAAATTACAGAATTGCCCCTGGACTTTTAAAAATTACAAACTTGACCCTGTACTTTTTTAAAAATTTGATTTGACCCCTCAACTTTCAAAAATTACACTTTAACCCCCAAACTTTTGAGAAATTACAATCTGACCCACCAGATTTAAATATTAATAAAATAATAATTAAATTAGTTAATTAATTAATTAATTAAATTATTTAAATATTCTAAAATAATCCGGAGTCTAAATGGGACAAATCATTAGTGTATTTTGACTATCTCGACCATTCTGAAGCCAATGGTGAGGTCTGTTTTACAAGATGGGGTCCCAAAAAATAAAAGACCCGTAGTAACCTTTAAAATTACCAAAATGCCCCTGAATTGAAACACAGTCAAATGAACTCCAAATTAAGTAAACAAATAGTGAAACCTTATTATCTCGAGCATTCCGGACTCAACCGTGGAGTCCGATTTGTGAAAAGGGGTCTTGAAATGTAAGGACCCGTGAAGAGTGCAAAATGACTATTTTACCCTTTTGAGCCTAGATGTCCAAATTGAATTCCACGAGAACCTAAACTTATTTTCTTCGACGTTCTGGACTCAATAGTAGGGTTTAATTTAGCAAAATAGAAACTTATAAAATAAAGACCTAAAATTTGTTGAATAGCATCATTCAGGAAACAAATGAACTGAGTCACATGTTATGATTTTAGGGACACGAAAGGGCAAGGAGAAGGTGATCTGACCTTCGATATTCCACAGTGATCCTACTATACTACGAGTACACCTTCCTGAGTTGAGGTCAATTATCAGGTACGATATATTGTGCTAAGTAAGAAATAGAATTGAGATTAGGAATTCTTGTTCTGCTGCCTTGATTGTTCACATGTTTGCTCGATTGTTCACATGCTTATGTGCTTCATGCTATCTTGCTGTATGTTGGGTGATGATATAAATAATGATTGTATGTATATCGCATTTGTTAGTATATTGTGTGTGAATTGTATTCCTTGAGAACTATTGAGATTATGAGATATGTGATTGAGAACATGCTTCATGTATGAATGAGATGCATCATTGAGATTACATTGTGGCGTGAATGAATCAGAGCATCTTGGCATAGTGTGGTTCTTTGTGCATGGCGTGAGTTAAGCACGTGGTGCTATGCATTATGAGGGTGCAGATCCTATGGTGAAAAACCCAAAATTGGCCAATAGGTACTCGTCTGCCTGACGGGTTCCGGACCGTGAAGCGAGACATATTTGGCGGTACTCATGCCAGTGGGGAAGGGCCGTATCATGAGACATAGGTGGGCATAGAGTTGCATGGGTGTGTCACGCATACTGCTCATATACTGTATACTGTTCATATACTGCCATCATGATATCGAATGTCATATAGAAATAACTGTACACTTGCACATGCCACGCCCTTAGTTTTGTTTCTTGCATTAGCATTATATTGTACCAGAATGTTGAGCTGACCCCTTTAGTGGGGCAAACATTTCAGATGATGCTCCAGCCGTGCGAGACGTGGAGATGATTTGATTGGGGATTATGTTTGGCCCGAGGGGCGCATTTGATATTGTATAAGGGCATAAGCCCGAGACTGTTTCTTATTTTGTATGTTGTGAACAAATGGACCAGACCCTATGTAATATATCAGAACAGTATGTAGAATGTATGTGATTGTCCTTAATTATCTTTCATTTCTTTATTATTTTATTTCTTTTTGTCTCGTTACTTGCGCCTCGGGTTCGTTGGAATTCGGGGCGTGACAATATAGTAGACATACCTTATTACAATGATGAAAGTTGAAACTTCATTGCCATTCTTCCATAATTGTAAGGACCATAATAAAAATCATTTTAACATCCAATCTAGGCATAATGCAATAATTTAGTCTTCAACTACATGAAGAAAAAAAAAAAGAAGATAAAAACACTAATAATCATGCATAAAATAAAATAAAATACCACATGATACAAATATATAATACTGGAGTTTCAAACTTCAAGGGTTTAAAATTTTAAATACAATCCAAAATATATAGACAAGAACCAGTGTGAACCAGTGACCCAGTATCGGGTCACCCGGTTCGACAATCCGACCTGCCGATTTTAACAGTTTTGTATTTTAAAACGGCTTTCAACTATAAGCGATTTTATGGGTTAAACCGGACCGTTTTATGAATCGATCGACGGTTCAACCGGTTGAACCGGCCGGTCCGGTCCGAGTTTTAAAACATTGAATGGACCCCCAATGCCCTAAGGCATAGACCAAGAATAGGTCAAAAATTCTACCTAAGGTGGTCTAAGGAAGTCGCCAAACATGGCCCATAAAAGTGGTCAAACATGGCCCAAAAGGGTGGCCAAGGGCTGATGTCAAGGGGGGTGTCAAGGCTAGGTGTGTATGGGGCGCAGTGGCGCAGGTGCATGCGCCCGGATGGGGGCATGGCATGGCCGTGGTGCGCGACAAGTGCTAGTCTGCTGCTTGTTTCCTGTAGCAACAGTGCATTTGTTGCAACCTAATTTTTCCATTTTCTGAATTTTTTTCCAAAATGTTACAAATTGATTTTTCTAATTTTTGACATACTCCCTCAAGGTTTTTAACCCCCACTTTTTGGCACTTTTCCCACTCATTCATGGGCATTTTACACACTTAATGGCTGTTTTTAAATCATAAAATTTTGACATGGTCTCCTTTGCTTTCTAAGTATTTTCCACCTAATATTTGACAACAATTAATATATACAAGCATATGTACATTCCACCCTCACTTGATGGCCACAAGTTTATGAAAATTGAACATACACCTATTATTCTCAGCATATACATGTGATGCACATTAAACAAAATACCCTATTTGTCATTTGGGTTTAAACCTTTACATTACAAAATGGCCCAAGGCCTATAGTCCACCATTTTCCAAATTAAACACAAGTTATTTGGGCTTATGCCCATACATACAAAATGTAGCCCTTAGGCCGAATATGCTTCAAAATCCATTTTCTCCTCCGTGCTCCAATGACTTCATCAAGTCTCAAGTACCGGGAGCCTCATCTATAATATGTAATCCCATAAAGGGTAAGCACGACGGCTTGTATGACATAATGTGTCACGCCCTGGATTTTCACGAACCTGGGGGTGAACGAAACGAAAAATTAAAAGAAACAATTAATCGATAATTAAATAAATTAAATTTTCACTTATTATTTCCTCAAACCTTCCTCCAATATTAAAATTAACGTTTGTTAATTGGCATGACAAACAAATATTCGAGTATTGCCTCAATGTCTCACCCAATTAATATTTAAAGTTATTTAAATCACATCCCAAAAGAGTCCTTAAAATAATCTTAAATCATCCCCAAAAAATTTAAATTAAACACTTGTTATATGACAAAAAAAATATTCTAAAGTTACTTAAACGAATTTTTTTTCCAAGGTTTTCAATTCTACTTTTTTTTCCACCCTTTGCCTCCTTGTCCAAGGCTTCTAAACCCTACTTTTTGATATTTTTTTTTCACTACTCTTAAAAGACCTTTACCCACCTATTTAATATTTAAGTTTTCCGAAAAATTGGGCATAACCTCACCTAATATCCACAAAATTTAAGAGTAAAAACTCATAAACACCCACCCTCACTCGATGGCCACAATTTCCACAATTCAACATACATCCATGTAAGAATACATTTAAGGAAATATCATGCATTTACTTGGTGATATACCATAAACAGACACACCAATCAGTTTGAGACACGTGTGCCTATCAGATTAACAAATCTCGATCCTACAGAGCTCATATATTTCGGTCATACAGAACAGCTATAAGCCTTCGGGGTATTCTCATATATGTCTATCATACAGAGCAGCCATAAGCCTTCGGGGCATTCTTATTTATATATCATTCAGAACCGATGAACTCGGTCATACAGTACAGATGAAGCATTCAGGATATTCTCATGTACATCGTCCAGACCTCCTGTTCTGGACAGTATTTATTCGACACTGCATATATGGTTTCCTTAACAGCCGTTAAGCGGGGAATAAGGAAACAGCCTTCAACACGGAAACTACTATCTATGGTTATCTCCATCTACGATTCAACGCTCCACAAAGTAACTGCAAATCTCTGATGATCAAATCCCGATATTCGTGGCGGCAAAACCTAATCAAAATTAGGAGAACCACGGCTTATATATTAAACCCTAGAGGTACGCTTTGGATTCTTATGCTCATTCTTTGACTTTCAATACAGTCTTTCAATTCCCTTACTTACTTAAGCATCGGAGCGGCTACCGCCGGAGCCAATCCGGTGGTCCTCTGATCATCTTTCTGAGTGTTCTACAGGTCACGGAGCTCTCACGTGTTGCGAGTCAAAAAGTGCAGCATCAGTTTGGCGCCGTCTGTGGGAACAACTAATCTCTACGTGCTTTATTCATAAACTCATCTTTTTCCCCACCGGAAAACCATGGCACCAAATCTCCGACCCCGACAGAATACTCAGAGTTCGCAAAACGCTCAGCGTCAGCCGCCTGCTCCACACACAAGGGGACCAGCGGCCAACCCTATGCGACAAGAGATCGAAGCAATAAAACGACACAATGAACTGGTGCAGGAGCAGTTGCTAGCCATTACTAGAACGCTGGCAACGCTCACGCAGAACCAAGTGGTGGCTTCTCCTAGCCCACCGGTCAACTTCGTTGCAGGAACGCAACCCCCGGTTGCCACGGGGAATGAAGAACTTCGTGGGCAGGCCCCCACTAACCAGCCTGGGCAGCCCTCAGGCATCGCTCACGCTGGCCGAGATCCACAGCCATCAACAGTCCCTGGCTGGGGAACATCCGCTTTTGTCCTCGACGTGCATTACCGGAGCACTACTCGAGCCCCAACTCCTAGGGTTTCGGGAGCACTCCCGGCACCACAAGAACCTTATCATGCAGCGCCAGTCCCACCGGTTCGGATTCCTCCTCCATCCGAAGGGCGCACTCCACCCTACTACCCTGAAGCCGAGGCTGTCGGGCAGGGTTCACAAGATGTTAGACTCAGAGACCCGCGAAGGGTAGAGGAGATTGCCGAGTCTATGGACCGGACAATCGGCTTAAGAAGACCTCAGAACCCTCCAGAGCAAGACGAACTGGCCAGGCTGCTCGGAAGACTAGCCATTCCGTTCACCCACGCCATCATGTCCGAAGAGAGGCCTAGAAAGTTCGTGGTGCCCAAATTCACTCTCTACGACGGATCTGGAGATCCAGGGGATCACCTATCTCATTATCAGCATACGATGGCCCTTCACAGAGCCTCAGATGCTTTCATGTGCCGAACGTTCATCACCAGCTTGAAGGGAACAGCTCTGAAGTGGTTCCACAACCTCCCTCCGAACTCCGTTGCCAGCTTTTACGAGCTCGGTAGACAGTTCTTGGATAGATTTATGACCAGCAGGAGGCTCAGAAGGGGGCCAGAATTCCTGCTGAATGTTAAGCAGACCAGGGAGGAATCCCTCCGGGCCTACATTGCCCGCTTCAACACCGAGCTCACTGAGATCACGGATTGCAGCCCGAAATTCCTTGTTGCGGCCCTTACTGCCGGGCTTGCCCAAGGTGGCTTCAGAGATTCCTTGACAAAGAGTCCCCCGGCCGATATGGCAGCATTGATGGATCGGGCCAAAAAATACATCAACCTGGAAGAAGCCAACCGCT
Organism: Nyssa sinensis; assembly: GCA_008638375.1. Taxonomy (NCBI): domain Eukaryota; kingdom Viridiplantae; phylum Streptophyta; class Magnoliopsida; order Cornales; family Nyssaceae; genus Nyssa; species Nyssa sinensis. The sequence goes on along the minus strand of CM018032.1, from coordinate 20,772,853 downwards.
CAGCCCAGAAGGGCAAGGATCAGACCCAGAGGGATAATCCGAAGCGGGAGGACCATAAGAAGGAGGATCACAGAAAAGATTCCAACAAAAAGAGGGTCAGAAGCCAAGAGAAGAAAACAGCTCTCAGAGCTGTGTACAACTCCGCACCAAGGGAGTTCACCAACTTCACGCCTTTGAACACCACTCCGAACCAGGTACTCCGGCAGATCCGAGATCGGGAGAACCTGAGGTGGCCAGAGCCGATCAAAGGAGATCCCAGCCTGCGGGACCAAAGTAAGTATTGCAATTTCCATAAAGATCATGGGCATACTACTAACACTTGCAGGACCCTCCGATATGAGATACAACAGCTCATAAAGAAGGGACGTCTTCGGGAGTTCGTCAAACAAGACGGAAGGCAGAACCCCCAAGAAGACAAGCCTCAGCAGCGGCCAGATCAGAGGCCCGAACAGAGGCAAGAGCAGCGGGAAGGACGAAACGAGCCTCAGAGGCAGAACAACCATGTTATCTACGTCCTCCATGCTGACTCCCCTGTTACAGGAATGTCCAACAGGGCAAGAAAAAGATATGCTCGGGAGGCCAGAACCGCCCCAAACATCTTGCAGGTCTCCAACGTCGAAAAGAGGCTCAAGCCAGGGCCAGAGATCCAGTTCACCGAGCAAGATCTAGCAGGGGTACACTGCCCTCACAGTGATGCCCTTGTTATCACCCTCAGAATCGCCAACTTCGAAACTAGAAGAGTCCTAGTCGACACTGGCAGCTCAGTCAACATTCTATTCTATGAATAGCTTAAGCGGATGGGCATAGACCAGGACAGCGTCAAGCCCACCACTGCCGTAATGGCAGCTTTTGATGGCAACCTCAGCACCCCCCTGGGGAGAGTTGACCTTCCTACCACTATTGGGGAAGGTGAAGGGCAGAAGACCACCATCTCTGAATACATGGTGTTGAACCTGAAGTCTCTATACAACGTCATCATCGGGAGACCCTGGTTACACCAGATAGGGGCGGTCACTTCGACCCTTCATCAGTGTCTGAAGTACGTCCACAATCAGAGCGTGCACTCGGTCCGAGGATGTCAGCCAACCTCACGAGAATGTCACGCTATTGCCCTCAAGGAGACAGCTCCAAAATAGCAATTACAGTACACTCGGGACTGTGCAGATCCAGTTTTCACTCACACTCCCGAGGTGGAAGATTGCCCATCCGGCGTTGAAGAGCCCCTGAGCCCAAGGGGACGTGATAGCCGAGCCAAGCCTATTGGCGAGCCCATCAAGATACTGGTCAGTTCAGAAGCAGAGGGGCATTATTTGTACATCGGCCCAGACCTTACGCCCGCCGAGCAGGAAAAGATAGTCAGGTTTCTGAAAAACAACCTCTCTATCTTTGCTTGGGAAACCAGGGACATGGAGGGAATAGATCCTAATCTGATAACTCACAAACTGATGGTAGATCCAGATCACCCCCCAGTCAGACAGAAGAGGAGACCGATCGCTCCCGAACGGCATCGGGTTATAGACGAAGAAGTCCAGAGGCTGCTGGACGCCAAGATGATACGGGAAGTTTTCTATCCCGAGTGGCTAGCCAACACTGTGCTCGTCAAGAAGAAGAACGGCAAGTGGAGAGTCTGTGTTGACTATACAAACCTCAACAAAGCATGCCCCAAGGACAACTTTCCACTGCCGAGAATAGATCAACTGGTTGACGCCACTGCAGGGCATGAGCTTATGAGTTTCATGGACGCCTACTCTGGATACAACCAGATCCAGATGTACCCTCCAGATCAGGAAAAGACTGCCTTCATAACCGAAAAAGGACTCTACTGCTACAGAGTGATGCCTTTCGGTTTGAAGAATGCTGGAGCCACTTACCAACGGTTGGTGAACAAGATGTTCAGTCCACTGCTTGGCAGCACCATGGAGGTATACATCGACGACATGCTGGTAAAGAGCCTCCAGAAAGGCAGCCACCTCCAGCACTTAGCCCAAACCTTCGATATCCTCAGACAGCACAAGATGAAGCTCAACCCCTCGAAATGTACCTTCGGAGTTACGAAGGGAAAATTCTTGGGGTACATCGTCTCTCAAAGAGGTATCGAAGCAGATCCCACTCAGATCCAAGCCCTGATTGGACTGAAGTCGCCAAAGACCAGAAAGGAGATTCAGGCACTGAACGGCAGAGTCGCCGCATTGAGCAGATTTATATCCAAGTCCACCGATCGCTGCCTACCTTTCTTTAAAGCTCTAAAGGGCAGCAAGGCTTTGTAATGGACAGAAGAATGCGAGCATTTCTTCCAAGAACTAAAGGAGTACCTAGCCTCTCCAGAGCTCCTGTCAAAACCTGTACAAGGAGAAAAGCTGCTCCTGTACCTAGCAGTCTCTGAGAACGCGGTCAGTTCCGCACTAATCAGACAGGACAAAGGAGTACAGAGGCCTATATTCTACGTCAGTAGGGCACTACTTGACACGGAGAAAAGATACCCAGAAGTAGAGAAGCTGGCCTATGCCTTGGTCATATCAGCCCGGAAGCTTCGACCTTACTTCCAGGCCCATCCAATTGAGATTCCAACTGCCTATCCTCTAAAGTCAATATTGAGGAAACCCGAGGTATCGGGAAGATTGGTCAAGTGGTCTGTGGAGCTAGGGGAGTTTGACATAGCATATGTACCCTGAAACTCCATTAAAGGGCAGGCCTTAGCTGACTTTGTAGCCGAGTTCACCCCGGCACTGCAGAACGAAGTAGAAATCGCCGAAACTACAGGAACCTGGCTGCTGTATATTGATGGATCATCAACCGATCAAGGATCAGGGGTAGGACTGGTACTACAGTCCCCTGATGGACTTACATCGGAAAAAGCAGTCAGCCTGGGATTTAGAGCTTCTAATAATGAAGCTGAATATGAGGCCCTAATCTTAGGGATGAAGCTTGCCTTGGAATGCGAGGCTCAGAACCTCGATGTCTTCTCTGACTCCCAACTGGTAGTAAGCCAAGTTTTGGGAGAGTTTGCCATTAAGGATGACAGGATGCTTCGGTACTCCGAACTGGTGAACCATTTAAAGCATTCTTTCCAGACTTTCACTATCCAGAAGATTGAGAGAAGTCAGAACGGCAGAGCAGATGCTCTGGCTAACATGGCCTCCCGCCTCAAGTCTGAAACAGACTCCACCGTTAAAATCTCTTTTCAGCCAGGATCCAGCATTGAGGAAGCGTCAGTTGCTCAAATTGATGAACAGACCCAGAGCTGGATGACCCCAATCCTCCAGTATCTAAGATCCGGGCTCCTCCCAGAGGATAAAAACAAAGCCAGGAGAATCCGAATCAGAGCGGCTCGGTACCTGATCCTGAACGACAAACTTTACAGGAGGTCATATTCTCAACCTCTGTTAAAGTGTTTGGCTCCAGACGAGTCACAATATGTTTTGGCTGAAATTCACGAGGGAATTTGCGGGAATCACAATGGGGGCAGAACTATAGCCCACCGAGCTCTATCACAGGGCTACTACTGGCCCGGCATGCTGAAACAGGCTAAAGAATATGTTCGAAAGTGTGACAAATGTCAGAGATTCGCCTCGTACCAACACCAACCTCAGCACGAGCTCATCCCGATTCCTAGTCCTTGGCCCTTTGCTCAATGGGGAATGGACATTGTGGGCCCATTACCACGAGCACCTCCAAACAGGAAGTACCTCTTGGTGGCTATCGACTACTTCTCTAAATAGGCCGAAGCCGAGCCTTTAACGCATATTACAGAAAAGGAAGTCGAAAGCTTCACCTGGAAGAACATTGTCTGCAGGTTTGGCATACCACGTGTAATTATCTCGGATAATGAGGCACAATTTACTAGTAAAGGCTTCAAGGCATTCTGCGAAAATCTCAACATCAGGCAGCACTTTGCCTCTCCAGGCCATCCACAAGCAAATGGGCAGGCAGAGGTCACCAACCGAACAATCCTTGATGGGTTAAAGAAAAGGTTGGAACAAGCCAAAGGGAAGTGGGCAGAAGAGCTCCCAGGAGTCCTTTGGGCCTACCGTACAACCAGAAGAACTCCCACTTCTGAAACACCTTTCTCATTAGCCTATGGGACAGAAGCAGTAATTCCGGTTGAAATCGGTATGCCAACTCTGAGGACTGAGGCCTTTGAGCAAGAATCCAATGATCAGCAGCTGATGGAGAACTTGGATTTGCTCGAAGAGAGAAGGGATCAGGCCAGCATCAGGATGGAAGCCTACCAACAAAGAATGGTCAATAAATCCAGGATAGGACTCAAGACAGTCAGCTTTCAAGTTGGAGACTTCGTTTTAAGAAGAGTCTTTCAGAACACCAAGGATCCCACCATGGGAAAGTTGTCACCAAATTGGGAAGGCCCCTACAAAGTAACGAAGGTCGTTCGACCTACCACTTACTGGCTTGAAGACACGACTGGGAAACCTGTTCCTAGGCCATGGAACGTAGAACACTTGCGGAAGTATTATCAATGAAGATTTTTTTTCCTTTTACTTCCTTAAAACTGTTCATCTATTAATGCACAGGCCTCTAGAGCCTGGTCCATCTATTAATGCACAGGCCTTCAGAGCCTGGTCCATCTATTAATGCACAGGCCTTCAGAGCTTGGTCCATCTATTAATGCACAAGTCTTATGACTTGGTCCATCTATTAATGCACAAGTCTTATGACTTGGTCCATCTATTAATGCACAGGCCTTCAGAGCCTGGTCCATCTATTAATGTACAGGCCTTCAGAGCCTGGTCCATCTATTAATGTACAGGCCTTCAGAGCCTGGTCCATCTATTAATGTACAGGCCTTCAGAGCCTGGTCCATCCATTAATGCACAGGCCTTCAGAGCCTGGTCCATCTTCAACTAGCGGATTCTGTGATCCAGTCTATCCAAAGACAGAAGTTCCGAGCATCTGTCAACTAAAGTTTCCTAGAACGGAATACCTCGGATCTGACACTTACATTATTTGACTTATCTGTCAAACAAACCAGCACCATGGTTGCAACCAAAGGTGAAGTACTTCGATTTTGGCATTTTTCTAAGTTTTTGATTTATTTTCAGAACAATCGGCAATGCATTAGAAGGTGCTTAAGTTTCAAAAGAGCACATTCACAGAAAATATCAGATCTGAGAAGAAGAAATTCAACTTTATTGATAACTCAAAAGATTTACATCAGTACCAAGACACTACTACAGAAGCTATTACAGAAGCTACTACAGAAGCTATTACAGAAGCTATTACAGAAGCTACGCTTGGCAACATAATGGCTCTTCTCCTGGGATGATAAAGGGGCACAAGATCCAAAACCTTCAAAATCGCCTTCATCGGCTCCATTTGAAAGGAAGGAACCCTGAACCCCAGTCTGCATCAAGTAGTGCCCAGGCCATTTAATCATCACTATCACTGGTCCCATGACCAACCGATGATGAGGGCTCTGAGCCTCAGAAGACTTTTCGTTCTCCACCTTTGTAATCGGCATAACGCCCCAGCCAATTGAAGCAAGGGTTCCTGCCAAGTCACAAAGGGGAGGAGGCGGCCCCCGTTCATCTCCCTCAGAGCAGTTGTCACTGCCAAGTTATAAGCGGGAGGAGGCAACCCACCTTCAATCTTCTTCTTCACACCATCTGTTTCACCCCAGCCACTTGGAGCAAGGGTCTCTGACAGGGCGTAAGGAAGAGGAGGCAACTCACCTTCGTCTTCATCACCAACGCTCCAGGCCTCGGTTGAATTAGGGAGGGACCACCACGAGTCGGATAAATCTCGACTAGATATCGGAGGAAAGAAGAAGACTTGTGCCTCCTTCAATCCTTCCTTGGAGACTGAAAATAGGGGAGGGTTAAATTTTGGCCACAGTTCAGTTATTCCCAACTCAGGCAAGGAATCATCCATCATCTCCGAACGAGTGGAAGAACTCCGGCAGCATATAAAAACCTCTCTTACAAACAATTCGGGGAGCAGAAGGGTTGAGCACAACCATATGCCCTCCTTTCCATATATATAGACATTGGAAGACCAAAGGCCACCCAGTTGAACCGTCACAACGGTTAAGCGAAGTGCTAGCTTCGAAATCCCAAACGGCGAAGGTGCAATAAATGGAGTATTAAACCACCTTCTCGGGAGAAACAAAAGGCAGGGCCATACACGTAATACACAGGCTTTTAATCTTTCCCATGTATGTGACGTGACGGTTTCTCCATGTCATTAACACTTACAGGACCACGTGTACAACAGAGGTCCATCAACTATGACGTTTCTTGATTTCTAACAGATCTGGAGACAGAAGATCTGATCAACCAAACTACAACCGCAAAGATATCCACTTATTATTATGTCCCCGAATTCAGAATGGACAGCTTTGAAATACTTCAAAAAAGAAGTCTCCAATTATTGACTTAAGGCAAGTGAAGAAGCTCAGAACGCAGCTGCCTACAGAGGAAAATCTGATCTGGTATACACTAAACTCCAGAGCAGTGCTACTTGCAACGATTATTACCATCAACTACATGTTAAGGCACTACAGAGCCACATAACTCAAAGATATGCACAAATGCTACAGAGCAATATAACCAAAGAGGCGAGCATTAATCAAAAGATTGTTCCATTAACAAATGTATGTTCCAAATACATTGAAAGATAACAAAATATTCGTCCTAAGCCTAGTCAGCAGGAACAGGATCAGCAACCGGAGAAGGATCGGCAGGAGCAGTATCAGCCACCTCAGTCAGTACAACCTCTTCCGTGGGATCGGCAGGGAGGACATCAGCCACTTCACCTTGGATGACAACCTCTGAGGGTTCAGATCCAGGCGGCACAATGGAGGAAACGTCTAGGTCAGGAAACTTGGCAAGAAGCCGAGAGCGGAAGTTATTAAACCCAAACGTAATCAAACGATGGGCCATTCCTTCCAGCTTCGACCTCATCTCTTCCTCATTGTCCACCAATGCCTGCTCCACGGCTTCATCGAGCTGTCTACGGTGCTGATACCGCAAGCTATTCAGCTCCACCTGCAACCTCCTTGCCCTCTCAACGGCAAGGTTCCTCTCTGACTCCATCACTATCAAGGAGTTCTGACACTCCTTCAACTTCTCCGCAGAATCGTGAGCCTCCGACCAGTTGCAGGCCCGGGAGAGGACGAAATCAGCCTCCGCTTTTTCGGAACGGGAGGGACCACTGGAGAAGAAGCCTCCCCCACCGCAGGCAGTGATGGCCCGGACTCCCACTGAGCCATCACATTATCAGCTATCTCCTCGACACTACCCCTAGCAGCCATTAATTTATCAGGGTTGACAATGGAAGAATGATCCCTAATGCTGGGCTTCAAAAGCTTCTTATACTGCTTCTGAATCGCGGGAGAGAAATCTGGTCTCTTCCACACACTCTTAACTGCAAAGCAAGCACAGAAATTGATCAGTTCGACAAATTGGCAAACAAAACGGAGTCAACGCAGCCACGGAAAAGTTAAGCCTCACCCCTTGGCCCAGTGGTTCGAGGGAATGTGGAAGGTTGACCCTCGAAGTTCTTGAATTCCCATCCTCCTTTAATAAAGAAGTACCATTTCTTCCAGGTCTTGTTGGAGGAGGGCACAGAAGTAAGGGGTCTGAACCCACTATCAAAAGACACGTAATAAAGGCCTTCCGCCTTTTGAAGTTTTAGATCCATATTGCTACGGATCAGGTCAAGGGACACCTCGACATTATTCATATGCCCTAATACGATAAATCTCAACAGATGTCTCCAACCGTTAAGGTTCAGGTCTACGGGGCATAGATCAAACCAACAAAAGAATTGTTTTATTATATCAGGAAAGGGGAGTGTAAGACCCAGTTCAAACCAGGCCAGATAGGCACAGATTTTGTAGAGATCCGAAAAATGAGGGTAAATTTTTCGTTTTTGAGGTAGAACACTTTGCATGCATAGTTTATAAATTTTTGTTGGTTTTACCGGTAAAGTGTATTTCTACATTGTTTTCACCGAACGACCTATTTAGAAACATATTTAGAGTGTGTCATAGAAGAGTAAAGTACTTAGAGTAATGTGAAGTATCCGCTGTATGAAAATCAGCCAAAACAGAAATGGTTTCCGGAATTGGACAAAAAGGGTATTCGGGTGACCCGGGTGGAATGGATTTAAGCCGACCTCAAATGGAAATGTTTCCTTCTAATAATTTTCATTTAAAATAATTTTATGAACATTGGTTAAAACAGAATTTCAATTTGAAGCATTTAGGAATGAGCTATAGAGTAACGGGGTTACGGCCTCATTAAGGGTAAAATGGTCATTTTCCCTTGCCCCTTTGATTCCCCACTATAAATACAGCTCATACACTTCATCCTTATCATATATGCATTCTGAAATATCAGAGATCTCGTCCATATAGAGAGAGGGAGAGAAAAGCCCTAAAAACCCATATTTTCAAGCTGCCGGAACACACATTTTGAGGAGGAATTTGGCCGAACTTCCTTCTGAGAAAGTGTTCAGCTCAACAAGTACTATATACTCACCAAACAGTTTAGACATCCAGAAAGTAAAGCCTCCTCAGTTTAAGAAAAACTGATTTTAGGTATGATGTAGTGCTAAGCTAGTAATAGATTTAAGTTTTCTTGTATTTTTTCATGTTGTTGGATTATTTAGGATGTGTATTTGAGATTAGGAAGCCACATAAGAATTAGTTCCCTTGAAAAGCTTAGAGTTGGTAGTTTAGAGACATATTGTGTTATTGGTGTGTTTGATGATTTATTGCCTTGACTTAGGTGTGTTTCATGATTATGATTGTGTTGCTACAATGTTTAAACCTATATGCATGTTGACACATCTTGTGGTTTGGACCATATGATGAAATTGTGCTTTAGTACTTGATGGAATGTTTATGTTCTTTATAAATTGTGGGAATTGTGAGATTGTGACTTGAATAATTGTTGATATGTTTTAGGCATGATATATATGTGATGAACATGATATTTTGGTGTTTTAAGTTATGTATTTTGTGGAATAAATGGCATGACTTGAAAAAGGGCACACCATGTATTTGACAACTTGTCACATAGAGTTGCATGATGAGATCATGACATTTTGGCATGGTGAAATTCCTTGGATACATGGTGTGAGTTGAGCATGAAGTGCTATGCATTATGAGGGTGTAGATCCTGTGGTGAAAAACCCAAAATTGGCCATTGGTACTCGCATGCCATCGAGGTCCGGATCGTAAAGCGAGACATATATTGGTACTTGCATGCCAACGGGGAAGAACCGTGAAGCGAGACATGGGTGGTATAGTGTTGCATGTGTGCGTCACGCATATGGACATTGCATGACATTGGGGGAAAATGGGATTACAAATTTTGAAATGTACACTTGCACACGCCACGTCCTTAAATTTGTTTCTAGTATTAGTATTACATTATACCAGCAGTTGAGCTGACCCATTCGTGGGCAATATGTTTCAGATGAGACCCCGGGTACTTGAGATTTCTTCAAGTCTTGAAGGATGGGAAAACATAGACTAAATGTCACATCCTGAACCCCACCCTACGCGGATGTCGAGGACGTGACTGCCAGTCGGTCGCGACGCGACCAACCAAAGGCAAATTCTGAACTTTCCGACGAATTGCACTCCAACTGTAGGGTCAGATGCAGCGGAATTTAAAACTTTTTCTTTGTGTCACGGAAATGCAACTCACTTATCCATCATAAGAATATGTATCACAGAGCAAGACTAATTCCAATCAGTCAACAATTCTAATTTCAGAGCATATCTAAAATCAAGCATATAACAACATAGCAGATCTAATATCTCTAGAGTACCATTTAGTTCCATGAGCCATGTTCCAATATCTAGTGCATGTCAATCAAGTTAGTCGTATCATATCACTTACCTGGATATACGGATTCGATTCACAAGAATGTAAGTCTCTACAAATCAGTGCCATCTGATCCTTATTTGCAATGCCACTTGGCCTATTCACGTCATGTCATAGTACCTTCTAATCCAATGGAGGTAATTCCTGAAAAATGTCAGAATAATGGGGTGAGCTTAAATAAGCCCAGTGAGTAACACAGATTCCCTATCATGGGTTTCAAAACCAGTCCTTGCTTCCAAGGCACGTGGATAATTTAATCATTTCAAAATAACATTTTCCTAAATCCATTTCATAAGCAGTCTAGGACAATGGAACAAGATTGCACAAACAGTACAAACGAATCGGAACATAACATAACCAATCGGACCAAAACATTAACCATTGCCAATATATCGATCAAGACACAGACACTTCATTAACGGAACGAATCACAGCTGAGACTGAGTGGGAACAATAAGTCAATCAAGACAGAGACATATCATCGACGGCTAAAACATAGCGGATCTGAACAAGACATCAATCAAGACGAAAGCATACCTTCAATAGCTAGAACATAACGGAACTGAACAAAAACAACATACTAATCAAGATACAAGCACATCATGAACGGAGCAAATCATAACGGAGCTGAGTAGAAACGATATAACAATCAAGTCGGAGACATATCACTAGCGGAACGAATCATGACCGAACTGAACAACGTTTTAATCAAGACAGGGGCATGTCATCACGGGTAGAACATAACGGAACTGGACAATACATCAATCCAAACAGACCTATTATCGACCGGCGGTACACAATGGAATCGAACGTATCAATCAGGGACATAGACATAGCATTAACGGATAGCACATAACCGAACTGAACGGAGTTCCTAATTCAAAGGACACAATCACATCGTGTGAAATGTAGTGCAAGGGGCCTACATTAAGTACGTACATTTAAACAATATAGTATTTAGACAGTATACTATACAAGTAGTACGGTACGAAAAAATATCGTTCTTTGCCTATATCACATGGTTAGTTTAATCATTTCGGGAATAATGGTTCAATACATCCATTTATCTCATCAGTTCAAAACAGGCAAAACAGTACGGGATGCTAGCACAGGGATCAGGAATATAGTCAATTATTTAAAAAGACTAAAACCAAGTCATAAGTGATATAGTACGAAAAGGCATGCATTTAAATAATTGCACTTAAATAATTGCATTCAAAACAGATCAATAAATCAAGGGACAGTATCAAAACAGTGTCAGAAGTTACTCACAAACTTTTAGGTTTATCTCCTTGCGCACATAATCTGACAACCTTCAAACATTGTTTCAGGTACATCCTTGTACATCCTGAATAATCATCATTAATCATAGATAGATCAGAATTCATCCATTCAGGTCTTATTCGTCATCTTAGGTGTCTATCGGATTACCTAAGATAGCCTAGTAGCCTATCGCCCTTCCATTGGGTCTCACCCGAGGCTATTTCATTCTTTAATTAGGCTTAGCAATTATTAGGATTATATCCTAAGTCATTTAGACTTCAATTGTTATCAGTCAGGCACTCATCCAACCTTAGGGGCAAAATGGTAATTTTACCATTCTTGTCCCGGACCCTGTCGTGGTCTTCGGAATAGTCTTTATATCTTAAGTACAAGGTTCTACGTCCTTTGGACTCCAATCGGTATTAGTTAGGTTCTCATTTTAACCATAGGGGCAAAATGGTAATTTTGCCATTCTTATCCCGGACCCTGTTATGGTCCTCAGAATATCCCATATATCGTATATATGAAGTTTTAAGTCTTTTAGACTTTAATCGGTATCAGTTGGGTACTTATTTAGTCTTAGGGGCAAAATGGTAATTTTGTCATTTTTGCCCGGGACCCTATCATGGTCCTCAGATCGTCCCATATATCTCATGTATAAATTTGTAAGTCCCTTGGACTTCATTTGGTATCTGCTTTAGATCGTCGGGACACATCGGACATTTCTCGTTTTACACGTTGACTGTCTCGGAGTCTTATTTAGCCTTTCAGTGTTCATAATTATCCCTATGATAATTTATCATATCAGTTTGACTTTTATTCGACCTCTACTTTGCACTTACAGTGCTCAGGGGTATTTTGGCCATTTTACGTTTTGTGTAATTCTGACCCCGATTCGTCATCTAATCAACTATACAGTCTCACCAGTGTCTGGGCTCCTACCGGTATCAGTTTCGTCCCAATCGGACTTTGTTTAGGTCTCGTACGGTATCAGGGGTAATTTGGTAATTTCATGTGTCGTATTTTTCGGCACGTCAGTTCATAAAATGGACCTCACCATTGGGTCCAGAGTGTCCAACATAGTGAAATTGGACTATCTGTTATGTTTAATCGGCCCTGGGTATCATTAAGGGCAATTCGATCATTTATACCTACGTGTCTGTATTTTTCGGGACCTCGGTTCATTAAACGGACCTCACCGTTGAGTTCAGAATGCCCGAGATAGTCAAAATAGACTGTCTTTTATTTTTATTTGGGTCTGGGTACCATTAGGGGCAGTTCGGTCATTTATCACTTACGGGTCTGTATTTTTCGGGACTGTATTTCCAAAATCGGACTGTACCATTGAGTCCAGAATGCTTGAAATAGTGAAAATACACTATTTATTTATTTAATTTGGACTTCGTTTGACATATTTAATGTCTAGGGGTAAAATTGAAATTTTACCTTTTTAATAAAATAATTAAATAATTATTTTATTATTTAATTAATTTATTCAGGGCTTAAATGTATAAATTTTCAAAAGTCTGGGCCACTGTGTAATTCTTTGAAACTGTCAGGGGTAAATCCGTAATTTCAGGAACTTATAGGGGTCAAAACATAATTACATAAAATTAGGGGTTCAGGCCGTCCGGTTCTAGGGTTCAGGTGGCTGAACCGGTTCAAAACACTTAAAACCAACCGGTTCACTAACCTTTGAAAAACCAGAATAGCATATTCCAGTTATCCCCTAATTGGCCCTTATCCACGTTCAGGTTATGCCCAAACCAAATTCCCAATTTTTGGATTTATTAACCGTGTTGCCAAACGGTCCGAATTTAATTTTTTAAAACACATCAGTTAGCCAAACGGTGCCGTTCCAATTAATTCGGTGGCATCCCTCTTCGCTCAACACGTGTCCGAGTTGGCCCGGTTGACTCGGCTCAAGGCAGCGAGTCAACTCGGTCGTCTTCTTCATCAATTTACCCTCGGTTGCCCTAGTTTCTGCAGATTTCTTCTTCCAATTTCGTGCTATTTCAAGCACGTTTTTCAACCTGTTTTGATCCCAATCGATTACCAGAATTGAATCCAACAATTTGGCATTCTTTTTAAGCTTCGAATCAAGCCAAAGTGCTTGATCTAGGTGGGGAATAACCGGACCTGCAACTCGGTTGCAAATCCTTATTTCTCAACCAAATGTTGTGAGATTTGTTTTAAAATGAACCTTGAGTCATGTGGTTTCAAGTCCCAATCACGAAAATCAGTTTAACACACTCTAACCAAAAATGGCATTTGAAGACCGAACCTGCAACCGACGTGTTAGAGGGGTTGCATGGGGTTTTAGGGTCGCGGGTTGGTGGAATTGGGACCTTCTCAGTGTCTAGATTAGTTCTAGACCATCAGAACCCGGTTTTAGGGAGGTCGAATCAGACCTGCTACAGGGAAGCTCTATCCATGGCGGTTTCACTCACGGGTTGGGGTTCTAGGCTATTCCGACCCTTCTCAATTAATTTAGAACAGGTCTAGGGTCTCACAGTAGCTTATTTACACAGTCTATATGGATCAAAAATCATCAGAGCAGTGCCAATAAATCAAAACAAAAATTTGACAGTTTGTAGTTTAAGGTGTTTACCCCTCAAGCAGTGGCTTATTGTTCCTACACGGCTCGGTCCAATCACCTTGGTGGTGCCTCAGTCAGGCACACGGTGCTGCTCAGCTCCTCAGTCCCCTTTGGTGCATCTCCATGAATGTACACACCATGGACACACACTTTGCATGCACATGCAAGCTCACCATGGCAGCCCTCTCTAACCGAGCCCACACATAGGCAGTTCTTAGGTCTCTCATTCACTCTGTTCTGGTTTATACACAGAACCTATTTTGTGTCCACAATGAATCACCATATCATGTATATTACCTATACACTTATACATATATATCTCTATATGTATGTGCAGGGTTGAGGTGATTGAAAATCAGAGAGTCAGGTGAGCTGAGGTGGCTGAGGGGAGTAATCATGTGGGGTTTGCATGGGTTGTCATTGGTTGATTTGAGGTGGGGCTTGGTTAACTTAGAGATATATACAATTGAGTTGTATATAAATACACAAAGTAATGGCAGCCCAGTTGGTAAACTTTTTGAGAAAAATTCATTCCCTCTCAAAGGTCAAGGGTTCAATTCCCTTGGCCTCCCATTTGGCCCCTTTTTCACCATTTTTGGTTAAGGCCACGTTTGGCTGCGCAGTAATTCAGTTTCTGATGTTTGCCTCATAACTTTCATTCCGTAACTCCTTTTTCGATGCGGTTTCTTCCGGTCAGTTTCTATTTTTGTTATCTTCAGTGTCAGAGGTTCCGTGTCATATATTAGTCATTCGGGATTTCTGTAGTTAATTAATTCGAATTCCGTCAGTGTTAAATTGACATTATCTCACCTAATTAATGGATAATTAGGTTCGGGTATTACACCCTATTCTCGAACATGTTTTAATTGTTTTATTGGTCTATCTTGACCGTCGGGAGATTAGGGTTAATTCCCTTGATTATTCCCTAAGCCGGTACTAATTAATTAATAATTATTTAATTATTAATTATACTAAGTCGGGGTGTTACACTAAATTGAAGATTTGGCCCTTGGAGCACTTTTTGGATGTATGGGCATAAGCCCAATTTATTTTGTTTTGTATTGGAACAAGTGTAAATTTTAGACCTTGGGCCGTTTTAATATGCATGAGTTGTGAATCAAATGAATGTATAATGATTGTAGTTTAATTATATTTTACATGGATATGTTGGATATAGAGAATGCATGTTTTGGTTGGATGGATTTGTGGCCACCGTATGAGGGTGGGTTGTTGGTGAATTTATATTCATACATGTTGTGAAAATTAGGTGGAAAAGCCTTGGAAAAAAACAAAGGAAATTATGCCCAAATTTTCGGAAAAACTTGAACACTAGACATGGGTGTAAAACACCGTTGAAATGGTGGGAAAAGATGTCTAAAATGGGGGCTTAAAAGCTGGGAAAAATGGGCTGTAAACTGGGTGGAAAAGAGGTTTAAAGGACTTGGAAAGAATTTGGAAAAAATGGAAAAATTTGGAGCAATAAACTGAGAAAAATTGGACTGCTGGACAGAGAAATTTGCTCTCTGTCCGGAACAGTAACTCTGAAAAAAATCAGAGAATCAGACTGCACCAAGTCACTGCCCGCGCGCCTGCCGCCCGCGCCCTGCCCGCGCGCCTGCGCCGCGCCCTGCGCGCGTGCCGTGCGCTGCCTGCCATGGCTTGGCCTGTTGCCCTGCTGTCCCACCTGCTGCCACACCCTGCTGTCCAGCCCTGTTTCACCACCCTTTTTGGCCATCTTTTGAGCTATTTGTGGGGCACCCTTTGGGCTATATTTGAACACTATTTTGGCCCATGTTTGGTCAATTTTTGGGACATGTTTGGGTCCCCTTTTGGGCTGTTTTAGGGACCTGTTTGGGCCATGTTTGGCCATGTTATGACCTAGATTTCAAAGCCACATTTGGGCATCCACTAGGACCAAACTTGGGTTGATATTTGACCATCTTTTAGCTATGTCCTAGGACATTTTGGGGGCATCCTAGACATTACTTTAAGGGGGTTTTTGAGGATACTGTAAGGCTATTTCAAGGACCATTTTTAAACATGATTTAAATTAATTGGAGCATTAATTGGGACAAGAATTTAAATTTTTATATTGGGGGAAAATTTGAAGCATAATGAGGGACATTTCACTTATGTTTACTGCATTGACCTTTCTTTTCTTTTCTTTTATTTCGTTCAGTCGCTCCCCGGGTTCGCGGAAATTCGGGGCGTGACAGATTTCTCCATCTCTAACATCGTCCGGGCGATCTTGAGAATCTGGGACCCTGAAAGCGACATTTTTGGGAAGTTTGAACTTCGCCCATAACTCCTTCAGCATACTTTCAGTAATTACACTCTCACCCTCTTCTCTGCGACCAGACCGACCAGAGGTCTCGCCAGCCCTGTTCGGGGGATCATCAAAAGCATCGACAATCCTGACCCCCGGACTAGAGGGAGGAACTACCATTCTATTTTCGTCAACATTCACTAATTGCATTTGAGGATCAGTCTCAGAAGGACTTCTCAAACCAGAGTGTGATTCTAAGCCAGACATGGCGAACAAGAGGAAAAGATGAAACAAACGAGAAGGAATGAAGAAGGGGACTAAAAGTCGAACCTGAGATCAAGAAAGGGTTATGAACACCGGAGATCCTCCAAAACTCCAAGATATGTCAAATGGCGGTCTGGTACTGTAGAAGTAAATGCAGAAGAAAGGTATGAAAGACCTTTCCCTCTTTCTATATACGCATTTGAAATATGAGCCTTCCAAGACAAGCCGACACAACGGTTGAAAGTAATGATGAGTTCTCGAGTATCGGCTGCGCAATAAATGACGCGTTAAACTGGCGTCTTGAGAAATGGGAAGGCAAAACGTATGACTCTTCACAAAACCCTCAACCCTAGTTAAAACCCTAGCTTTTGACAAGGGCTCGGGGGGGGAGTAGCTGATATACCATAAACAGACACACCAATCAGTTTGAGACACGTGTGCCTATCAGATTAACAAATCTCGATCCTACAGAGCTCATATATTTCGGTCATACAGAACAGCTATAAGCCTTCGGGGTATTCTCATATATTTCTATCATACAGAGCAGCCATAAGCCTTCGGGGCATTCTTATTTATATATCATTCAGAACCGATGAACTCGGTCATACAGTACAGATGAAGCATTCAGGATATTCTCATGTACATCGTCCAGAACTCCTGTTCTGGACAGTATTTATTCGACACTGCATATATGGTTTCCTTAACAGCCGTTAAGCGGGGAATAAGGAAACAGCCTTCAACACGAAAACTACTATCTATGGTTATCTCCATCTACGATTCAACGCTCCACAAGGTAACTGCAAATCTCTGATGATCAAATCCCGATATTCGTGGCGGCAAAACTTAATCAAAATTAGGAGAACCACGGCTTATATATTAAACCCTAGAGGTACGCTTTGGATTCTTATGCTCATTCTTTGACTTTCAATACAGTCTTTTAATTCCCTTACTTATTTAAGCATCGGAGCGGCTACCGCCGGAGCCAATCCGGTGGTCCTCTGATCATCTTTCTGAGTGTTCTACAGGTCACGGAGCCCTCACGTGTTGCGAGTCAAAAAGTGCAGCATCACTTGGGTTTCAACCCATACAATTCAAAGTGGCCCAAGGCCTAATGTTTACAATTCTTTTCAAGTACAAAACTAAATAAATACATCTCCAAAAATAATTACAACAAGTTGGGCTTATGCCCATACATCCAAAAAGTGCCCCAAGGGCCAAATCTTCAACACTATCTGTCACGACCCGAAACCCACCCTCTACGGATTACCGGATCGCGATCGCCGCCCCGAGACCCGAAGGCCCCGAGACAAGGCTCGCATCTGCAGCGGTACCGAATAGATGTGCTACACATGATTGCGGAAGCGTGAAAAACTTTTTCTTTTCTTTTTCTCATTTTTTTAAATTAGGCACATCCGTCCGATACTGCTGTTTCATACATAGCATACATGGTTACACATTCAGAGTATAAAGAAACTTAAAGACTTCATACTTTGATTCAATACATATTCAGTTGCCCTGAGGGCCTATTACATATTCTTACTCTGTCTATTAATACAAAACATTCTACTATTGTTCATAGGTTCTTCGAAGAAATTACTTAAACACATTCTTCCAAAAACAGCTAGACTCATCGTCGTTGTCCTTAAGACCCTGTCTGCTGCATCACCTGAAAGGGGGGTCCGAACAAAGTCCGGGTAAGCTAATCTAAGCTTGTGAGCAATTCCAGTGTCCGTCATGGGGTTTTCCAATTAGCAGTGGTTTTTAGTACATAAGAGTTGTAAAACATTCACTGCCAATTGCTTATACAATTTAGAATACAAAGTACATGCATTCTTAAAACAGATAGCTTTGAAACATTTTAAGTATTCAAGCTATACTTATACTTCGATAAATAGAGTATATAACTCAAACATATGCATTTCAAATGGCTTGAAAACATTTAAGATATTCAAGCAAAACTCGTACTTCGATAAATAGAGTATATAACTCAAACATATGCATTTCAAATGGCTTGAAAACATTTAAGATATTCAAGCAAAACTCGTACTTCGATAAATAGAGTATATAACTCAAACATATGCATTTCAAATGGCTTGAAAACATTTAAGATATTCAAGCAAAACTCGTACTTCATCAGATAAAGTATATAACTTTAAATCACATCAATATGTATTTGAAAATGAGGGTAAAACCTGCTTTCATTTTCAAAATCACTTTGTTATCTTTTCTCTTTAATTAGGTGGAATCTGTTTCGAACCAGACTCCCGTTTTACTGCCAATACTGCCGATCTCATTTGCCTGGGGGATTAGATCCTGCTACCGGGCCATTTACTGTTGAATCCCGAAGGATTTCAACATCACATAGGGTGGTACTTAGTACCGTTTATCTTGTAAAACATTTATCACATAACTTCTTCAATAGATACTTTCATGAATATTTAAAACATGAAATGTATAAAACATTTATCACATAACTTCTTCAATAGATACTTCATGAATATTTAAAACATGAAATGTATAAAACATTTATCACATAACTTCTTCAATAGATACTTCATGAATATTTAAAACATGAAATGTATAATTTCTACAATAGGACTTCAAATACTTGTAACTATCAAATTCAGGATATTTAACATAATTTGGCATTTAAAACTTTAGACATGCTGAAATATGTTTTAAGAAAACTATGATAAATACCAATCACTGAGCATGTCATATAGAGTTATAAAACAGTACTATTAAAAGCTGAATCATGTAAATACTGAATTTGAAACTTCAAATACTTCATATCTTTGAACTTAAAACTTTTTCAAATCCATGGAGTTAAATCTCCAATTCAACCACAGGGTTACTCACCTCGATTCTTTAGAGTTAGTGCTAAAAATGCACTTTCCCACTTTCTTGTAGTTCCTAAGAACAATTCATAAACACCTCATCAACTTCACATTCATTATAATATCATCTCGATATTCCTTAACTTATGCTTAAATCGTATTAGATCCTAAAACGATTTCACAATTTCATAGGTACTTAATTTAACTCGTACTTGTAACCTATGACATAATTTAACATGTTAGAAATTGAATTTATTTCAATTTATACTCTTCTGGGAGTTCCATTAACTTTAATTTAAAGTTATTTATTTAACATGTTTACGTGTCGTGTCTCTTTGTATTTCGTTTCTCGTACTTGCCTTAGTATTAGTACTTTGGAATCATTTCAGTTCATAGTCATCTAACAGATGCTATTCATCAAATTTTATGTCTTTTTATTTTAGACATTTCTTTTGATCGAATAGACTCTACCATTGAGTCCGGAGTGTCGAAGAAAGTCGGTTTAGGCTTCCCTAATATTTAATTCGGACTGTTATATGTAAAAGGACAAAATGGTCATTTTATCGTTTTACGTGTCACATTTTTCTGTACTCTATTTCGTAATTTGGACTCCATTTTTGAGTCTGGGATGTCAAAGAAAGTTAATTTAGACTTTTTCTGATCTCATTTCGGCTTTAGGGGTACCAGGGGTATTTTGGTCTTTTTACCCCTTTACGTGTCTTTATTTTTCGGGACTCCATTTCGTGTTGTGGACCTCACCATTGGACTCAGAAGGTCCAAGATAGTAAGAATACACTAATAACTTGTAAAGTTTGGGTCAGGGGTATTTTGGTCATTTACCCCTTACCTGTATTTATTTTTCTGGGCTCCGTCTCGTAAAACGGACCCTATCATTGATCTCAGAATGTCCAAAATAGTAAAATTATACTATTCATATGTTTAATTTGGACTTCGTTTGCTCTATTTATGCCACAAGGGCAAAATAGTAATTTAACCTTATTTATTAAATAATTAAATTAATTATTTAATTATTTAAATATTTTCCCAGGGGTGTATTTGTACAAAATTCCCAAAATCTGGGCCACAGTAGAATTCCCCAAAACAGTTGGGGTCAATCCGTAATTAACCAAAGGTTTGGTTTATTTCATTTTAGTTAAAACAGAAAAACCAAAGGGTTTAGTTAAAATGTAAGTGAACCGGTCTGGTTCAGTGATTACCCAACCGGTCTATCCGGTTTATTACGTGTGGCTGACGTCAAACGTCAGCCCTAGGTCTCTTTTTAAATCAACCGACAATCAAAACGGTGGCGTTTTAATTAATCGGTGGCAAGCCCAGAGGCTGCCACCTGTCCGAGTCAACTCAGCCCTTTTTTTTAAAACGAGTTGACTCGTCTTCATCTTCCCCACTCCACCGACTAAAAAAACCCTAGTTTCAGTCTCCCTTTTTCTTCTATTTCGTGCATTTCTACTCAGCCATTCACTACTGTTTTGGTCCCAATTTAATCCTAAGACACAAACGAGTAGATTGGCATTCGTTTTGGAGTTTAAAACTCTCGCATGTGTTCGGTTTTGAGGTGGATAATCCGAACTGTTATTTCAGTTGTTCATGCTCGTTTTTTAACCAAAATGCATGAGGTTTCGTTTGTTATGATCCCCTCTTCATGGGGATTCATATATCGTTCTTAAACATCGAGTTAACACAAGGTTTTAAGGGTTGAGTTTTACACCCGAAATCTGCAACTCAATATTTGGGGGCCTTTGCTTATGATTTTTGGTCGCGTTTGATGGTTTTTAAAACCCTCATAACTTCTTCTTGAAGTCTTGATAAGCCAAGACAAGTTTAAAGGAACTCGGTTCAGACCTGCCATGGGCAAGGTCTTCAATGGCTGTCGTTCTTGGGTTAGGTGTTTTTAGGTGGTTTGAAGCTCAAAATCCATAGCTAAACAAGTCTAAATATGTACTATATATCATACACATAAAAATGAAAGCTTCAAATTAGTTATATATGGAGAAATTTTAGAGAGAGAAAAAGTGGAAGCTTGAGTTTTTTCTCACCTTTCACCACTGTTTTCTCTTTCTTTCTTGCTCCAAACTCTTCTTCTATCTCCTCAATTCTTCTTCTTTTGATTTCTTTTGCAAGAGATCAACATGCATTGTATGCTTGGCTTTTAAAGCAAGGTAGCCGACCTCTCTCTCTCTTCATGTTCTCTCTCTCTCTACAGCTATCTCTCTCTCTCTCTACATTCTGAATTGTAGCCCTACACTAGCCCCTCACTTCTCATCAATTTTGTTTTTTCTCTTTTCTACTTTACATTTAATTTTCCATAGATATTTTACATATATTATATACATATAATACAATACACACACTCACACATGAGAACACACACACATACACCAGCCGACACACACACACCTTCACACTTGGTCACCTTTTTACTTTTTAACTTATTCACATTTCTTTCATTTAATATATATATATATATATATATTTATACATATATATATAACTAATACATATAATTATACATTTTCCTATAATTAATTAATTAATTTAATAATTAATTAATTATATTTATATAATTTCTTTTCCTCGTAATACGTGCCATGTGACCCGGTATCCCGGGTCGGGATATTACACTATCCATTTCTTCCCACTCTTCAAGACTTAAACAAGTCTCAAGTGTCCGGGACCTCATCTGAAATATAATTCCCACGAATGGGTCAGCTCAACTGCTGGTATAATGTAATACTAAGACTAGAAACAAATTTAAGGGTGTGGCATGTGCAAGTGTACATTCATTTCTACATGCCTCACTAATCAATCCATACAATGTACTGACAACATTCATAACGCATCCATACAAACTCTATACCACATCCATGAATTCATTAATACGACGTAATGAAATTATGCATGACACACCCACGCAACTCTGTGCCACACCCATGTCAACTCTATGTCACACCCATGTCTCGGTTTTACGGATCGCATCCGATGGTCCATTGAGTACCACACCTGTTTCACGGACCGCCCCCGTCGGGTCAATCAAGCACCGATACATGTCTCGCTTCATGGTCCGGACCCCGTTGGCATGAGTACCAAATGGCCAATTTTGGGTTTTTCACCACAAGATCTACACCCTCATAACGCATAGCACTTCGTGCTCAACTCACACCATGTGTCCAAGGAATTTCAACATGCTAAAATGCCATGATCTTCAACATGTAACTCTATGTGACAATTTTTCAAACACATGGTGCCCCTTTTTCAAGTCATGCTATTTATCCCACAAAATACATAACTTAAAATACCAAAACATCATGCTCATCATATATATATCAAGGCTACCCATATCAACAAATATTTAAGCCACAATCTCACAACTCCAATAATTCACAAAGAATATAAACATTCCATAAAGTACTAAAGCACAATTCATCACATGGTCCAAACCACAAGGTGTGTCAATAATTTCATGGGTTGACAATCTCATGGAACAATTCTATCTATCAAATACACACCAAACAAAGCAAGAAATCACCCAAAATCAACAAGAACAAAAATACTCCTAAACTACTAACTCTAGGCTTTTCAAAAGAGCTACTTCCTAGGTGATCTCCTAACATTAGATATAAATTTACAGCAGTTCAAATACATGTAAAAACACAAAGGAACTTAAATCTATTGCTAGCTTAGCACTACATCATACCTAAAATTAGTTTTTCTTCAACTTCGGTGGCTGTGATTTCTGGACTGCCAAAATATTTGGTGAGGATATAGTACTCATGGAGACGAACAACTTCTCAGAAGGAAGTTTGGCCAAAATCCCGCTCGAAATATGTGTTTCGACAGCTTGAAAATGTGGAATTTTATGGCTTTTCTCTCCCTCTCTCTATATGGACGAGATTTCTGAAATTTCAGAATGTATATGTGATAAGGATGGACTAGATGAGCTGTATTTATAGTGGGGAATCAAAGGGGCAAGGGCAAATGATCATTTTGCCCTTAATGAGGTCATGAACCCCGTTACTCTACAGCTCATTCCTAAATGCTTCAAATTGAAATTCTGTTTTAGCCAATGTTCATAAATTATTTTAAATGAAAATTCTTAGAAGAAAACATTTTCATTTGAGGTTGGCTTAGGTTCGTTCCACCCGGGTCACCTGGGTGCCCTTTTTGTCCAATTCTGAAAACTGGTTCCGTTTTGGCTAATTTTCATACAGCGGATGCCTCACATTATTCTAAGCACTTTACTCTTCTATGAAACACTCTAATTATGTCTCTAAGTGGGTCGTTCAGTGAAAATAGTGCAAAAAAAATGTTTTACCAATAAAACCGGCAAAACTACGCATGCGAAATGTCCTACCGACAAAAATGAAAAATTTACCCGCATTTTTTTTTTCAAATCTCTACATAATTCTAATGTAAAGAACAAAGCTAAGGTATGGCATGTGCAAAGTGTACATTTATAAGCTACATGCCTTCCAATTCATCAATGTAATGCAATGGCAATATACATGACACACATATGCAACTCTATGCCATACCCATGTCTCGCTTCATGGTCCTTCTCCGTTAACACGTGAGTACTGTCGTATGTTTCGCTTCACGGTTCGTCCCTATTGGATCGCGAGTACCATGGTCAATTTTTGGTTTTTCACCATAGGATCTACACCTTCATAATGCATAGCACTAATGTGTTCAACTCACGCCATGTATCCAAACATTCACGTATGCCAAGTTGCCTTGATTTTTCTATGCAAATCCAATGAAGCATTTCATCAAACACATGGAGTATACTTTAAATAATGCATTATACATAAAACAACTATAACTTTTAAACCACAAAACTTTGTCTACATGAACCTAGCATGTAATCCAATCAATTATACATATAAACATATTACATATTCACTATCTTACCAAATTCTTAAAGATCACACAAGTACACAAAGTACCAATACATTGAACAACCATAACTTTCAAACTACAAGACTTTGTCCACATGAACATAAGCTAGAATGCAATGAATTATACATACAGTCATATTGCATGTTCATCACTTCAACAAATTCCCAAAGAATACATAAGTACATAAAGTACCAACCCTAGGTTTTCAAAGTACCTATAAGCTAGATGGTTCTCTAACAACAAATAAGCATGTAAGTAATACAATCAACTTATAAAACACTCCTAAACTTAGCCATATTCCTTACTTAGCAAAATATCATACCTAGAAGGGTTTTTCTCAACCCTAGAGAGTTGTACTCACTTTGAAGCTGAACCAATCTGTAAGAACGTAGCCCTTGACGTGGGGAACAACTTCCTAGAAGGGAGTCTTGTTACATTCTAAGATTAGAGATGAGTTTTAGAAGATAGAAAGTTGGGAAAATCTAGGTTTTCTTCACCTTGTTCTCCATGCACGACCTGCTGCCATATTCTCAAAAACAATTCTAAGAAATTTATGTCTCAAGTTTTGTATTTATACTCAAGGGGCTAAGGGGTAAAAAGACCTTTTTGCCCTAATAAGTCGCGGGACCCCGTTACACTACAACCCGTCCCGAAATGCCTCACTTCAACATTCTTCTTTAACCAAAGTTCTTAAAATTATTTTAAATGATATTTTTACAAAAAAATTTATTTTTTCCTGTTGGCGGGTGTGACCGGGTCCACCTAGGATGCCCTTTTGGTCTAATTTTTCAAACTATCTCTGATTGGGCACAAATTCTCATAGGAGGTGTATTTTAACATTCTAATCATATTTTACTTCTATGGAACACTCAACTTTAAACATGACTTATGTCTAAATGATGCATGTATAGTACCCTACCAGCAAATAGTGCATGAATAGTGCCCTACCAACAAAAATGAAAATTTTTTCCTGATTTTTCAGATCTTTACATAGCGGCAGACAAGATGTGAACGCCACTAATTGTATTTTCCACATCATTTATAGCAGCATTTTTAGCAATGCACACCTAAATGTCGCTAAGGATTATTTGAGATGCTTTTTGGATTATTAATGTGTTGCTAATTGTCAACTTTCCTGTAGTGTCAATATTTCTAAAGTCAAATTTCACTACCTTTATCTCAAAATTTCTAGTTAGAAATTTCACTATTTCTAGCAAAACATTTTCATGATATATAGGAGTTATATAATCAATTGCTACATCTGCAGCTGCATCTCATATTTTTAATAAAAGGTCTCAAAATTATTTTTAAAAAAATCTATAAAAAATAATGACATTTCACTATTTTTGTAGACAATAAAGTTTCGTTGTTTTATTCAGATTTTCCTAGAAGTAAAGTTCATAATTCCAATGAAAACCATTACCATCATAATGCAACCTAAAGAAACAAAACATATAGGATTAGTAATTAAGGTATCATAGAAAATACACAAACCAATTAGTGAAAAGTTTAGTAATTAGTAAGAAAATAGTGAAATTTCACTAAATTAGACACCGAATCTATAACAAATAATAAATCATATACAGGTGGAAAATACCTAGTAAAAAAGACCCACATAATCTTACTTCTAAAGAAGAATTGAAAAACTTAAGGGAGTAACAAAGATCCCAGTGAAACAATGAAATTTCAAAAATAGTGAAATTTCCTTATTTTTGTAGATAGTGAAATTTCACTATTTCATTCAAATTTTCCTAAGAGTGAAAGTTAAAAAATTCTAAATGAATAAGTTTAAAAGAACAAAACATACATACATGTACATATGAGTTCCTTGAAAACTCTATGTCACTATACTTAAGAATTTCATATAAATATCAATTCCTTCAAATTAAAAACAAAAAATTAGTTATCTCAAACAATAATATTAAATTTCTATTTATTTTTTTGTTGAATTCATTGAATTTCAATAATAATAATAATAACAATAACAATAACAATAGTAATAATAATTAAATTCTACATGTCTTTTTTATTAATAATAATAATAATCAAAATCTACATGTTTTTTTATTTTTTAAAATTATTACGATTAGGAATGAATAGTAAAATTATTTTCAAGATTCTTTGAATAATCCTATTACTATTAGAGTCTTAACAAAAATAATTCTTATTATTTCACTCAAATGTTGAAATCTCTCTTGCAACATTTAGTTGTTGCAGTCATATCCTAAGACCATAAAAAACATTGTCACTGATTTTTGTATTCTAATTTCCCTTGTTTGTTTCAAACCGTATTTACGGTTAAGTAGTCAACAAAAAGTAAGGAACACTTCCTTTTTCATTCTAAATTGTTCTAGGCTTCTTGTATGATGACCATTTAGAATTTCATGAATAAAATGATTTCCAGTGTACATACTTGTTCTACATGATTCTTTATCAACATAAGATGTATGGTGGTGTGCATAACCCCTGATATAGTAGTGTTTGCCCTAGCAAATCTGACATGACAACCATTATTAAACTTTTTATGCTAATTTTCCTCTACCATTTTTCGTTCCTGCTTCTTCAAATTTTTATCTTCTATGATAAAATACACATGTTGATGTTTTTCTTCATCCGCATAATCCCACAGATTATTCATACTAGATAACTCTACTCCCAAAAATTTAACTATAGAAAATCATAAAAAACAATTAATGAACACCTAAATACGTAATAAATTGAAATCTACAAACACACCCATTAAATAATAAAATGAAAAAAATTAAACATCAGATGTAAATGACATAGTAATAAGGAATCTACAAACACAACCTTCCAAGTGAGTTATGTTCTATAGTTTTTAATGATTACAAGCGAAGAGTTATAGAGAGAATGGTCAAAGTTTAACCCAAAAAGAAATTACAAATTAGAAACAAGTCCAATAAGCATGAAAGATTAAAAAGTGTCCAACAACATTGCAATATAAAACTCCTACAATAACGACAAAGCTAACATAAAGACCATCATCATAGAAATCACAACCACAATCTCCCATCTAGCTATTTTGTGTCATGCACCAATCATTCAACTCATTTTTCAACGATCTAAAATGTTCTTCATTAGTGGAAAGGAAATTTATGGACAGTTACATATTCTCCTGAAATTTAAACAACCAATAAGTATGAAAAAAAATATCATTGCATGACTAAATACCAAGCAACCTACGAAGAACCACAAAGGTATATTTTGAGGATAATCATATTAATTATGTCATTATTGAAGTTGCACTAATCCTGTAAATATCTAAAAAATCAGGACAAATTTTTCATTTTTTGCCGGTAGGGCATTTTCATGCACTGTTTGCCGATAGGGCGTTATACATGCATAATTTAGGCATAAGTCATGTTTAGTAGCATAATCTTAGTATTCCATAGAAGAGAAACATTCTTATAATGTTAAAATACACCTCTTGTGAAAACTTGAGCTAAAACGGAGATAGTTTGAAAAATTGGACCAAAAGGGCATCCAGGGTGGACCCGGCAAAACCGCCTACAGGTGAAAATAATTTTTTTGGAAAATTTTTATTTAAAATAATTTTAAGAACTTTGGCTAAAGCAAAATTTTGAATTGAGGCATTTCGGGATGGGTTGTAGTGTAACGGGGTCCCGAACTCATGAAGGGCAAAAGGGTCATTTTACCCCTTGGCCCCATTACTATAAATAGGACCCCTTAGTGTTAACTTTCTCAAAACTGGTCTGCGAAGAACTCAATAGCTCGTTCATGGAGAGAAAGGTGAAGAAAACCTAGGTTTCTCCAACTTTCAAGCCGTCAAAACTCACTTCTAGGCTTGGATTTTCACAAGACTTCCTTCTAGCAAGTTGTTCCCCATGTCAAGGGCTATATTCTCACTGATTGGTTCCACTGCACAGTGATCACAACTCCCTAGGGTTGAGAAAAACCCTTTTAGGTATGATATTTTGCTAAGTTAGGAATAGAGTTAAGTTTCTTTACCTTTTTATAAGTTTATTGAATGATTTATATGTTTATTTGCTATTAAAAAGTCACTTAGGATATAGTTTATTTGAAAACCTAGAGTTGGTAGTTTGTGTACTTGTGTGTTCTTGAGAAATTGTCAAAATGATGAACATGTAACTTGAATATATGTTTGATTTATTACATTGTGGCTTTTGTTCATGTGAATAGACCTTGTGTTTTGGAAGATATGGTTGTTTAATGCATTGATCCTTTGTGTAACTATGTGTTCTTTGAGAATTGGTAATAGTGTGAACATGTAACATGAGCATGTGTTTAAATTGATTGTATACAGCATATGTTCATGTGGAAGGATTTGTGCGGTTTGAAAGTTAAAATTTACTTTATGGATGATGCATGATTTAAGGTGTATACCATGTATTTGATAAAATGCCTCATTGAGATTGCCTGCATAGAAAAAAAATCAAGGCATATTGGCATGGTGTGAACCTTTGGAAACATGGTGTGGGTTGAGCACATTGGTGCTATACATCATGAGGGTGTAGATCCTGTGGTGAAAAACTTAAAATTGGCCATTGGTACTCGCGATCCAACGGGGACGGACCGTGAAGCGAGACATACGATTGGTACTCGCGTTCCAACAGGGAAGGGCCCTGAAGCAAGACATGGGTGTGGCATGGAGTTGCATGTATGTGTTATGCATCTTGCCATTGCATAGCATTGAGGGATTGGAGGGTTATAGCTTATAAATGTACAGTTGCACATGCCACGTCTTAACTTTGTTCCTTGCATTAGCACTATGTCATACCAGCAGTTGGGCTGACCATTTATGAGATATCATATTACAGATACGGCTCTCGATACTTGAGACTTGATTAAGTCTTGAAGGATGGAGGGGAAATGAACTATGAAGGATATTTGGCCCTTGGGGCATATTTTTGTATGTATGAAGGCATAAGCCCTAAGACATGTGTATGTACTTGTAGAAATCTTGTATAGTATGGAAACTATGGGCAAGGCCCTATATTTGTAATGAGCATGAGGTTGTGACGTTTTAAATTTTAAGTATATGTGTATATACGGAGGATTGTATATTTTAAATGATGTATAGATGTTTAGTTGAATTAAAGGATATACTTTGGTTGCTAGTTTGAGAAATGATGGATTGTGTTGTGAAATGTTATGCGAAAAAGGCTTAGAAAATAAGGGTGACTATGCTAAATTTTTGTGAAATTAAGAGGGTTGTTAGGCGTGTAAAACACCCTATAAATAGGGGAGAAAAGTGCCAAAAGCGATGGTTACAAACCTTGAAGAAATAGGCTAAAAATGGGAAAAAGTAGCTTGCAACATTTTGGAAAAAAATTCTAAAAATGGAGAAAATCAGTTGCGAAAATAAAGAAATTCAGCTACAGTAAATACACTGTTGCTACAGTGCAACCTGCAGTAGCCCAGGTCAGCCCCCCTACCGCGCGCCCTGCCCTAGCCGGCCATGCACTGCCTGCTTGCTTGCGCCCTACTCGCGGGCCCACTACCTTGCACCCATGCACCTGCTGCCCAACCCCATACGTGCCCAGCCTAACACCAGCCTTTGGCCACCCTTTTTAGCCATGTTTGGCCACCCTATTGGGCCATGTTTAGCCAATCCTTAGGCCATGTTTGGCCACCTTTTTGGGTCATATTTGACCACCCTATTGGGCCATGTTTGGCCACTTCCTTAGACAAGTTTTGGTAGACCTTTTGGCCTATGCCTCAGGATATTTAGGGCCCATTTAGGCCATTGTTCCAAGGTACATTTAGATACATTTTGGGGCTATTTTGGAGGCCATTTTTTAACATGACTTAGACTAATTTTGAATATTGATTGGGAGAGATATTTGATTGACATTAGAAGACCATTTTGGCTAAGTCAAATAGTAAGTTTTCATTTCTAATTTTGGGGAAACATAGGGAAATAGACGTGTAAATAAGTAAATCCATCTCAAGGGCCTTTCATTTATTTTTCTTATTTTATTTCACTCACTCCCTGGGTTTATGAAAATTCAGGGCGCGACAGTGTGGTATTAGAGCTTTAGGTTTTGAATACCTAGGGACAGTGGGAAAGGTTAGACCTGAGGTTAAATTGGGCTAGTTTGGAGTACACGATTATGTGTGTGCTTGTTGCTTTAGTATGTGCAATTGTACAATGTGATTGTTTTCCTAGTTTGCTGGGGGTATGTGATGTACTTGGTTATAGATCAACTAGGGATAGATGTTTATACCTATGTAGTAGACCAAATGATTTATGAGATAGCCTATATGCTTAGTTATCTAAAGGATAGGCTATAAGCCTAGATATCCATAGGGTTGGTTGTGTGCCTAGTTACCTATATGGTAAGTCGTAAACTCATTTATGTATATGTATATTCTTATGATGAGTTCTATACTTAAATTTTTATGTGGTAGGCTACATGTTAGCTGTCGACTGTTGCTTGTTGATTTTATATATGTGTGCTAGGTTACTACCCGATTTTCATAGGTTACAGTACTATGACTATAATATCTATACAAACTGGATTAGTCTCAAGTCTTGCGTTACAGTTGATGGATGGCGTCCCATCAGCTAGTAACAAAAGGAGTTGTGATCTATGAAGGGTTATTACCTAACTATAAAAGTGAGAAATAATGAAAGAATTATAGAATTTTAAATGAACAAATGGCAATAAGGTAATAAACCATAAATTAAAAGACACACAAGAACTTAAAATGCTAAAATAAGAATTGAGACTTGTGGAGATTCTTGTGTATGGACTGGACAGTGGATACTCAGAGTATTTATAACTAAAATTTTAGAGATATCCTTGTGTTAAACTCTGTTCTGGAAAAATGTATTCCTTTTTGGATGGCATTCACTTAAGGTTGCGTAATAACTTGAGTGTGTATATTATATTGCTTAAATGATTTTTTCCTTGCGAAAGATTGTGGTTGAACTCGATAAAAAAAAATTGACGAATTAGATTGATGAGTTATTAGTAGATTGAAAATAATAATAAAATAAAAATAAAAATAATAATAATAATTAAATAAATAAATGTTCATGTTATTTAACATAGAGAATGAATTGTGAATGGCATGTTGGGTCAAGTTTATGGGGAGTAGGATTTCAAATTTTTGTTTAACGTATAATTGGGGGTAGATTGGTTGTTTACTTTCCAGACGAGTATAGACTGCTACAGGGGGAGAGTGACAGTGTGTACTCCTGAGGAAGATAGCTTTTAGTTCACAGGGGATCGTGGAGATTTTCTTGTGCCACCCTTGTATGAATTGAGGAGTTGGGGAGGCCATACCTACTTGTTGGCGAGTTTGATAGCAAATGGGAGTGGGGCTAGAGAGAGGGTATTACCAGCGATAGTGGATGAGTTTTCATATGTCTTTCTGGATGACTTGACTAGTCTACCGCCGAGACGAGAGATAGAGTTCATGATAAAGCTTATCCCAAGCATTATGCCTATTTCTATTCCACCTTACCATATGGCTCCAGCTGAGTTGAGGGAGTTGAAGGAGCAGTTAACTGATTTATAGGGTAAGGGTTTTAGTCATCCTAGTACTTCGTCGTGGGGTGCTTCGGCATTATTCGTGAAGAAGAAGGATGGGACATTACGTTTGTGTGTGGATTATAGGAGACTGAACCGGGTCACTATCAAGAACAAGTACCTGTTGTCAAGGATAAATGACTTGTTTGATCAGCTTAGGGGTTCGAAATGTGTAGAGATCTGAAAAAAATCAGGAAAAATTTTTCGTTTTTGCCTATAGGACATTTAGCATACACGGTTTTGTCGGTAAAGCCCGGTTTTGCTGGTAAAGCATCTAAATGCGTCAGTTCACCGTTTGACATGTTTAGAAGAATTTTTGGAGTCTGTCATAGAATAGAAATATGCTTAGAATATTGTGAGTTAACCGCTGTACTAAATTTATCCAAAACGGAAACATTTTTTGGAAATGGACAAAAGAGGGCACATGGGTGACCCGGGTGGAAACGGCCAAACCCGACCTCGGATGAAAATGTTTCCTTCTAAAAGTTTTCATTTAAAATAATTTTATGAACATTGGTTAAAATGAAATTTTGAATTGAAGTGTTTAGGAATGGGTTGTAGAGTAACGGTTTTCGGGCCCATTAAGGGCAAAATGGTCATTTGCCCTTAACCCTTTGGTCCCTCACTATAAATAGGACACTTAGACACACATTCATACAGAATTCATTCTGTATATGCAGCAAGTTACGTTCTTGTGAGAGAGAGAGAGAGAGAAGCCCTAGCTTTTTCAAGTTTCAAGACTCCGAAACATGCATTTTGAGTGGGATTTTCGCCGAGCTCCCTTCTGAGAAATTGTTCCCCTCCCCAAGATCTATATTGTCACCAAACATTTTGTCAGTCCAGCAAACACAGCCACCACAGTTCAAGGAAAACTAATTTTAGGTATGATGTAGTGCTAAGCTAGCAATAGATTTAAGTTCCTTTGTATTTTTACATGTATATGAACTGCTGTAAATATATATCTAATGTTAGGAGATCACCTAGGAAGTAGCTCCTATGAAAACCTAGAGTTGGTAGTTTAGGAGCTATTTTATTCTTGTTGATTTTGGGTGATTTCTTGCTTTGTTTGGTGTGTATTTGATAGATAGAATTGTGCCATGAGATTGTCAACCCATGTAATTATTGATACACCTTGTGGTTTGGACCATGTGATGAATTGTGCTTTAATGCTTTATGGAATGTTTATATTCTTTGTGAATTATTGGAGTTGTGAGATTGTGGCTTAAATATTTGTTGATATGTGTAGCCTTGATATATATATATATATATATATATATATATATAATGAGCATGATGTTTTGGTATTTTAAGTTATGAATTTTGTGGGATAAATGGCATGACTTGAAAAAGGGGCACCATGTGTTTGATAAATTGTCACATAGAGTTGCATGTTGAAGATCATGGCATTTTGGCATGTTGAAATTCCTTGGACACATGGTGTGAGTTGAGCATGAGGTGCTATGAATTATGAGGGTGTAGATCCTGTGGTGAAAGACCCAAACTTGGCCATTTGGTACTCGCATGCCAACGGGGTCCGGACCGTGAAGCGAGACATGTATCGGTGCTTGATTGACCCGACGGGGGCGGTCCGTGAAACAGGTGTGGTACTCGATGGACCATCGGATGCAATCCGTAAAATCGAGACATGGGTGTGGCATAGAGTTGACATGGCATATAGTTGACATGGGTGTGGCATAGAGTTGCGTCGGTGTGTCATGCATAATTTCATTACGTCGTATTAATGAATTCATGGATGTGGTATAGAGTTTGTATGGATGCGTTATGAATGTTGTCAGTACATTGTATGGATTGATTAGTGAGGCATGTAGACATGAATGTACACTTGCACATGCCACGCCCTTAAATTTGTTGCTAGTCTTAGTGCTATGTTATACCAGCTGTTGAGCTGACCCATTCATGGGCAATATATTTTCAGATGAGGCCCGGGCACTTGAGACTTGTTTAAGTCTTAAAGGAAGGGAAGACATGGACTATATTGAAGATTTGGCCCTTGGGGCACTTTTTGGAATGTATGGGCATAAGCCCAATTTGTTGTCTTTACTTTTGATAAATGTATGGACTTGAGCAAATTGTAACTTTAGGTCTTGGGCCATTTTACCTTGTATGAACTGTAACCCAAAGGAATGTATGATAATTATAGTTTAAGGCGTATTGTATGGATATGTTGGACCTAGTTAGTACGTGTTTAATTTGATGGATTTGTGGCCACCGAGTGAGGGTGGATTGTTGATGAATTTATGTTCATATATCTTGTGAAAATTAGGTGGGAAAACACTTAAAGAAACAAAGGAAACTATGTTCAAATTTTGGTAAATTAAAATGAGAAATTAAGTATGTAAAACACCCATGAAATGAATGAGAAAAATGTGAAAAATGGGGGCTTAGAAGCTAGGGAATTTGGGCTGAGAATGGGTGAAAAAGGGGCTTGAAAAACTTGAAAGAAAATTCAAAAATTGGAAAAATTGGTTGCAGCCATGAACAGTAACTTGAAAAAAAATCAGAAACTGCTCTCTGTGCTACAGTACCTTCAACAGTGCAGGAACCAACCCCAGCTGCCGCAATCCGCGCGCCCTGCACCCCACGCCGCGTGCCTGCTGCTGCCCATGTGCGCGCCCACTACTGCCTTGCATACTGCCACCTGCTGTCCAACCCATGGGCAGCCATTGTTTTGGCCATGTTATGACCCATCTTCCAAGGGAATTTTAGGCCATCTTAGGCTATCATAAATATAACAACCACAAAATTTTTTTCTTTTATATTAAATTTTGTTGGTTGTTATTATATTTTTTATTATTATTATTATTATTATTAATGTTGATGTATGAATGTAATGTGTGTATCGTATGTGTATAATTATATGTGTGTATGGTGTATGTGCATGTATATATAATATATACATAATTAAAAAAAAAATCTGATTTTAGAGAATATATATATATATATATATGTATATATATACATATAACAGTGCACAGTGCACTGTGTGTGCGTACTCGGTAGTGTGTGTGTGTGAGTTTGAGTGTATCACACTCAAACAAGTATGGGGGCATGGAGGGTGTAAGGGGGGTGGTTGAAGATGTGTGGTGAGGTCTGTGTATATGTGTGTGGTGAGGGCTGAGAGAAGGACAGACCTGTCGTGTGGATTGGAGAGAGAGAGAGAGAGAGAGAGAGATATATAGAGAGAGAAAGTGAAGAGAAAAAGAGAGAAGTGTGTGCTGGTTTGAAAGGAAAACAGAGGGAAAAGCTTCAAGGTGAGGAGCACACTGGCGCCCAATAGTTGAACCAAGAGAAGGAGAGAGAAACAAAGGTAAACAGCTAAAAACCATTACTTTCTCTCTCTAGAAAATCTCACTTATGCATGATCTATTTTATGATATATTGTTTAGGTTTAGTTCTTGGGTCTTGTAGCATATGAAAGATGGAACGTTGTGCAAAAAGAACCAACTAAAATGGGGGAGAAATAAAGAAGAAAAAGCAGGTCCTAGGTCACGGCCATGGGGGATTGGGTTAACATTTTATGTATAAAACCTTACTTGGTTGTTGGGAAAATAGTCCCCCTGAGTGCGGAAATACATTAGGATAAAAATGGGGGTTAAACCATGACCAAACTGTCACAAAAATGAAGGAGAGAGAGTCGACCGGAAGTTTCACCGAGGGGTTTGACCCTCTATTCGTGAGAATCCATTGATCAAATCCCAAAACCGATCCTAGATATGGAATCCTTGGGAGAAAATGGAGAGAATCACATTTTTAAAAATTGAAAATCTCGTCGGAGACTAGTCGCCGGCGCCGGAGAAGGCACCGGAACCCTACTGGTACCTCGTCGAAAAAACGGGGAAGAAAGGGGGCTGCTCGGGTCGGGTCTCGGGTTCGGTTCGGGTCGGGTCAGGCTTGGGCCGAACCGCCCCTGCCACGTGTCGGTCTGAGGTTTTAAATTAAAAACTAAATTGGGACTGTTTGGTTGTGAGCTTAGGAAATTGGAAATTTGAATTAAATGGGAACAGGGATATCTTATCCCTGTTTTAGGTTAACTCCTGTTTGGTCATCCGAATAGGGGATAAGGGTTTTCAAAATTACAAAATTGCCCCTGGACTTTTGTAAATTACACTTTAACCCGTAAAATTTTGAGAAATTACAATTTGACCCCACCAGAATAAAATATTAATAAATATTAATTTAATTAATTAATATATTAATTTAATTATTTAAATATTTTGAAATAATCCGGAATCCAAATGGGACAAGTCATTAGTGTATTTTGACTATCTCGGCCATTCTGAGGCCAATGGTGAGATCCCTTTTACGAGACGGGGTCCCAAAAAAATTAAAAGACCTGTAGTAACCCTTAAAATTACCAAAATGCCCCTGAATTGAAACACAGTCAAATGAACTCCAAATTAAGTAAACAAATAGTGAAACTTTATTATCTCGAGCATTCTAGACTCAACCGTGGAGTCCGATTTGTGAAAAGGGGTCTCGAAATGTAAAGACCCGTGAAAAGTGCAAAGTGATTGTTTTGCTCTTTTGAACCCAGATGTCCGAATAGAGTTCTACGAAAACTTAAACTTATTTTCTCCGACATCCCGGACTCAATAGTAGAGTTTAATTTAGCAAAATAGCAACCTATGAAATAAAGACATAAAATTTGTTGAATAGCATCATTCAGGAAACAAATGAACTGAGTCACATGTTATGATTTTAGGGACACGAAAAGGCAAGGAGAAGGTGATCTGACCTTCGGTATTCTCACAGTGATCCTACTATACTACGAGTACACTTTCCCGGGTTGAGGTCGATTATCAGGTACGATATATTGTGCTAAGTAAGAAATAGAATTGAGATAAGGAATACTTGTTCTGCTGCCTTGATTGTTCACATGTTTGCTTGATTGTTCACATGCTTATGTGTCTCATGCTATCTTGCTAAAGTTGGGGTGATGACGTGGATGATGATTATGTGTATATCGCATGTGTTAGAGTAGTGTGTGAATTATATGCTTTAAGAACTGTTGACAACACAAAAAAAAAATGTACTTGAAAGCATGCTTCATGTATGAATGAGATGCATCATTAAGATTACATTGTGGCATGAATGAATCAGAGCATATTGGCATAGTGTGGTTCTTTGTGCATGGTATGAGTTGAGCACGTGGTGCTATGCATTATGAGGGTGCAGATCCTGTGGTGAAAAACCCAAAATCGGCCAATAGGTACTCGCCTGCCTGACGGGTTCCGGACCGTGAAGCGAGACGTACGTGGCGGTACTCATGCCAGTGGGGAAAGGTCGTATCATGAGACATGGGTGGGCATAGAGTTGCATGGGTGTGTCACGCATACTACTCATATACTATATACTGTTCATATACTGCCATAATGATATCGAATGCCATATAGAAATAATTGTACACTTGCACATGCCACGCCCTTAGTTTTGTTTCTTACATTAGCATTATATTGTACCAGCATGTTGAGCTGACCCCTTTAGTGGGGCAAACATTTCAGATGATGCTCCAGCGGTGCGAGACGTGGAGATGATTTGATTGGGGATTATGTTTGGCCCGAGGGGCGCATTTGATATTGTATAAGGGCATAAGCCCGAGACTGTTTCTTATTTTGTATGTTGTGAACAAATGGACCAGACCATATGTAATGTATCAGAACAGTATATGGAATGTATGTGATTATCCTAAATTATCTTTTATTTCTTTATTATTTTATTTCTTTTTGTCTCGTTACTCATGCCTCGGGTTCGTTGGAATTCGGGGCGTGACAATAAAAAGCCAAGTTAGGCAATTTATGGGACACTTTTTAGTCATAAATCAAGGCCATGTTTGGCCATTTATTTGCACCACTTTAGGTGGGATTTCTTGACCATTTTTGGACTATACCTTAGGGTATTTTGAGACCCTTTTTGGGCAACCGTTACAGGGTACTTTGAGAAAGGTTTTGAGAACATTTTGAGAACCGTTTTTAAATATGATTTAAAGTATTTGAACATTAATTGAGAGGAGTACTTGAGCTATGTTGAGGAATGTTTTGACTTATATTGAATGTTGAATCTTTACTTAAATTTTCGGGAGAAACTTGAGAAATGATGATGGAGATTTCAATTAAATTTATCGAATTGTCACTTCTTTACCTTTCTTTTGTTTCGTTCCGTCGCTCCCCGGGTTCGTGGGAATTCGGGGCGTGACAAAATGTTTCTCAAAAATTGATCATAGATCAGGGTATCATCAGTTGAGAGTACGGGAGGAGGATGTGGCAAAGACAGCTTTTCGCACTCGTTATGGACATTCTGAGTTTGTAGTTATGTCATTCGGTATGACGAATGCCCCATCGGCATTCATGGAGTTGATGCATCATATCTTTAGTCCTTATTTTGATCAGTTTGTAGTGATCTTTGTTGATGACATTTTGATTTATTCACCTTCTAAGGAGGAACATACTTTTCACTTATGGGTTGTATTTACAGATTTCGAGGGAGCATCGGTTATTTGCTAAGTTCTCGAAGTGTGAGTTTTGGCTTCAGGAGGTATAGTTTCTAAACCATGTTGTATCAGGTAGCGAGGTATCTGTGGATCCTTCTAAGATTGACTCTGTTATAAGTTGGGAGAGGCCAAAGAATATGTTTGGGATTCAGAGTTTCTTAGGATTGGTCCGATACTACCATTGATTTGTAGAGGGATTTTCTCGTCTTGCTGCACCGATGACTCGTCTGATGCGCAAGGGCATTAGATTTGAGTGGACAGATGAATGTGAGCAGTCGTTTTAGGAGCTAAAGAGGAAGCTGACTTCAACACCTGTCCTGATTATACCTGAGGGAGGTATTGGCTATACAATTTATTGTAATGCTTCACGAGAGGGACTAGATTATGTATTGATGCAGGAAGGTAGGATGGTAGCCTATGGTTCTCGTCAGTTGAAGAATCATGAGCATAACTATCCTACACATGATTTGGAGTTAGTTGTCGCCATCTTTGCACTTAAGAGTTGACGACACTACTTATACTAAGAGTGGTTTGAGGTGTTCTCAGATCACAAGAACCTTAGATACATTTTCACGCAGAAGGACTTGAACCTCCAGCAAAAGAGATGGATGGAGTATATAGAGGACTATGACTTTGATTTTCAGTACCATCCTGGAAAGGCCAATGTCGTAGTAGATGCACTTAGTAGGAGACTGAGGAGCACTGTTGCTAGCATTGCTATTAGGGAGTAGGAGATGATGGGAGAGATTGGTAAGTTTGACTTAGACTTTGTCGAGTCTGAGGGACACGCCACACTATTCAGTATGTGTGCACAACCTACACTATTGAGCAAGGTTATTGAGGCACAGTTACAGGATACAGAGGCAGAGCATATTCGAGCACAAGTTGCTAGTACCGAGGGCTTTGAGGGATGGACAGTTCATTCTGACCTTAGCCTAAGGTATATGGGTAGAGTCTTTGTTCTAGAGTCTCTTAGGGCTGATGTTCTTAGAGATTTCCATCATTCATGTCTAGCAGTGCACCTAGGGGGCACTAAGATATACCATGATTTATGTCGCCAGTATTAGTGGACGGGGATGAAAGGGGATGTGGTACAGTTTGTGTCGAGATGTCTCACGTGTTCGCAGGTTAAAGCTGAGCACTAGAGACCTGGGGGTTTATTACAACCATTGCCAGTGGCCAAGTGAAAGTGGGAGTTTGTTACTATGGATTTTGTGATGGGTCTTCCGAGGTCACCTAGAGGTCACGATGTAGTTTGGGTTATTATTGATAGATTGACAAAGTCCACGCATTTCCTACCGATTAGAGTGACTGATTCAATGGATGTTCTCAGTAGGTTGTATATCTGAGAGATAGTATGACTACATGGGGTTCCTGTTTCCATTGTTTCAGACTGGACCCACGTTTCACTGCACGATTTTGGTAGAGTCTTTAGATATCCTTTGGGACTCAACTACTGTTTACTACTACTTTCCATCCTTAAACTGATGGTCAGTCAAAACGTACTATCTAGATACTTGAGGATATGCTTAGAGCGTGTGTTATGGATTTCAAGGGTAGTTGGGAAAATCATCTTGCTCTAGTAAAGTTTGCCTATAATAACAGTTATCAGTCTAGTATTGAGATGGCACCTTTTGAGGCGTTGTATGGCAGGCCGTGTCATTCATCGATATGTTGGACAGAGGTAGAGGAAACAATTATTTTAGGGCCGGACATAGTCCGTGAGACCACGGAGAAGATACAGGTGATTCGACAGCTTTTGTTGACAACATAGAGACACCAAAAGAGTTATGCAGACAAGAGGTGAGGACCTCTATCATTTGGTGTTGGGGGACATGTGTTCCTCAAGGTAGCCCCACAACCGGGATTAAGGAGATTCAGGTGTAGCGGGAAACTATCAGTATGTGTGCACAACCTACACTGTTGAGTAGGGTTATTGAGGCACAATTACAGGACACAAAGGCATAACAGATTTGAGCATGAGTTGCTAGTACCAAGGGCTTTGAGGGATGGACAGTTCATTCTGACCTTAGCCTAAGGTATATGGGTAGAGTCTTTGTTCCAGAGTCTCTTAGGGCTGATGTTCTTAGAGATTTCCATCATTCACGTCTAGTAGTGCACTTAGGGGGCACTAAGATGTACCATGATTTATGCCGCCAGTATTGGTGGATGGGGATGAAGGGGGATATGGTGCAGTTCGTGTCGAGATGTCTCACGTGTCCGCAGGTTAAAGTTGAGCACTAAAGACCTGGGGGTTTATTACAGCCATTGCCAGTGACTGAGTGGAAGTGGGAGTTTGTTACTATGGATTTTTTGATGGGTCTTTCGAGGTCACCTAGAGGTCACGATGCAGTTTGGGTTATTGTTGACAGATTGACGAAGTCCATGCATTTCCTACCGATTAGAGCGACTAATTTAGTGGATGTTCTCAGTAGGTTGTATATCCGAGAGATACTACGACTACATAGGGTTCCTGTTTCCATTGTTTCAGATCGAGATCCATGTTTCACTACATGATTTTGGTAGAGTCTTTAGATAGCCTTGGGGACTCAACTACTATTTAGTATTACTTTCCATCCTTAGACTGACGATCAGTCATAGCGTACTATTTAGATACTTGAAGATATGCTTAAAGCGTGTGTTATAGATTTCAAGGGTAGTTGGGAAGATCATCTTGCTCTAGTAAATTTTTCCTATAATAACAGCTATCAGTTTAGTATTTAGATGGCACCTTTTGAGGCATTGTATGGCAGGCCGTGTCGTTCACCGATATGTTGGATAGAGGTAAGGGAGACAACTGCTTTAGGGCCTGACATAGTCCGTGAGACCATGGAGAAGATACAATTGATTCAATAGCGTCTGTTGATAACACAAAGCTGCCAAAAGGGTTATGCAGACAGGAGGCAACAACCTCTATCATTTGGTGTTGGGGGACATGTGTTCCTCAAGGTAGCCCCACGATGAGGATTGAGGAGACTCAGGCGTAGCAGAAAACTATTCCCACAGTTTATAGGGCCATTTGATATTCTTAAGAGGGTTGGTGAGGTGGCCTATAAGTTGGCGTTGCCACCACAGTTATCTAGGGTTCATGATGTCTTCCACATATCGATGTTGAGGAAGTATGAACCTTACTCTTCACATGTGCTAGATTGGGTCGACCTTCGAGTGGAGGGTGATGTTTCTTATAATGAGAGGCCTGTAGAGATATTAGACTTGAGGGACCAGGTTTTGTAAAACAAGATTATCTCTTTGGTCAAGGTTCTTTAGAGCCATCACGGGGTAGAGGAGGCCACTTGGGAGCGTAAGGCTAAAGTTCACGCTAGGTATCCAGAGTTGTTTATTCATAGAGGTACATTTTTAAATTTTGGGATGAAATTTCTTTACGGGGGTAAGGATGTAAAGATCTGAAGAATCAAGATAAATTTTTCATTTTTTGCCAATAGAGCACTATTCATGCACTATTTGCTAGTAGGGCGTTATACATGCATCATTTAGGAATAAGTCATGTTTACGAGCATAATTTGAGTATTCCATAGAATAGAAACATGATTAGAATGTTAAAATACACCTCTTGTAAAAATTTGAGCCAAAACAGAGATAGTTTGAAAAATTAGACCAAAAGGGCATCCCAGGTGGACCCGGCCAAAACCGCCTGCAGGCGAAAATAAATTTCTTAGAAATTTTTCATTTAAAATAATTTTAAGAACTTTGGCTAAAGTAAAATGTTGAATTGAGGCATTTCGGGATGCGTTGTAGTGTAACAGGGTCCTAAACTCATTAAGGGTAAAAGGGTCATTTTACCCATTGGCCCCTTTACTATAAATAAGATCCTTAGTGTTAAATTTCTTAGAATTGGTCTGAGAAAAATGCAGCAGCTCGTTCATGGAGAGAAAAGTGAAGAAAACCTAGGTTTTTCCAACTTTCAAGCCTTCAAAACTCACTTCTAGGCTTAGATTTTCAAAAGACTTCCTTCTAGGAAGTTCTTCCCCACATCAAGGGCTACATTATCACTAATTGGTTCACCTGCACAGTAAACAAAACTCCCTAGGATTGAGAAAAACCCTTTTAGGTATGATATTTTGCTAATTTAGGAATAGAGTTAAGTTTCTTTACCTTTTTATAAGTTGATTGAATGATTTATATGTTTATTTACTATTACAAAGTCACTTAGGATGTAGTTTCTTTAAAAACCTAGAGTTGGTTGTGTGTGTACTTGTGTGTTCTTTGAGTTCTTTGAGAAATTGTCAAAATGATGAACATATAACTTGAATATATGTTTGATTCATTACATTGTGGCTTATGTTCATGTGAATAGACCTTGTGTTTTGGAAGATATGGTTGTTTAATGCATTGATGCTTTGTGTAATTATGTGTTCTTTGAGAATTGGTAATATTGTGAACATGTAACATGAGCATGTGTTTAAATTGATTGTATATAGCATATGTTCATGCGGAAGAAGTTGTGCGGTTTGAAAGTTAGAATTTACTTTATGGATGATGCATGATTTAAGGTGTATACCATGTATTTGATAAAATGCCTCATTAAGATTGCATAGAAAAAAATCAAGGCATATTGGCATGGTGTGAACCTTTAGAAACATAGTGTGGGGTGAGCACATTGGTTTTATACATAATGAGGGTATAGATCCTGTGGTGAAAAATCCAAAATTGGCCATTGGTACTCGCGATCCACGGGGACGGACCATGAAGCGAGACATACGATTGGTACTCGCGTTCCAACGGGGAAGGGCCGTGAAGCGAGACATGGGTGTGGAATGGAGTTGCATGTGTGTGTCATGCATGTTGCCATTGCATAGCATTGAGGGATTGGAGGGTTATACCTTATAAATGTACACTTGCACATACACTTGCACATGGGTTTGGAATGGAGTTGCATGTGGGTGTCATGCATGTTGCCATTGCATAGCATTGAGGGATTGGAGGGTTATACCTTATAAATGTACACTTGCACATGCCACGTCTTAACTTTGTTCCTTGCATTAGCACTATGTCATACCAGCAGTTGGGCTAACCCTTTATGGGATGTCACGCCCTGAATTCCAGCGAACCCGAGGCACGAGTAATGAGACAAAGGAAAATAAAATAATAAAGAAATAAAGTACAATCCAAGACATTCCAAACACTAACCAAACTCCCTATTCTGTACAATCCATATGGCCTTGCCCCTTGTTTTCATAATAAACCAGGTGTTTTACACACTTGACAATCCTTTAATTTTTCAGAAAATTTTGACAGAACCTCCTTTGTTTTTTGAGCCTTTTTCCCCTGATAATCACAATACATCATATGTATATACAAACACGTCACAATCCATCCTCACTCGATGGCCACTATTCATGAAAATTAAACACACATTCTTTTCCTTTAACATATACATATAAGATATACTCAATAGTTGTCTCCTACATACTGTTTGGGCTTAAGCCCTTATATTACACAAGTATGCCCCAAAGGCCAAATACTCTTCCAAATTCATTTCCTCTCCTTTCTCCAAGACTTCATCAAGTCCCACGTACTAGGAGCTTTATCTGAAACCTGTGCCCACGAATGGGTCAGCGCCAACATGCTGGTATGATATAATACTAATGCAAGAAACAAAATTAAGGACGTGGCATGTGCAAGTGTACATTTATCTCCACATGTCATACAGTGTCATCCATGCAATGCATGATCAATATGCATGACGCATCCATGCAAACTCTATGTCACACCCATGTCTCACTTTACGGTCCTTCCCCGAAGGCCTGAGTAACCTTGTTCTCACTTTACGGTCCGTCCCCGCCGGCATGAGTACCATGGCCGATTTTGGGTTTTTCACCACAGGATCTACACCCTCATAATGCATAGCACCACGTGCTTAACTCACACTATGCTTTTAAGGAATCACACTATGCCAATATGCCCTGATTCCACCATGCAATGATGTGATCTTAACGAAACAATTTATCGATACATGAAGCATGCTTCAAGTTATGCATATTCTACTTAAAGCAATAATCAAATCACACAACTCAGTCCACAGGTCTACATATCATGAACAATCCATTTGATCACGTGCTCGGTCTTCACATTCATCATCTTAACAATTCCATAAATCACACACAATGATAACACATGGAATACATATATAGTCATGGCCCACGTCTATCATTCAATCAAATATTCAGGAAAATAATAAGAAACACATAGGCATAGAACCGATCAGACAATGTAGCAGTTACCCCTAAACTCAATTTTATTTCTTACTTAGCAAAATACCATACTTCTCATTCAAATAAATTTCCTAACAATTCAAAGGAATACATAAGTGCACAAGCAATCAATCTAGAGCTATCGAGACAATCAAATGCTAAGTGATTTCCTAATAGCACTTAAGCACGATAACATTCAATCATCTTACCAAATACTCCTAAACTTAACCTTATTTCTCACATTAGTAAAATATCATACCAGCATGTTGGCGCTAACCCATTCGTAGGCACAGGTTTCTCCTAGTACGTGGGACTTGATGAAGTCTTGGAGAAAGGAAGGGAAATGAATTTGGAAGAGTATTTGGCCCTTGGGGCATACTTTTGTAATATAAGGGCTTAAGCCCAAACAGTATGTAGGAGACAACTATTGAGTATATCTTATATGTATATGTTAAAGGAAAAGAGTGTGTGTTT
The DNA here is from genome assembly GCA_008638375.1 of Nyssa sinensis. Taxonomy (NCBI): domain Eukaryota; kingdom Viridiplantae; phylum Streptophyta; class Magnoliopsida; order Cornales; family Nyssaceae; genus Nyssa; species Nyssa sinensis. The sequence continues at coordinate 20,728,121 of CM018032.1, read as the reverse complement.
AATTTTCATGAATTGTGGCCATCGAGTGAGGATGGATTGTGATGTGTTTGTATATACATATGATGTATTGTGATTATCAGGGAAAAAATGCTCGAAAAACAAAGGAGGTTCTGTCAAAATTTTCTGAAAAATTAAAGGATTGTCAAGTGTGTAAAACACCTGGTTTATTATGAAAACAAGGGGCAAGGCCCTATGGATTGTACAAAATAGGGAATTTGGTTAGTGTTTGAAATGTCTTGGATTGTACTTTATTTCTTTATTATTTTATTTTCCTTTGTCTCGTTACTCGCGCCTCGGGTTCGCTGGAATTCGGGGTATGACAACGTGGTATCAGAGCCTAGGTTCGAATACCTAGGGACAGTGGGATAAGTTTAGACTTTTAGTTTAGTTGGGTGAGTCTGGGTGGCATGTTTTATGTGCGCGTGTTGCATTGGTGTGCACGAGTATGCACTATACCTGATTTCCCGATAGGTAGGGAACCTGTGAATTGTTTGGTGTAGCGATTGGCTGAGATTAGAAATGCATGATCGTATATTTTATAGGATAGGTCGTATGCCTAGTTATTTGAGAGATAGATTGTACACTCATTATTTATACGGTAAATGGTATGCCTAGTTGTTGATGAGATAGGCCGTAGACCTAGTTATATGCCTAGTTAGTTGTGTTCCCACATGTATATGTGTTCTTGGGATGGATTGCATACTTAAATGTTTATGTGTTAACTGTTGATTGTTGCTTGTTGATTTTGTATGTGTGTGCTAGGTTATTGACCGATTTTCATGGATTATAGTATTATGATTATGATATTTATCCAGACTGGATTGGTCTCAGGTCTTGCCTTACAGTTGATGGATGGCGCACCATCAGCCAGTAACAAAAGGGGCTGTGATCCATGAAGGGTTATTACCTAGCTATAAAAGTAAGAAATAATAAAAGACACGTCAAAACCTTAAAATGTTAAAATAAGAATTTAGACTTGTGGAGCTTTTTGTGTATAGATTGAATGATGGATACTCCGAGGATTGTCTTTGAAAATTTTAGAGATGTCCTTGTATTAAACCCCGTTTGTGGAAAGAGGTCTTATTTTCGGATAACATTCACTTAGGGCTGAGTATTGGTAGGCTAGTTAAACACTAGCATAATTAGAGTGTACGTGCCTTGTATTATTTAAATGGATTCTTTTCCTGTCAAAGGTTGTGTTAGAACTCAGTGTTAAATTTATTTTCTTTACTTGGATTTGTAGGCACATGCCACTGAGACGAGCTCCTGTGAGAGCTGGACCATCTAAGCGGGGTAGGCCTAGGGCAGCTGCCCTACCTCGGCGTGGCAGACCCAGAACTGTTACTCCTGAGCATAGCACAGCAGAGGAGGCTGTTGCTCCTGCTCCTGTGCCAGCACTTGCCCTAGCTCTAGTAGAGGAGATAGAACAGACTGTTAGCGCTAGAGACATGGCGGCCACGTTTCAGGAGTGCCTTCGCGCTATCCAGGAGGCTATCCAGGAGGCGAGACCTACTAGTGGGGAGACACGGGATACCTTCGTGATGAAGGTGTTCTAGAGAATGAGGCCTCCCACATTTGCCGAACAGCCTAATCCGTTGGTTGCTGAGAAGTGGCTGAGGCAGATCACCCAGATTTTGGACTCCCAAGGGATTACTGAACCACACTTAAGGATTCGATATGCCACCTTCTAGCTTACAGACTTAGCCAGCCTGTGGTGGCAATTAGGCGCTGGCAGGATCGACAGATTTGGTGAGGGACGGGACACATTTGTGGCCATGTTCAATGACCACTATTTTCCACAGACTACCAGGATTGGATTTAGAGAGGAGTTTGAGACACTTCTCCAGGGGGACATGACAATGACCTAATACGAGTCCAGTTTCACTGCATTAGGTAGGTTTGCCCCACACATTATTAGAGAGGAGGAGTTGAGGGTTTACCATTTCCTCCAGGTACTGAAGACCTCTATCAGAGAGAAGCTGGCAGGTCACATTATAGAAATCTATGAGGAGGCAGTGACCAGGGCCACGAGAGTTGAGAGAGAGTTGGCTGACCTTAGAGGGATTAGAGAGTCCCGAAAACAGAGTAGGACGACTATAGCACAGACTCCTACATCTGTCCCAGTCTACACCAATAAGAGACCACTGAAGAGGTACCGGACTAGTACTTCTTCTACACAGGCACCCCAAGGACCCATTACTTGTTTTCGATGTGGACATCCTGACCATAGGTTCGCCAACTGCCCCCAGAGGGACCCTAGTTAGGGACAAGGAGCCGGATCGGTCCAGATGTCATTTCCACCTCAGACACAGAGTCAGGGGTGGAGAGCTCCTCAGCTCTGTTATACTTGTCACCAGATAGGCCATGTCAAGGCCAACTGTCCTCGGGGTCAGACTTCACAGGGCTCGCAGAGGCCGCCCCATTATCAGCCCATTCACACATCTTTGCCCCTACCACAGTTAGACTACGGATCCCCAACACCACAATTTCAGCCTGCACCCTCAATGCAAAGCGTCAGGACCCCTAGACAGAGAGAGAGGGGTGGGCAGAACCAGACCACCCAGGGTCACGTTTATGTAGTAGCCACACCTGAGGCATCTACTTTCGGACCTCCTACGGTTTGAGGTATATTCTTTGTTTTAGTTCTTGGATTAGAGTATTGATAGATTTTGGTGCATCTCATTCATTCATGTATATCAGCCGTATTCGTGTATCTGTATATGCTTGTGATGGATTTTAATGCTTTGGTGCTATGTGGTAGGTTATGTGTTAGCTATTTGATGCTACTTGTTGATTCCATGCAGGCATACTGTAGAGATCTAAAAAAAATGAGGGAAAATTTTTCGTTTTGCCGGTAGGATATTTGGCATACACGGTTTTGTCGGTCAAACCCGGTTTTGCTAGTAAAGCATCTAAATGTGTCAGTTCACCATTTGACATGTTTAAAGGAATATTTGGAGTGTTTCATAGAAGATAAATATGCTTAGAATATTGTGAGGTAGCTACTATTCAAATTTTAGCTAAAACGGAAACCGTTTCAAAATTGGACAAAAAGGGCGTTCGGGTGGCCCTGGTGGAACGGGCCTGAAACGACCTCAAATGAAAATATTTTCTTCTAAGAGTTTTCATCTAAAATAATTTTATGAACATTGGTTAAAACAAAATTTTGAATTGAAGCGTTTAGGAATGGGTTGTAGAGTAATGAGGTTTTGGGCTCATTAAGGGCAAAATGGTCATTTGCCCTTAGCCCCTTTGTCCACCACTATAAATACAGCCCCCTTAGACCACTTTTATCATAAATTGGGTCTGTAATTACAGAATTCAAGTTCTTATAGAGAGAGAGTGAGAAAAGCCCTAGAAATTCAAGAATTCAAGCTGCCGAAACACATATTTTGAGCGGGATTTTGGCTGAACTTTCTTCAGGAACATTGTTCATCTCCATGAGTAATATATCCTCACTGAACAGTTTGGCTATCCAAAAAATACAGCTTCTACAGTTTGTGAAAAACTGATTTTAGGTATGGTTTCTTGCTAAGCTAGGAATAGATTTAGTTTTTCTTGCTTTGCTACATGTTGATTGAGTTGTATAGATGTTTAATTAATGCTAGGAAGCCACCTAGGTGGTGTTGAATTGAAATACCTAGAGTTGGAAATTTGGGGCTTTATGTATTCTTTGGTTTATTTGATGTTTTGTTGCTATGAAGATAACTTATCTTGTCTTTGTATTTGATTGCTATAATTGGTATGTATTTATGTGATATTTACTTGACGTCTTGGAGGGGAATTGGTTGTGTAATGTATTAGTCTTGCATGGAATGTTAGTGACTTTGTGAAATTCTTGTTGGTTGGTGAAATTGTGATATTGTGGCTTGAGAAATGTGTTAAGGTGTATGGTTATGACCTATGTTATGTGAAGCAGTTTATGGGAATTTAAAGTTATGAATTATGTAGGGTTTAAATGCATGACTTGAAAAAGGACACACCATGTGTTTGATGAAATGACTCACTGAACTTGCATAATGGAATCATGGCATTTGGCATAGGGTGATTCCTTGGAAGCATAGTGTGAGTTGGGCATTTGGTGTTGTGCATACTTGGTTACTCATGTCCTTCGGGGAAGGTCCGTAAAATGAGACATACTTGGTTACTCATGTCCTTCGGGGAAGGTCCGTAAAATGAGGCATACTTGGTTACTCATGTCCTTCGGGGAAGGTCCGTAAAATGAGGCATGGACATGGCATAGAGTTGACATGGCATGGAGTTGACATGGGTGTGGCATAGAGTTTTCATGTGTGAGTCATGTATAGTGTGTTTGCATTGCATTAAATAACGGGAAGGAAAATTATATCTTGAAATTGTACACTTGCACATGCCACGTCCTAAATTTGTTGCTAGTATTAGTGAGTTATCATACCAACAGTTGAGCTGACCCATTCGTGGGCAATACATTTCAGATGAGGCACCAGCTGCTTGAGACTTCTTTGAGTGTTGAAGAAAAAGGAAGGAATGGATTTTGTATAAGATCTGACCTTTGGGGGCATGTTTTGAATGTATGGGCATAAGCCCACTTTGTTGTATTTTATATTTAAACTTATGTAAATTGTAAACCTTAGGCCTTGGGCCATTTTAAAAAATGTATGAGTTGGAACTCAATGAATGTATGATGTTTGATGTAAATGTATACTAGAGGTTACTTGATATTCGGGAGTTAAATATGCATTAAATGGAAGTGTTAGAAAATAGTGGATGCATGTTTAAGAGTTGATGGATTTTGATGCAATTATACCCATATATGTTGTGATTATTAGGTGATGAAAATACTTGGGAAAAACAAAGGAGACTATGTCAAATTTTTGGTAGAATCAAAGTGGGAAATAGGTGTGTAAATGACTTTTTAAAAGGAGTGAAAAAAATGTCAAAATGGGGGTTTAGGAACCTTGGACAAGGGGAATAAAAATGGGAAGAAAATAGGGCTTAAAGGACTTGGAAAAAAATTCAAAAAGGAAAAAATTGGTTGCAGCCATGAACAGTAACTGGAAAAATATCAGAAACTGCTCTCTGTGCTACAGTGTCGTGAACAGTGCAGGAACCAGCCCCAGCCGCCGCACCCCGCTCGCGCACGCGCGCGAGCGTGCCTGTGGGCCGTGCGCCCAGCGCCCCACGCCGCGCCCACTGTTGTCTTGCTTGCTGCCACCTGCTGTCCAACCCATGGGCAGCCATTGTTTTGACCATGTTTTGGCCATGTTATGACCTATTTTCCAAGTGCATTTTGAGGCCATTAAATCATGAGTTTGACCCAAACTTTTGAGTTCATTTGAGACCATTTTAGGCCATTATATAAAGCCAAGTTGGGGCAATTTATGGGACACTTTTTAGGCATAGATTTCAAGGCCATGTTTGGCCATCCACTAGCGCCAACTTTGGGCTGATAATGGGACAAGCATTTAATTTTAATCTTGTAGGAAAAATTTGAGGAATAATGCGGGAGATTTAATTTAAATTTAATTCATTGTCATTTATTTATTCCTTTTCTTTCATTCAGTCGCTCCTCGGGTTCGTGGAAATTCGGGGCGTGACACATGCTGGTTTAGTACCTGATATAGTACTGTGACCATGATTTTGTATATTGACTGACTGCTATTAACGCATGCATAAGAGAATGTTTAAACATGTTTATATATGCGTGTGTTTACATACCCGTGAGTAAGGATTGATGTATGTTTATGCTTTAAATTGGTGAATAGTTTAACTGGTGTTCTGCTCTTTTGAGCCTAGGTGCACTGGTTTAAGTTTTATGATTATAATGCTGGGAACTGAGTTATTGAATTGCATTGTGACACGGGTGATATATGGATGATACCATTGGGGTAAATCACTAGGTAATTTCATGGCTAAATTTGAGATTTATTAGATGGTCAGCGAATGTGTGAGGGACTTTGGGGTACCCTTATGAACATTGAAGATTTTTCCTTTATTTTGTTATTGTGTTGAATTGTTGAGGTGGGTTATGATGCTTGGATAAGTTTGGGAAAAAAATTAGAAATGATAAGCCAACAAGTTTTGAGCATTACATTAGGTATTGTGCCATGTGGAGTGGGCCATTATAGATGGGATTAGGACCAGACCCTAGCAGGGAGTGTGGGGATGTCTACGCACCACTGTATACTCGTCCAAATGGATGAGGTTCCTTGGGGGGAGAAAGTAATGTGAGAGGGTAATGCATTCCACGTCGCCTAGCTGATGGGGAGGTGAATGATCCATAGGTAAGGCTGTACGCCTCCACGTCACAATGACATTTCGTATTACTCTTTCTGCATTTTGTCAAAGAAGTACATTATTTTAAATTTCGGGACGAAATTTCTTTAAGGAGGGAAGGATGTAAAGATCCAAAATTTTGGAATAAATTTTTTTTAAAAAAAAAGAAGTGTGCGAATATAAAATGTATATTATATGCGAGTAGATGTATATATATATATGCGATACAATGTATAAGATACATGCATGCAAGCATTCAAGTATGATAATATGTGTGAGTGATGTATTATGGTTATATATATATATATATATATATATATATGTATGTATGTATATGTGAGTACATATATAATGTGTGTATCATGAATGTATATGTAAATAATATAAAGTATGGTGTGTAGATGTGTGGGGTGAATTGTATATAGATATCCATATACATATATGTATATATGCAAAAAGAAAGGAAGTGGGAGGCAGCAGTGAGTTGTGTGTGTACAGTACGTGTCAGCTTGTGTGCAAGTGGATATGTGCGTGCAAGTGGCTGTGTGTGTGTGTGTGTGTGAAGACTAACCGTGTGTGTGTAGTGTGTATAATATAATATATATATATATATATATGTATATTATATTGTATGTTAGAAAACCAAAGGGGCAAGCTAGCATTAAATGTGATTCTGAAAAGGGGAAAGAAGAGAAGTGATAGAACAGTGAGAAAGTTAGGGAAATGGGGCTGTGGCAGATTGCGTGAGAGAGTGTATGATAGGTGTATATACATATGTGTGCTTGGATAGAGAGAGTAGGAAATCAGAAAGAAAGAAAGAAAACAGAGAGAGAGAGAGAGAGAGAGAGAGAGAGAGAGAGAGATCAAGTGGGAGGCTGAGGAATCCAGGGCATTGGAACATAAGAGGGGGAGAAGAAGCTGCCCAGAAAAAGAATCAGAAAATAGGTATGTCTCATTGGCTTCTGTTTTAAAATTTTCAAAGCATAATGGTTGGATTTAAATTATAGGGCCTTATAGAGCATGAAATATAGTTTCTTATGCAAAAAGAATGAAGTAAAATGGTTGAAAGATTAGAGAGAAAAATTGGGTTGCAGGTCACGGTATTGCAATCAGATCCCTTACATTTTATGCGTTAGAGTTAAAATAAACAATGAGAAATTGTTGCCGTGAGGTACAGAAATTAATTAGAAGAGAGAGTAAGTCAAAACAGTGGGGAGAAGGGTCAAAAAATGAAGAAGACTAGCTCGCCGGAGCTACGGGTTCACCCATTTTCGTGAAATTTGAGTGATCCAAACCAAGAACCAAGGTTAGAAATAGAATCCCCTTGAAAAATAGAAGAGAATGGCATTTGGTTTAGGTTGGAAAATGGTCAAAAATTCCTTGCCGTCGCTGGAGATGGCGACGGAACAGTACTGAGTCTCCACCGGAAAGCCAAAGAAGACGGTGAACAGTTTGGGTTTGTTTTGGGCCTTTCCTATTTGGGCTACTAGTTTGGGTTTTTATTTTTAAGTGATTAGGCTTCTTTTAAAACGGTTGGGCTTGTTTGGTTTAAAAGGGGGTGGGCTGGCTGTTTTAATTTAAAGGGGAAATTTGGGCCTGTTTTAATTGGGCCAACAGTTAAGAAATTGAAAGAAATGAAAATGAAAAAAAAAATGAAAAGGGGTTGGGGAGTCTCGAACCTGGAACCGCACGGACGGGAGGGGCTCAACTGAACCATTGGACCACTGAGGTCCATGTAACCTAAAGGACCGAAATATATATATATATATTATAAATAAATTATATTAAATTAATTAAATTAAATGCCCCGAAATGGCCCGAAGCCCAATTGAGACAAGCCATATATGTTTTCTGACTATCTTGGACCTCCTAAGGCCAACGGTAAGGTCCTTAACATGAGACGAGGTCCCGAAAAATAAAAGACCCATAGAACCCTTAAAAATTACCAAAATGCCCCTGAGTCAAAACACAGTCCAACAAAACCTGATTTGAGTAAACGAATAGTGAAATCTCATTATCTCGAACATTTTGGACTCAACGGTAGAGTCTGAATTATGAGAAGAGCTCTCAGGAAATGGGAAACCGTGAAAGTGTAAGAATGACCGTTTTGCCTTTTTCAACTCGGATGTCCAAATTAAATTCTGTAAAAGCCTAAACTTATTTTCTTCAACGTTCCGGACCCAATGGTAGAATTTAGTCTAACAAAATAGAAACTTATAAATTAAAGACATAAAATTTGATGTGTAGCATCATTAAAGTGACAAACGGACTAAGTTGCATTTTGTGATTTTAGGAACACTGAAGGGAAAGGAGAAGGCGATCTGACCTTCTAGTTCTTACTGTTAGTTCCATTACACTGCTAGCGCTACTTCTTAGGGTTGAGACCAACCGGTCAGGTACGATATATTGTGCTAAGTAAGAAATAGAATTAAGCTTAGGAATAACTGTCATGTTGACTTGATGATTCACATGTTTGTTTTATTGCTTATATGCTTATGTGTTCCCTGTTACCTTTTTGAAAGTTGGTGATGAATGTGAATCAAGACTATGTGTATATCGCATGTGTGCATATGTGTGGATTATGGTTTTTTTTTAGAATTGTTGGGATTATGAAATATGTGACTTAAAGAATATGTTAAATGGACTATGCATGACATATGACCTTGATGAAAGGATCTTCTGATTTGAATGTTATTGTGTAATACATCATTTAAAGCATACTTCATGTGTGGATATGATGCTTTATTGAGATTAAATTATGGTATGGTAGAATCAAAGCATATTGGCATAGTACGATTCCTTGGACAGGACATGACATGATATAGCATTTGGTACCCGAACCAACGGGAGCGATCCGCGAAGGGACATGATATAGCATTTGGTACCCGAACCAACGGGAGCGATCCGTGAAGGGACATGATATTGCATTTGGTACCCGAACCAGCGGGAGCGATCCGCGAAGGGATATGATATTGCATTTGGTACCCGAACCAGCGAGAGCGATCCGCGAAGGGATATGATATTGCATTTGGTACCCGAACCAACGGGAGCGATCCGTGAAGGGACATTACATTACATTACATGAGTGGATATAGGTGTGACATAGAGTTGACATGGCATAGAGTTGCATGCGTGTGTCACGCATATTTTTATTGTATTGTATTAATGAATTCCCGAATGTGTGATGAATCATGTTAATGCATTGTATGGATGAATTCGATGGCGTGTAAGTTATAATTGTTTTGAATCTTGTTAATGCATTGTATGGATGAATAGGATGGCATGTAGGTTATAATTGTGCATGGAGATATAACTGTACGCTTGCACATGCCACGCCTTAGATTATGTTTATGAGTTAGATGACATGTAGATTATTGCTAGTACATTGTATGCATGATGTTGAATGCTATGTAGATATAATTGTACACTTGCACATGCCACGCCCTTAATTTTGTTTCTTGCATTAGCATTATATTGTACCAGCAGTTGAGCTGACCTATTCATGGGACAAACATTTCAGATGACGCTCCCGGCACTTGACACTTGAGGAAGTCTTGCAGAGTGGAGGAGATATGAACTTAGGAGGATATTTGGCCCGTTGGGGCATGTTTTGTGATGTAGGGCTTAAGCCGAATGACATGTTGAATGTTTTTATTGACTGTGCTTTACATGGATGTACATTGAAGGAAATGAATGTAAGTTTGGGTTGAATCCGTTAGACTGTCCTTTATTTACTTTATATTTTATTTACTTTCTGTTCGTTCAATCGTGCCTCGGGTTCGTAGGAATTCGGGGCGTGACATGGGATATCATATTACAGATGAGGCTCCCAGTACTTGAGACTTGATGAAGTCTTGAAGGATGGAGAGGAAGTGGACTATGAAGGATATTTGGCCCTTGGGGCATATTTTTGTATGTATGAGGGCATAAGCCCTAAGACATGTGTATCTACTTATAGAAATCTTGTATAGTATAGAAATTATGGGCAAGGCCCTATATTTGTAATAAGCATGAGGTTGTGACGTTTTAAATTTTAAGCATATGTGTATGTACAGAGGATTGTACATTTTAAATGATGTATAGATGTTTAGTTGAATTAAAGGATATACTTTGGTTGCTAGTTTGAGAAATGATAGATTGTGTTGTGAAATATTATGTGGAAAAGGCTTAGAAAACAAGGGAGACTATGCTAATTTTTTTTGAAATTAAAAGGGTTGTTAGGTGTGTAAAACACCCTATAAATAGGTGGGAAAAGTGCCAAAAAGAGGGGGTTACAAACCTTGAGGAAATAGGTTAAAAATGGGAAAAAGTAGCTTGCAACACTCTGAAAATTTTTTTTGAAAATAGTGAAAATCAGCTACAGAAATAGAGAAATTCAGTCGCAGTAAATACGGTGTTTCTACAATGCAACCTGCAACAGCCTAGGTCAGCCCCCCTACCGCGCGCCCAGCCCCATGCGTGCCCATCCTAACACCAGCCTTTGGCCACCCCTTTTAGCCATGTTTAGCCACCCTTTTGGGCCATGTTTGGCCAACCTATTGGGCCATGTTTGGCCACCTTTTCGGGCCATGTTTGACCACCCTATTGGGCTATGTTTAGCCATTCTCATGGGCCATGTTTGGCCACTTCCTTAGACAAGTTTAAGTAGACTTTTTGGCATATTCTTAGCCTATGCCTTAGGGCATTTGGGGCCCATTTGGGCCATTGTTCCAAGTTACATTTAGAGACATTTTGAGGCTATTTTGGAGGCCATTTTTGAACATGACTTAGACTAATTTTGAATATTGGCTGGGGGAGATATTTGATTGACATTAGAAGACCATTTTGGCTAAGTCAACTAGCAAGTTTTCATTTCTAATTTTGGGGAAACATGGAAAAATAAACGTGTAATTAACTAAATCCATCTTAAGGGCCTTTCATTTATTTTTCTTATTTCATTTCACTCACTCCCCGGGTTTATGAAAATTCGGGGCGCGACAACTCCCCAAAATAATCAAGTTTATCCTGAAACCCTTGTATTGCAAACCTTCTTTGTTATTTCCTTATTGGTCTTTTCATGTACTAGACTGCTTAAAGGGTCCTCTAAATTTTACTGCATAGGACTTAGAGTATCGAGATTGTCAAATGGATCAACAATAGGACTATCATCTACAGTAAGGATGTCATTCATATAAGGATAGTAAGCGTCATTAGCAGCCAACGAAGCCCCTTTGAAATTAGGCCTAACACCAGATAATGGTGCCTAGGCATAAGCAATGTTGTGGTAGTATCTCCAAAAAATATACTCTATATCATCCAACCTATGTAGGTCTTTCTCCTTAAACTTTGCAGCATTTGGATTGCGTTGTATCACTAAAATATTTTAGTCAAATAACAAATTAAAAAAAATAATGCATTTAAAATATATTACCTAATAAGTCAAAAACTTATATTTTATTAGTGTGCCACTCATCACTCTGCTGCAACTGTCTTACGGATAAAATCGCTCCTCAAACAAGTTTCTTTACCTTTCAAATCTTTCTAATAGTCCCAGTCTTTCTTTAATTGATCCCAATGTTTTTTTTACTCGAGCTTTATCATAATCCCTCCTTGATTGATTTTTAAACTTAGTAATAATTTTTTGCTATCCTTGTTTGTTAAAGGGGGATGATGGCATATTTCCAGCATGTTTCTCTTTTACACACAAATTAATGAAGACATCTTTGGCTGGTTGATCCCATACTGCTCTAGGTTTCTATGGGATTATATTTTTGTCATTACTTCTCATAGAACCAAATGTATTAACTGCCATCTAACAATATATTTATAGGACAGTACCAATTTATTTATTACAAATAAACCAATTCATACATTAATGATTAATAGTAAAATGTAAGTGTTAAGACTATGAGTTATTTGTTGTGTTAGAAAATCTGAGTTGAACAAACCTTTCTAGTTGTAATGTGTCCAAATCCATATGAGTTATTTCTCAAGCCTTGTATTCTTCAAGCATCCAATCTACAGTAACCAAATCTATAGTGTTGAGTTCGCTAGGGTAAACACGAAATAAAAGGCCAAATACATTGTCTAGGGTTGATTGCAATAAAAAAATCATGTATAAAATATTTTTAATTTAGATTTAATTTGAGAATATCTTTCTAAAGATTAGAGGTGTGTTTTGAATGTCTTTAAAAATTGAAGGATGATTTCATAACTTTTTGGGAAAAGGTCGATCAAAATGATTTTTGAAAACAGTTTCTAGAATAACTTATCTTCATTATTTTGATCATAACTTAAACCTTACTTTGGATTTTTAGGTGAGAGTAATTTCATATGAAATTAGACTTCAGGAGCTTCGCAACGATAGGTAGAACACCTCAAACCAATTTTGTATGAGTGAGATATTTCTATTTGAAGTTAGAGTATTGAAACAGCAAAAAGGAGCTCGCTCGAACAAGCTCTAGAGTTAGCTCGAGCAAACTCTAGTAAGTTGTTCGTCCTAGCTTGCTTTAACGAACTCCTACGCAGAGCACCCTTTGATTTCTTTTATTTCATGATTTAAAGTGTGTTTCAAAGTCTAAACCCTAAATATAAAAGGCTTTTGATACAAGATCAAGTTAGATTTTTTGGTAGCTTCATTCTAGGGTTTCAAACATTTTCTAAAAAGCTTCACATTGCATCTCATGTGCATTATAAAGCACTAGCCAAGAGATTAAGAACCCTTTCTATCATCATCAACACCATTGTTGAAGTCTAAGACTTGTGCGATTGGAAAAGTTTGAGACTACATGGAGATTCATAGTTGTGATACACCATTGGAGAAGTGCAATCTTGTGGAGTTCAAGAGTTGCACAATCAAAGGAGTTCATGACAATGTATGCATTTGCAGTTGTAATTGGAGACCCGTTCGAGGATTTGAAATGATGTACACTTAAAGAACTCTTGTTGAATTGAGACTGAAGAGGTATAGACAAGTGAATAGGGCTTGAGGTACTAGGTCAAGTTTTACTTTATGTGTCTGTAATCTATTCGAGTTCTTCTAGTGTATTCAGTGCATCTCAGTAAGAACCCTGGGGGGTTTTCTGACACAGATATATGATTGATCTGTGATGATTTTTTCGTTAACAAATATTTGTGTTCATCTTTTTACTGCTTTTCTTATATTGTTTATATTTCATGTTCTATAATTACACATACTGTAACCACATAATCAAAGTGGAACTCCAATCAATTACAGAGAAATTTTAATTCAGCAAGATTCATTTTAAAATTTTCAATTAGACCTACTCACCCACCTCTAGATCTAATCTTACGTCTAGACATTCCATTAGGGTCATCTCAGCAACTAAAAAAATTAATTTTATTATCTAAACATCATACATTAAAAAAATAATGTTAAAATTAATCTTTAAAAAATCAACCCTAATGAAAGAAAAATAATGTAACATATAGTCAAAATATAATATTTGATTACCTAAACATCATACATTAAAAAAAAATTAAAATTAATCTAAAAAATCAACACTAATGAAACAAAAAATGTAACTAATATTCAGAACATTATATTTTACTGCTTAAACATCATACATTAAAAAATAATGTTAAAATTAATCTTACTAAAATCAACAATAACAAAACAAAAATAATGTAACTAATATAACTAATCCAAAAATATTTTTATAGCAATGTAACTAATCCAACAATATAACTAATCCAAAAAAAAAGTTTTACAATAATGTCACTTATAAATATTGTAAGTAATCCAAAACTTAATGGAAAATATAAAAAAAAAAAAAAAATTAATCTAGCTAAAATTATTGTCTGTAACTAAAGGAAAAATAAACTCCTACCTAACATTAACAATACATTGTAGATCTAAACACCCATGTAAATAATCGAACTTAAATGAAAAAGTTACACAAACAAAATTAAATCAACCACAACACATTGAATATCCACATTATAAATCTACACCCCGGTGGAAAATAAAAAGTTTTTTCCATGACTATCATTAGAGAAGAAAAAAAAATTACTTTATTAATCTGAAGAAAAAAAATACTTTAAGTAGACAATTAGATGTCGCTGGCGAGTGAAAGACTGGAGGTTATAATTGTGATTTGCAGTAAGGAGAAGAAATGAAAATTTTGGCCAATTAAACTAAGCTCATAATTTTAAGAAGTTTCTTGTAAAGATCTGAAAAAAATCAGAGTAAGTTTTTTGTTTTGCCGGTAGGTGATTCATTATTTGTTGGTAGGGCACTGTACATGCATCATTTAGACACAATTTATATTTGAAAGCATAATTTGAGTATGTCATAGAATAAACATATGCTTAGAATGTTAAAATACACCTCTTGTGAGAATTTAAACTAAATCGGAGATAATGTAAAAAATGGGCCCAAAAAGCCAACCCGATGGGCCCAGTCGCGCCTGCTAGCAGGCGAAAAAAATTTTTTCAAGAAAATATCATTTTTAAAATAATTTTAAGAACTTTGGTTAAAACATAATATCGATTTGAGGTATTTCAGGACAGGTTGTAATGTAACAGGGTCCCGTCGCTCATTAGGAGCAAAAGGGTCTTTTCACCCCTTGACCCCTTTAGTATAAATAAACCACTTAAGAGCTAAAAATATCAAAACTTAATTGTAGAAATTGTAGAATCTCGATTTTGGGGAGAGGCCATGAAGAAAACCTAGGTTTTTCAACTTTCTACCTTCCAAAACACATCTCTAACCTTAGAATCTCTCAAGGCTTTCTTCTAGGAAGTTGTTTCCCACCACAAGAGCTAAAATCCTACCTATTGGTTTGGTTTCGAAGTGAGAACAACACCCTAGGGTTGAGAAAAACCCTTCTAGGTATGATATTTTGCTAAATAAAGACTCAAGTTAAGTTTATTGGTATTTTTATATGTTGGTTGTAAGACTTACATGCTTACTTGATGTTAGAAAACTACCTAACATATAGTTGCTTTAAAAACCTAGGGTTGGTACTTTGTGTACTTGTGTATTCTTTGAGAATTTGGTAAATTTGTGAACATGTAACATGAATATATGTATAATTGATTGTATTATAGCCTATGTTCATGTAGACAAAGTCTTGTAGTTTAAAAGTTATGGTTTGCTTAATGTATGATGCATGATTTAAGGTACACCCCATGTGTTTGATAAAATGCCTTATAGAAATTGCATGATAAATTAAGGCATATTGGCATGTTATGAATCTTTGGAAACATGGAGTGTGATGAGTATTTTGGTGCTATGCATTATGAGGGTGTAGATCCTGTGGTGAAAAACCCAAAATCTGGCCAAAATGAGTGGTACTTGCATGTTAATGGGAGAAGACCGTGAAGCGAGACATGTGTAGGGCATAGAGTTGCATGTATGTGTCATGAATATTGTCATTACATTGCATTAGTGAATTGGAGGGTTTATAGCTCACAAACGTTCACTTTGCACATGCCACAACTTACCTTTATTCTTTGTTTAGCATTGTGTCATATAAGCCGTCGAGCTTACCCTGCATGAGATTACATTTTTCAGATGAGACTCCTAGTATATGAGACTTGATGAAGTCTTGGAGCATGAAGGAAAAAATGGACTTCAATGTGTATTTGGCCTAAAGGCTATATTTTGTATGTAGAGGCATAAGCCCCATGAAGTTTATTTCATGTTTAAAGTTTAGACTTTGTGTAAGTTATAAACTTGATTTTATGTTGGATTGTATGGAATTGTGTATTGAATATGAATGAGGAGCATGGAGCTCTAAGAAGTTACTTTGTTTTTGAAATATGATTATGGATATTGAAAATATAGAATTGTGCAAATAAATGTTCTATTAAGTGTTGTTGTTGGTGTTAAGGAGGAATGGAATGAGGAAAAAGGTCAATAAACAAAGGAGACTATGATGAAATTTTTTAAGAATATCTACTAGGTTGAGTGGAGTGGGAGAACATGCCTAGATTTTCTAAGTAAGGAATCAAATGAATTAAGAGGAAAGAGAAATTTAAAGAAATGAAAATAGGGGCATAGGAGAAGACTTGGGACAAATTAGTCAAACATTACTTAAGGTCGAAAAATAATAGTAAAATAGTCATTTTACATGTTATAGGGTCCCACACCAAGTTTGGTGATAAAATAAATTGAAATAGGTACAAAAAATCAAGATTTTAGGCCAAGCTGGAAATTCAGGTACTGTAGCAAAATGGTTACTGGAATTACAGTAGCATGAGAGGTAGGAGGCCAACAGACCAGCCAACAGGCAACCCAGCTGTAATGACCTGAAATTTTTTTTTTTTTGAATAAATACTTATTATTATTATTATTATTATTGTTGTTGTTGTTGTTGTTGTTGTTGTTGTTGTTGTTGTTGTTATTAAAAGATGTTGTGTATGATATGTGTGAGTGTATGTAGTGAAATGGATATATGTATATATGTGTGTGTGTGTGTATATATATATATATACTTTATACAATTTAATATGTGTATATATATATATATCAGATTGTGTGCACGTGGGTGTATACATGTGAGCTGTATGTGTGCACGGTTGTGTTGGTGTGTGTAAGGGTGTAATATAATATATACATATACATGATACAAGAACACAAGCAACATTAAGTCAGTATGTGAACAGTGTGTGGCTGATGGTGTGTGTAAGTGGAAGTGCAGTGTGTACAGTATAGATTGTGTGTATGTGGAGAAATTCAGAACTGAAAAGAAAAGAGAGAGGGAGAGTTATGATGATATGTGAGGAAATGTATACAGTAGAGTGTTGTGAGGAATGAGAAGAGGTTAGAAGAGAAGGTAGTGCCTGAGAGGTGAGTTCAGGTAGAGAGAGAAAGTGAGGTAGAGCGAGAAAGGGGTTTGTGAAGTGAAGGGAGAAGAAGAAGAAGGATGAGGGAGATGCATGCATGGCCGTGATTGTCTAAGGGACCCTAAAGGATCAGTATCCAAACCACCAAGGGGAGACGCCACTGTTTGAAGGTATAACACACAAAACTCATATTTTCTCTCTCTAAGATTTGTTTCGTGAGCAAGCTGTTTTGGACCGATTGTTGCATGCATGGCATCTAGGGGTTGCCATCTTAAGTAGGAATAAAACCTTGGACCCTAGAACAGCTCCGAACCTGAGAACCCACAAACCGCCATTGTTGGAAGCTTGAAAAAGAAAACTAGTCAGGCGTCGATGGAAACCAAATTAGTTTTTAATGCTTGGAACATAAACTAGATGCTATAGGGTTTACAATGCAACAAAAACGAAGCAAAATGATCCAAAAATGGCCAAGTTAGAATCAAAATGCAGTTGCCGAAAAATGATGATACAGGTTAGAAAACCGAGCCATTTAAGGTTGAAAAATTGCCCTAGGTGATTTGTTAAAATCCCAGGATTTGTTTTGTCACGCCCCGAATTCCCGACCAAACCCGGGGACGCGACTGAAGCGAAATAAAGGAAGAAAATAAATAGAAAATAGACGAATGAATAAATAAACGACAATTAAAATGAATAACGATTTAACTAATTTAGATACAAGCATACATACATTCCTGTTTTAAAAAAAAAATTCGGCAGAACCTCCTTTGTTTTTCGAGCTTTTTCCCCTTGATAATCACAATACATAATATATATACAAACACATCACAATCCATCCTCACTCGATGGCCACAATCTTATCAAAGTTAAATATACATCGCCTAATTATACAATCCATCACGTCTACTCCTACACTTAAACTAAAAGATCTCAAATTCCATATTTATTACAATATACAATGCCATTTCCATTCTTTTCAGAAACACCCCAATCTTTTATAATACCAAAATACGCCCCAAGGGCCAAATATTCTTCCAAATTTATTTCCTCTCCTTTCTCCAAGACTTCATCAAGTCCCGCGTACTAAGAGCCTTATCTGAAACCTGTGCCCACGAATGGGTCAGCGCCAGCATGCTGGTATGGTACAATACTAATGCAGGGAACAAAATTAAGACGTGGCATGTGCAAGTGTACATGCATATCTACATGCCTCCCTAATCATGCATACAATACAATGGCAATGCACGAACTACATCTGCATAAAAACCCTATATCACATTCACAAATTCATCAACACAATGCACAAGCAATATGCATGACACACCCATGCATCTCAATGTCACACGCATGTCTCATGATACGGTCCTTCCCCGTTGGCATGAGTACCGCCACATATGTCTCCTTTTCGGTGCGCCCCCGATGGAAAGGAGTACCAACGGCCAAATTTTGGGTTTTTCACCACAGGACCTACGCCCTCATAATGCACCAGCACCTCGTGCTGACCCACACTATGCTGTCAAGGAATCACACTATGCCAATATGCCATGATTCCATCATGCAATAGCACAGTTCAAATGAAACATCACTTTCATAAGCATATGCAACATGCTTTAAATAATGCATTACAATTAAGATCAACAATAGCATTTAAATCACAAGATTTCATCCACAAATCTACGTGTCATGCTCGATCAATCTCAACACTTACTCAAATCCACATGTCACAACATCAACAACCATTCTAAAACATAAATCACATATGATGACAACTCAAGAAATAAATCATAACTCTCAAATAATCATAAAGAACATGGAAGCATATAAACAAAGTGTCTCAAAGCATCTCAAAGCAATAACTCCTATGTGATCTTCTATCAGCAGATAAGCACAAGAATCATGCAACCAATATGCACATCAATCCTAATTTAATTCTATTCCTTACTTAGTAAAGTACCATACCTGATCGGGTTATCTCAACCCTCAGAAGCTATATCCACTATGCAATCCAATCAACCATGTTACTCTTTAGTCCACGGTTCGGAAGTTGAAGAAAACACACCGGCAGGTTGATCGAGTCGGCCAACTATTTTAAATCCAGTTTCATCAGCTTCTTCAACCTTTTTCCCTCAAGCAGATGATGATCCTGACAGATTCTATCCTTTTATCATCCCATCCATCTTATCATCCCATCCATCAGATATTGAAGAACTTTCCCTTCCAACAATTCATCACAAAAATCACAACATCCGATAGTTACAGGTTCCCCTCCGTTCAACCTAAAACATCCACACGCACACTCATAAATATATATATCCCTCTCTAATCTCTGCAATTTCCACAAACTGCTACCTGCATACACATACAGATTTCCTTCACTGACCAACAAGCTACTGCAATCCCTTTTTCTCTCAACTGAAACCACAAATAACCAAGCTATACAACATCATTTCCAAACACAGCCCTGACCAAATCAGCAAACCCAACCTGAAATCCATTTATTCCGTCGCAACTCCATCCATTTCACTAAAACCATCGCCCAAACAAGAGACCCAACACCTGAATTGACCGTAGCAGCCATCTTCAATAGCTTAACCAGATCGGAACCCAGGCTGCGCCTCTATCGACTTTCGATTCCTTCAAACGATTACCCATAGATCCATCAAGGTGCATCCACAACACACCTGGGCTATTTTACATATTTTCCCAATCGCCGAAACTGCCGTTATCGCCATCCCTTCATCTCAAGACTTCATCTCTCTCAACGCCTCAACATTTTCCCGACCTCCATAAGCTTCCAGTAGCTTCGGCCGTATCTCCTTTGCACCATTGCACAACACACACACACATGTATATATATAAATATACATGCTGCTACTGTCACCCAAATATATATATAAGCATCGATCTCCTCCACCGCTGCACACACAGTAGTGATAACCGAGCTCCCACAGAAACCATAGAAGAACAGGCAGTCGACCCTTAATTCAAATCATAAACCCATCAAACGGAGCGACTTAGTCGCTGTTCCCCCATTTCCTCTGTTCTCAACGGAAACGGCAAAAACAGAGGAAATCCACAAAACTGCATCACCCACACGCAAACCACAACAGGCACCGTTCTCTCTACAATTTCTCCCCCACAGCACCAACACGCACACATCTACAACCGTGCCATCATCGCAACTTTCCTTTCTCTAAATCTCAATCACTCTCCGATCAATAGCTTCCGATGCTACGTTGCGACGATCGTCCCTTCTGATCCCCTAGGCAGCGCGGTCGACATCGAAGCGTAAGCCTCTGATAGCCACAATGGTCTTGAAAGAACAAGAGTTCTGAATTTCTCTCCCTGTTCTCTCTCTCTCCCCTTTTTCTTTTCTTTTTCTCCTTTTCTCCTGTTTTTACACACCTGCACCCCCCCGTCTTTTTTTTTTTCTATCTCTCGGTTTCCTTTCCAACAGCTTCCTCGAAGCTTCCCCTCTACACTATAATATGACATAATATAATATATATATCATATACATATTGATATATTTATGTATATCTATTGAGTCTTTAATATATATATATATATATATATATCTATCTATTTTCGAGCCTATATCATTTTTAATGGCCTAGATTTAATTCTATATATTATGGGCTATCTCAAATTATTATCGTCACAGAACCCTTTCTATATTTATTATTATTATTATTATTAATTTTTTTTTTCAACTCTCTACATGTTTCATGTGAAAATCTCTAAAAACCGACGTTAAAAACCATGAGAAACAGTGGTTTTTTTCTGGTTTTCCAGCGACCGGCACCTGCGATATTGTCGGAGAAGACGACCGAAAGGTCATGGGAATGAAGGGCCGACGTGGGCTGAGTTGGGCCACTGAGGGTTGGGCCTGTCCTGTTTTTAGGCCTATTTGGTTTTAAAAAAAATTTGGGCCTGTTTGATTTAAAAGGGGTTTGGGCCATTTTGTTTAAAAGGGGTGTTGGGCCTGTTTTACTTAAGGGCCATTGGGCCTCTTGGGTTGGGCCTAACTGTTCAAAAAAAAAAAAAAGGAAAAGGGGTGGGGGATTACATAGAATGTTGCTACGGAGAATCGAACCAAGGACGTATGACTTGGGGAGGTGGCACGCTGCCAACGTGCCACCCATTTCTCACCCAACAGAATGTGCAACTAATATATATATATATATATATATATATATATATATATTACACTTTATTCTATTTAATTAATTAAATTAAATACCCTGAAATGGCCAGAAACCTAAATTAGGCAAGTCATATATGTATTCTAACTATCTTGGACCCCCTGAGACCAACGGTGAGGTCCATGACATGAGACGGGGTCCTGAAAAATAAAAGACCCGTAGGAACCTTAAAAATTACCAAAATGCCCTTGAGTTGAAATGTAGTCAAACGAACTCCAAATTAAGTAAACAAATAGCAGAATTTTATCATCTCGACCATTCTAGACTCAACCGTGGAGTCCAATTTAAAAAAAGAGGCCTCGGGATGTGAGGACCCGTAAAAGTGCAAAATAACCGTTTTGCCCTTTTTAGCTCAGATGTTCGAATTAACTTTCGCAAAAGCCTAAACCTATTTTCTTTGACGTTCCGGACTCAACAGTAGAGTTTATTTTGGCAAAATAGAAACTCATAAAATAAATAAATAAAATTTGAAGAATAGCATAATTCAAGTAGCAATTGAACTAAGTTGTATTTCATGATTTTAGGAACACGGAAAGGCAAGGACACTACAAAAAAACATATTTTTTGCGATGCACAAAAATCTTCACTAAAAGTCACTTTTAGTGATGCCCAATAATGTGTCGCAAATAGCAGGGAGAAAGTAATAAAAAATTTGACGAACGGCGCGAAAAATTAGGCGCGAAACTATTAGCGACGCACAACGGACCATTTGCGATGCACAAGTGCGTCGCTAATATTGGCAACAAGCACATGGGCGTCGCAAATGGTTTACTTTGCAAAAACGGTGCCGTTTTTCATTCATTTAGCGACACACATTGGGTTATTAGCGACGCACTGTGCGTCGCGAATAAGCCCTTATAAATCCTTCGATCTGCGCTCTCTATTTTTGCATTTGATCTCTCTCTCTCTCTCTAATTGGATCTCAGATCTCATCTCTCAGACGCTCGGTTCGGAGTAGATCTCCGATCTCTCGCGCTTTCTCCATCGGTCGGTTTATCTCACTCTCGCTCTCTCTCTCTCTCCAACTGGATCTCCAATCTCCGATATCATTTCTTAGAGGCTCGATTCGGATTGGTGGTAGATCTCCGATCTCTCGCGCTTTCTCTGTCGGTCGGTTTCTCTCTCTAGATCAATCTCCGATCTCTCTCTCTCTTTCAGCACTTCACCAAGTTTCAGAAAGGTTTGGATTTGTTTTAAATTATTTTTTTTTTTGATCTTTTTCTTGTATACTGCGGAATATTACTTGTTTGTTTTTCTGGAGAATATTAAATTTGTTTGATTCAGTGACTGTTCAGAATATTTTTTTTAATCTGGTTTCCATCTAATGCATGCTTACTCACAAAAATAAAAGAAAATAGTATTGCATGTATTGCTAGGAAGGTAGTGATATTTAATTATTAAGTAATATTTGAATATCCACGCATTTGTGCCAATGTACTCAGAGAGGACCTGTTGGTGGGATATTCAATTTTTCTTCTGCATATCTAATCGTCCGTTAATCTATCGGCTAATTGTTTCAATGGAAAAACTACTCTTTAAATGATTAGAGATGCTACTATTATGCCCATGCAAATGAGCCAAATTTGGGCTTGAAATATTGTTTGGACTTTCCATATTTTACATAGGGTGAGAGGGATTCATCATTATGAGACTCACTAACGAGTCCCATTTCATACAAATGATGGATATAAAAACATGAAATGAGTATTAAAACATTATTCGTGACGGAATGTGGGAGTCTTCAGAGAATTCCTTTTGTGCATATTTTTAGCTTTTTAAACATTTCATTCTTGGATACAATTTTTATTATACACCTAAAAAAAAAACTGATTATGTTATAATTAATTTTTTAGAATTTATTTTTCAATAATCAATTCTTTAAAATCAAAATTTTTAAAATTTGAATCCCAAACAAATTCATCCTGTTCTATGATTTAAGTGGAAGTATTGCGGGAGATAAGCTTTTAATAAAATGCAGTGAAATCGATTTTTGTTCGGATCAATCAAATTAAATGCAGTTGGTGAGTTGATTTACCATTATTGAAAAAAACTAAATGTACTTGGTGAAGAGACTTATTAAATGTTAGTAGAACTTATTTGTTCTTAAAAACAAAGAGTACTAAACCCATTTAATTTTTTTATTACATTGATTAAAAAAATAAACACATATTAAAAAATATGATTGAAAGTGCTTGTTTGATTCAATTGTCAAAAAATAGACTATTTGAGTTAAATGACTATATAAATGTCGTTTGAGTTAAAGAATTTATTTTTTGGATAAACAGTTAATAAATACTTGAAAACTATTAAATTTAAACATTTATAATAGACTTGAACTATTAACATAATTCAAATTATACTTAACAAAAAAATTGTATCACAAAAACAAAAACAAATATTTAATACTTTAATACATCTTCAATATTGTATCAAATATAATTAAACCTGATACCAGATTAATGAGTGGGCCGATCAATACTTATATCAATTATAATTAACACTCATATATATATATATATATATATTATGTTAAATTATTAAATCATTTAAAATTTTAATAATTAAAAAAATTAAGTATAACTTAGATATTTAATACTCTATGAGCTACCACAGCTCATAAATGGCACGAAGTGATATGGCCCCACCTATTATTTTAATAGTACTGAAACGGACTCCATTTCAATTTCTAAAAGTACTTTTTGGTTCTTAGGGAAAGAAAATATGTATTGGAAAGGAAAATAAAATCACTTAATTTGATCCTATTACAACA
Organism: Nyssa sinensis; assembly: GCA_008638375.1. Lineage (NCBI taxonomy): Eukaryota > Viridiplantae > Streptophyta > Magnoliopsida > Cornales > Nyssaceae > Nyssa > Nyssa sinensis. The sequence goes on along the minus strand of CM018032.1, from coordinate 20,704,103 downwards.
AGAGAAAATAATATTCCTCCATGGTTTGAAATAAGGAATCAAACAGAGCAAACAAAGATTCCAAGAAATGATTTTGTATTTGATATGAAATTCAAGATGGTTTTTTTTTCTCTCTCTGTCTTCTTTTTAATGTATTTGATATGCATAGTCTACTACCTCATCAAAGAAAAATATGACATAGAACCTCTTTTTTTTTTTATTTGTTGTCAATTTCATCCGGAAGCATGTTACCTTGCTAGTCAGTCCGACAACTCAAGCATTTGATTGTATTAGATCAGATGAGTTTTGACTAGAAGAGCATCTACTTCTCTTTTCTCCTATATTGTGTGCTGATGCGCATTTTCAGTAGGGCAACTGTGAGCATGGCCTAAATTTTTTTTTAGGGATTACTTCATGAAAAAAATTATGGTGATTGTTTTGTAAGTTAGCAATTGCATTCATGTAAGCCTAGCCCCGTTCGGGAGTCATTTTCATCACATTTGAATCTTGTCGCGAAATTTATTCGCGATTGGGCTCGTGTGTATGAAAATCGATTCTTAAATTGTCCAGAGAGGACAGTTCGGGAATGCATAAATTTGCATTGCAATCAATAGCGCATATGCTAGAATATTTCACTATGATAAAATTTTAGCACGGTCTCCTGTTGTTCTCTAGGTATATATTTAGGCGTGCTAACGTCTATCTCGTATACTTGGAGAACCGTGGGGAGATGCTGCCGAAATTTTGTCCTAGTGGAACCAAGCATGTGATTTGCTGCTAATTGCAATGTAGATTGTGCATTCACGAATAGGGTAGGACCACCTTACCCTTTATAGAGAAGTTGGAGGTGATAGGATTCATGTTTCATATTTATAACGAGTATCATTTTTGACTTGTATTAGGTAGACGAATATGGATAAGAGTTGGATGGACTTGAAGGGCAGGCATTTGCAAGGGTATGTAAAGGGGATAAAAGATTTTATTGAGTTTGTTCGTGCATCTGCAAATGGGAGAAATAGGATAAGATGTCCATGTAGGAGGTGCAATAATAGGGATTATATGCACATAGATGAGGCCAAAGAGCACCTACTCGAACACGGGATGGACAAGAGGTATACGTGTTGGGAATTTCACGGGAAGCGCCATGACATACGAGTGGTATTTGATGATGAAGAAGAAGACGACGATGATGACTTTGGTGATAATGTTGGGGTTGGTTATGAAGGCTTGCCACAAATGCTAGCAGACTTGCAGGGGGCTACAACTGGGGCAAGTAGTCATAGGAGTGACATGGGACAATCGACCGCGTTTGAGTCGTTGTTGAGGGAAGCAAGGCAGCCGTTATACCCGGGTTGTGATAAGTTTTTGAACTGGACTTTCTCGTGAAACTCCTTCATATTAAGACCATCAACCGTTGGAGTAACAAATCAGTTAATATGGCTATTGAATTGATTAAAGCAGCGCTTCCTACTGGGGAGACCCTTCCGAAATCATATTACGAGGCGAAAAGAATATTAACAGATTTGGGCCTCGGGTATATTCCCATACATGCTTGCAAAAATGATTGCATGTTATTTTAGAAGGAGACTAAACAATGTAAAGAGTGTACGGTGTGCCACGAACCCAGGTACAAGCTGAATGAAGGAAAGAGCAAGACAATTCCGCACAAGGTGCTGAGATATTTTCCCTTAAAACCGAGGCTACAAAGGTTGTACATGTCTCAAAAGACGGCAGAAGATATGCGGTGGCATAAGAAGAAGCGTGTTGCTGAGGAAAATGTATGCAAGCATCCGGCAGATTCACAAACTTGGGCTGAGTTGGATACAAATCACGAATGGTTTGCAAATGAGTCGCGTAATGTACGACTTGGGTTGGCTAGCGACAATTTCAATCCGTTCGGTGGCATAAGTAATGCCTATAGCATGTGGCCTGTGTTGCTTGTGCCGTATAACTTGCCACCGTGAAAATGTATGAAAGAACCATTTATCTACATATCGTTGCTTATTCCAGGGCCAAAGTCTCCTGGTAATGAAATTGATGTGTACTTGCATCCTTTAGTGGATGAGTTGAAGGAATTGTGGGAGGTAGGAGTGGAGGCATACAACGTCTCTAAGAATGAGACATTTCAATTGCATGCCTCATTACTGTGGACCATAAATGACTTTCCACCATACGGGAACTTGTCTGGGTGGAGCACTAAGGGGTATCTGGCATGTCCGGTTTGCAATAAAGATGCATGTTCCCTACATTTGTCAAATGGGAAGAAGATGTACTACATGTGTCATCGTCGTTTTCTACCGCCATCACATGGCTGGCGAAATCGGCAAAAGCATCTGTTTGATGGAAAAGTTGAGCGCAGATTGTCACCTCTATTGTTGTCTGGCAAAGACGTGTTGGCGCAATTGGCACTAATCCAACCAGTGAGGTTTGGGAAGATATCGGGTACTAAGAAGAGGAAGCGTACTAATGTGGACCTAAATTGGACGAAAAAGAGCATATTTTTTTATTTTCTGTACTGGGAGACCCTTAAGTTCAGGCACAATTTGGATGTGATGCACATCGAGAAGAACATATGTGATAATGTGCTAGAAACTATAATGAACATTGAAGGGAAGACAAAGGATATTGTTAAAGCCCGGTTGGACTTACAGGAGCTGGGAATAAGGAAAGAGCTGCACCTAATACCTAGCAGTGATAAATATATCATGCCTCCTGCACAGTATACGTTATCATCCGCATAGAGAATGAGGATTTGCGAGTGGTTTAAATTGGTGAAGTTCCCAGATGGATACGCATCGAATATATCTCGGTGTGTAAATGTTATAGATGGGAAAATATCTGGATTGAAGAGCCATGACTGCCATGTCCTTTTACAATGACTTCTTCCTGTTGCACTACGTGGATATCTCACCGATGACATATCGACTACATTAACTGAGTTGGGTTACTTCTTTAAAGAATTATGTGCGAAGACGTTGAATGTGGAAATACTTGAAAAGCTCGAAAGGGATGTTGTCGTGATCCTCTGCAAGATGGAATAGATTTTCCCTCCAGCTTTCTTTGATATAATGGTCCACTTAGCTGTGCATTTGCCTCATGAGGCAAAAATTGGCGGACCTGTCCAATACCGTTGGATGTATCCAATAGAAAGGTACATCTAATTTTGTGAATTGTGTTATCTATTCATCCTAACTATTTTAATTTATAACTGATTAATTATCAAAACAAATATTTGCACACATTGAAGCAATATGTGCGTAACAAAGCACGACCGGAAGGGTCAATTGCTGAGGCTTACATTGATGCTGAATGTTTCACCTTTTGCTCTATGCATCTTGAAGATATTGAGACAAGGTTTAATCGTCAAGAGCGAAATTCTAATAGATGTCTAGGGCAACAACGAACTGGCCTTACGGTGTTTAATCAGAATGTGCGGCCAATAGGTGCCCGTATATATGAATGGTGTCATCCTCAAGACTTGGAAAGAGCCCATTACACCGTGCTCAACAACTGCGATGAGACATTGCCATATTTTAAGTAAGTTTATCGAAATTATTGCAATACTAGCGTTAGTACACAAATGTAAGTTACATATAACATATTTCATCTTATGCAGTGAGCATACGATGGAGCTTCAGAGAGAACATGTATCAAGTTCTAATCTAGAGCAAAGACAACAAAATTTGTTTCCAAAGTGGTTCGGAGAACGTGTAAGACAAGGTTTCAATTAATTGTAATTGTATTAGTTAATGCATTTGTATTCAATTAATTTTGTACTTGTATTGAATTAATAGATGAAGCTATTACGCCACCAACAATCTCCTGAGGCGTACGATCAATTATATTCCATAGCAAGTGGTCCTGACAAAAGGATATCCCGCTACACCGGTTTAATTGTTGATGGTGTTCGATTTCACACGAGGGAACGTGAGGTCATTCGGCGAACACAGAATAGCGGGGTCCTTGTTCAGGGAGATGGTGGCATAGGACAAACTGTAGAGGACTATGGTGTTTTACAAGACATCATACAGTTACATTATTGCTACGGTCATTCTGTATATATTTTTAAATGTGATTGGTGGGATGTAAGTAATAAGAAGACTGGAATTCAGATCGATAAGCACTTCATAAGTGTTAATACGTCACGTACAGCATTTAAAGATGATCCGTATGTTTTGGCATCTCAAGCAAAACAAGTTTTCTATTTGAAGGACCCAAAAATAAGAGGTGATTGGCATGTTGTCCAAAAAATAAAAACTAGAAATATTTATGATGTCCTAGAAGTTGGCGAGGGAGATGAAGATTTGGAGAAGATTGAGAAGGCACTACAAGAAGAGTCTCAAACTGCCTACGATGGTGTTGTCCGGCATGATCAGGAAGATGTTACTTCGTATCGATTGAATAGAACTGATGTAGAACCAAATTATGTTGTAGCTTCCGACGTCACCAATACCACACAATTAGATTTGAGAGATGCAACATTCATTAATGATGATGATGACGACGATAGTGATTTTGATGATGACACATTGTTAGAGTATTGTACCGAGAATGAAGAAAATTTAAGTTCAGATGATGATATAGACTCAAATGAATAATTGTAATAGTTGTTACATGTGTTAGTATCAAGTGTAATGATTTTCAGCTCTTATAATGTAATGGATATTCAATTTTATGATGTAATGGGTAATCATTTTTACTTTGATAAGGATTTTAATTTTTATGATTAAATAGAAACAATTTTATTTTTAAACTTTATTTGTAGATATGGTTGGACCAGGTTCACGCAGACGTGCAATTATGCAGGACCCATCGACCCCTTCCCCCTCATCTGCAGGGTCGACCAATCCTGCCGTCGATGGTATGCATAGTTTCCATTTTTATTAATGATTATATAAATATGGTACTAATTGTTTCTATTTTGTTTCTTCTAAAGCTTCGGCCACCACCCCTAGACAAGGGCGTGGTAGGTCGAAGAATCGCAGCTTGCAGGTTCAGATGGAGGCAGCGGGGGGCACGCCCCTTCAGATTGAGATACCTCCGGGCTTGCTGAAGCCCGTTGTTGGGTGGGCATAGCAGTTCATTACGGAGGTCGGCATCATTTGCCGGCTACTCGCCCCACTCCATGTTAGTGACTGGAGTCAGGTCACTGACGCGGAGAGACGGGATATTCATGTGCATATCCATGTATGTCTTTTATTATTGTGTTCAACTAAATTTTAACATATGTTATGCCGTAATGTTTTGACAATAACATGCTTTTACAAGAGAAATTTGACATCAATCTCCATCTGCCTCATGTCGTAAAGGCAGTCGACCGTTACTTTGGAACCCGTTTCAGGGACTACCGACATAGGATCCACGCGTACTACGAGGCAGAGGTGGCGACCGGTAAAGAGCCTCGCGACAGACCCTATAGAGGGGTGGCGGTGGATGATTGGATGTTACTATGCGACTGGTTCGCTAGTGACATATTCTAGGTAAAAATTGTCAAAATTACTTTTGTTATATGCTGAATCATTGTCATTTATACTAACCTTCTTTGTTTTGGCCAAGTGTAGGAACTAAGTAAGAAAAATAGCGAGAGCAGAAGCAAGCAAAAGGTGACCTACTGTGGTGGATCACGTTCTTTTGTTAGGTATAGGCATGAGATGGTAAGTTAATAAATGTATCAATTTCTCATTGCATAATGTATTCATGAAATCAATCTTCACAAGCTACTATTTATTTGTTGCAACGAGACCAGGAGACCGGTGCACCACTCAGCCCCATTGAGTTGTGGCACAAGACGCACTACAATCCTGAGAAGGGTTGGACTGGGCTGAAGCTCAGCGACTTTATGTAAGTTAGAAAAGATTTATATACCACTATTAGGAATTTAATATTAATATAAAATGTCTAAAAGTAGTAACAATTATTTATGTTTTTTTAGGACGAGATGGTCGAGATACGTGTTCAGCCAACCCCTGAGGGTGAGCAACCGCCGACCGATGACCAGATAGGAGAGACTGTTCTGGGCAAGAGGCGTGGATATGTGCGTGGCTTAGGGAGTGGGATGGAGCCGATGGCATCGTCTTCTACCGTCGAGAGCAATGCTAGGTTTCACGCAGCCACCCAGATAGCTGAGGTAGCCATCCAGAGAGCTGAGGCAGCTGAGAGACTGAATGCAAAGATGAGGGTTGAGATGACAAAGCTCAAGGAGCGACAGGCCCAGATAGAGACTCTTACGAAGACAATACTCAACCAGTAGGGAGGCTCTAATCAGCCTTGGTAAGTTTTTAAAATCATTTACTTTGGTACATTTATTATTTATAGAAAATGTTACGTAAAACCCCTTAAAAGATTTCGGCCTAACGGCCTACAAACCGCATGAGACTTCACATATGAGAATAGACTTGCACGAACTTATTTAATTATATAAGGATACAAGTTTTAGCTCCAAAAAGGCCCATTTTGGGGTTTTGACAGACCAAAACTTTGGATATCGGCCTAACCACCCTGAAACCCCATCACACAACTCCCAAATGATAAAATAGACTTGCACGAACTTACGGCACTAGGTTCGGATGCCCGATTTGAAACTTATGCAAGTTTCAGCTCCAAAAAGGCCCATTTTGGGGTTTTGACAGACCAAAATGCCAGATATCGGCCTAACTACATCGAAACCCCATCACACACCTCAAAAATGATAAAATACACTTGCACGAACTTACGACACTTGGTTCGGATGCCCAATTTGAAACTTATGCAAGTTTCAAGTCCAAAAAGGCCCATTTTGGGGTTTTGACAGACCAAAACCCTAGATATCGACCTAACCACCTTGAAACCCCATCACACAGCTCCCAAATGATAAAATATACTTTCACGAACTTACGGCACTCGGTTCGGATGCCCGGTTTGAAACTTATGCAAGTTTTAGGTCCAAAAAAACCCATTTTGGGGTTTTGACAGACCAAAATGTCGTATATCGGCCTAACCACCCTGAAACCCCATCACACAGCTCCCAAATGATAATATAAACTTGCACGAACTTACGACACTCGGTTCGGATGCCCGATTTGAAACTTATGCAAGTTTCAGCTCCAAAAAGACCCATTTTGGGGTTTTGACAAACCAAAATGTCGGATATCAGCCTAACTACACTGAAACTGCATCACACACCTCAAAAATGATAAAATAAACTTGCACGAACTTACGGCACTCGGTTCGGATGCCCGGTTTGAAACTTATGCAAGTTTCAGCTCCAAAAAGACCCATTTTGGGGTTTTGCCAGACCAAAATGCCGAATATTGACCTAACTACACTAAAACCCCATCACACACCTCAAAAATGATAAAATAGACTTTCACAAACTTATGATAATCGGTTCAAATGCCCGGTTTGAAACTTATGCAAGTTTCAGCTCCAAAAAGGCCCATTTTGGGGTTTTGACAGACCAAAACCCCAAATATCAGCCTAACCACCCCAAAACCCCATCAAACACCTCAAAAATGATAAAATACACTTGCACAAACTTACGGCACTCGGTTCAGATGCCCGGCTTGAAATTTATGCAAGTTTCAGCCCAAAAAGGCCCATTTTGGGGTTTTGACAGACCAAAATACCAGATATCAACCAAACAAGCCCAAAACCCCATCAAACACCTCAAAAATGATAAAATTGACTTGCACAAACTTATGGCACTAGGTTCGGATTCCCGGTTTGAAACTTATGCAAGTTTTTGCTTCGAAAAGGCCCATTTTGGAGTTTTGACGGACCAAAATGCTGGATATCGGCCTAACTATCCCGAAGCCCCATCAAACACCTCACAAATGACAAAATAGACTTGCACGAACTTACAGAAATCAGTTCGGATCAGTGGTTTATAACTTATGCTACTTTATATTGTTCTTACTATTTATGCATGCAAAAAAAAAAAAATTCACATTCTATATTTCATATATATTTAATAATTGTTCTAATATATACCATTTGATCTGTATTTCAGATTGATCGGGATTATTGTGCCGCCGTCTTTATGTTTTGCATCGGGATTTATTATTTTTATTTTTTTCTTTTCTTTTCATGGAAATTTGTAGTTATATGTTTTGAGACAATTTTTTATTTTTCTATTTATTGTCAAATTGTACTTTTACGAATGTACGCAATTAGAATAATATATATATATATATATATGAATTTATTTTTATTTTTTATTATATTCATTTCAGAATGTTTGGATTTTATTGTATATCAGGATGATTGATACAGGTTTAAACAGGAATCAAACAACAAAGGAAAAAAAGCAAACATGGTTGGAAAAAGGAAAAAAAAAACCTTTAGCGACGCACAGAAAGGCGTGGCTTAAAGTAAAGAAATAACAATGTTAATTCACTATTAGCGACGCACAGTGAGCGTCGCTAAAAGGTACTAATTAGCGATGTACACTTTGAGTGTCGCTAAAATGTACTATTAGCGACGACCCGGTATCCGTCGCTAATAGTACATTTTAGTGAACACAACGTGCGTCGCTAATAGTATCTTTTAGTGATGCTCTTTGCCTCTATTTATAATATTTGTGACGCCCACTCCCAATTATTAGCGACACCATTTGTGCGTCGCTAATAGTTTCTTTTAGCGACGCTCAAAGGTGTGTGCGTCGCCAATACTATTAGTGATGCAAATATTTGTGGCGACGTTAGCGACACTCAGGTGTGCGTCGTAAAATATCATTAGCGACGCATTTCCCCACTATTAGCGATGCACGCGTGCGTCGCTAATAATGCATTTTCTTGTAGTGGGAGAAGGTGGTTTGACCTTCTGCATTTTCACTGTAGTTCAGTTACACCGCGAGTACGATTTCTTAGGGTTGAGACAACCCGTCAGGTATGATATATTGTGCTATGTAAGGAATAGAATTAAGTTTAGGAATGATTGCCATGTTGATTGAATGAAGCATGTGTTTATTTGATATTAGAAAATCACATAGGGAATGCTTGCTTTGAGATAGAATCTAGAATTGATTGATTTGGCACTTATGTGTTTCCTGTTATTCCATGGAGATATGATTTGCTCTGTGTGTTGGTACTGTATATGATTTACATTTTTGGTGAGTTGTTAAGATTGTGGATATGTTATTTGAGTATGTACTCACGTTGATTAGGTGTTGCGTACATTCATGTGGAAGTGGTTTTATTATTCAGATATTGGTTGCTTCCAATGGAATACATTGTTTAAAAACATGCTCCATGCGTTGGTACAATGCTGTGTTGAGATTGTGTTATTTCATGGTAGAATCAAGGCATATTGACATGGTGTGATTCTTTGGAACATGGTGTGAGTTGAGCACTTGGTGCTATGCATTATGAGGGTGCAGATCCTGTGGTGAAAAACCCAAAATTGGCCATTGCATTTGGTACCCAAACCAACGGGAGCGATCCTGAAGGGACATTACATTGCATTTGGTACCCGAACCAATGGGGGCGATTCGTGAAGGGACATGGGTGTGGCATAGAGTTGCATGGGTGTGTCACGCATATTTTTATTACATTGTATTAATGAATTCATGAATGTGTGAGGAATCTTGTTAATGCATTTTATGGATGAATTGGATGGCATGTGGGTTATAATTAGGCATGTAGATATAACTGTACACTTGCACATGCCACGCCTTAGATTATGTTAATGAGTTGGATGGCATATAGATTATTGCTAGTACATTGTATGATGATATTGAATTACATGTAGATATAAATGTACACTTGCACATGCCACGCCCTTAATTTTGTTCCTTGCATTAGCATTATGTTATACCAGCAGTTGAGCTGACCCATTTGTGGGATAACACATTACAGATGACGCTCCGGCCATTTGAGACTTGAGGAAGTCTTGTAGAGTGGAGGAGATACGAGCTTAGGAGGATATTTGGCCCGTGGGGCCATATTTTGTGATGTAGGGCTTAAGCCCGAATGACATGTTGAATGTTTTTATTGATTATGCTTTACATGGATGTACATTGGAGGAAATGAATGTAAGCTTGAGTTGAATCCGTTAGATTGTCCTTTATTTTATTTTCCTTTAGTTTCGTTACTCGTGCCTCGGGCTCACAGAAATTCGGGGCGTGACACCAGCAGCGCGCGCGCTCGTATCCCCCGCCCTGGCCACCCAGGCCCTGCTGCTACACGCCGCATGCCACCTACGCACATGCTTGCATGCTTACGCGTGCCTGGCCACCCTTCCCCTCGCACCTGTGCGCGCCTGTAGCTTGGCCAATTGCCATGCAATGCCCAGCTGCCCTGCCACTTGTTGCCATGTCTTGCCCTACCCTTGACAGCCCTATTTTGACCTCATACAAGGCCATGTTGGCACTGTCTTTGACTCCATTTTGAGGGCTACATAGGCATGCCATGACATGCCTTCTAAGGCCATTTCAAGGCCATTCATTGTAGATATTTGAAAAATGAGAAAAAAAATTTCGTTTTGCTGGTAGGGCATTGTTCTTTGCACGGTTTACTGGTAAGACATATCTCATGCACGGTTTTACTAGTAAAGCATTCCATGCATTGTTTTCACCGTATGACATGTTTAGAGGCATACTTGGAGTGTGTCATAGAAGAGAAATATACTTAGAATATTATGAGGTAACTTTTGTTTGAAATTGAGCCAAAACGGGAACCGCTTCAAAATTGGACAGAAAGGGCATCCGGGTGGCCCGGGTGGAAAGGGATGATCCCGACCTCAAACAAAAATGTTTTCTTCTGAGAATTTTCATTTAAAATAATTTTATGAACATTGGTTAAAACAAAATTTTAAATTGAAGCGTTTAGGAATGAGTTGTAGAGTAACGGGGCTACAGGACTCATTAAGGGCAAAATGGTCATTTGCCCTTAGCCCCTTTGTCCTCCACTATAAATAGAACACTTGGGGCCATTATATACACATATACATTCTGAAATTTCTAGAATTCTCGTCCATATAGAGAGAGAGAGGGAGAAAAACCCTAGAATTTCATATTTTTAAGCTTCCAGAACACATATTTTGAGCAGGATTTTGGCCAAACTTCCTTCTGAGAAGTTGTTTGTCTCCATGAGTACTATATCCTCACCAAACCATTTGGCTGTACAGAAAACACAGCCACCGTAGTTTAAGAAAAACTGATTTTAAGTATGATGTAGTGCTAAGCTAGCAATAGATTTAAGTTCCTTCATGTTTTTACATATATTTGAACTACTGTAAATGTATATCTAATGTTAGGAGATCACCTAGGAAGTAGCTCCTTTGAAAAGCCTAGAGTTGGTAGTTTAAGAGTATTTTTGTTGTTGTTGATTTTGGGTGATTTCTTGCTTTGTTTGGTGTGTATTTGATAGATAGAGTTATGGTATGAGATTTTCAACCGTTGTAATTATTGACACACCTTTTGGTTGGGCCATGTAATGATTTGATGCTTTTATATTTAATAAGAATTCTATGCCCTTATGAATTTGTTGAAAGTATGAGACTTGTGCTTTACATATGTATGGATATATTCAATTATGATGCATACATGTTGTGAGGGTGATGCCTTGAAGTTTAAATTTAACTTTCATGAAATGAGTTATATGATTTGCGATAAGGGATACCATATGTTTGATGCATTGCCATATTGAACTTGCATAATGAAAAGCATGGCATTTTGATATGGTGAAATTCCTTGGCAACATGGTGTGAGTTAAGAATGAGGGTGTAGATCCTGTGGTGAAAAACCCAAAATTGGCCATTAGTACTCGCATGTCATCGAGGTCCGGATCGTAAAGCGAGACATATTGGTACTTGCATGCCAACGGAGAAGAACCTGTGAAGCGAGACATGGGTGGCATAGTGTTGCATGTGTGCGTCACGCATATAGACATTGCATGGCATTGGGGAAAAATGGGATTATAATCTTGAACTGTACACTTGCACATGCCACGTCCTTAAATTTGTTTCTAGTCTTAGTATTACATTAATACTAGCAGTTGAGATGACCCATTCGTGGGCAATATATTTCAGATCAGACCCCATGGTACTTGAGACTTCTTCAAGTCTTGAAGGACGGGAAGACATTGACTAAATTAAAGATTTGGCCCTTGGGGCACTTTTTGGATGTATGGGCATAAGCCCAATTTGTTGTATTTACTTTTGAGAGGTATATGAACAATAAGCCCTAGACTTTTCTTTTAAAATGTATGGGTTGTGACCCAATGAAAGCATGATGGTTATGGTTTAAAGGTGTATTCCATGGAAGTATTGGAACCATGAGTTGTGAATCAAATGAATGTATAATGATTGTAGTTTAATTATATTTTACATGGATATGTTGGATATGGAGAATGCATGTTTGGTTGGATGGAATTGTGGCCACCGTATGAGGGTGGGTTGTTGGTGAATTTATATTCATACATGTTGTGAAAATTAGGTGGAAAAGCCTTGGAAAAACAAAGGAAACTATGCCCAAAATTGTGGAAAATAAAGTGAAAAATAAGTGTGTAAAACACCTTAAATGAGTGAGAAAAATGCTTAAAATTGGGGTTTTGAAACTAAGGAAAATTGGGTTGAAAATGGGTGGAAAAAGGCTTGAAAAGCTTGGGAAAAAGGGGGCACAAAATGGGAAATGTTGGGGCAGCCAATAGAGAGATTTGCTTGCAGTATTTCTACTCTTGCTACAGTAAAAATGCAGGAAATTAAAAAAATCAAGTTGCAAGTAGTTTCAGAGTCAGGCCTGAACTGCCCAGCCCCTGCCTCGCACCCGCACTAGGCCAGCCCCGCGCTTCCCAGCCGCCCCTGCCGCGCGCGCCCCCTGCGCGTGCTGCACTGCATGCTGCCTTGCCCTAGCTGCTATGCTGTCCAACCTGCTGTCCCAGCCACTGAACGCTATCCCTTTTGGCCACCTTTTTGAACTATTTTTGGGATACCTTTTGGGCTATATTTGGACTCTATTTTGGGCCATGTTTGGACAAATTTTTGGGCCATGTTTGGGCCCCATTATAGGCTGCTTTAGTGACCTTTTGGGTCATATTTGGCCACTAACATGGGCTGCGTTAGGCCCTCTCCCTTAAACGATTTTTGGTGGGTTTCTTGACCCACTCATGGACTATACTTTAGACTATTTTTGGGCCATTTGAAATATCATTTTAGGGAGATTTTTGGGAATGATTTAAGACTATTTTAAAGACCATTTTTGAATACGACTTAAATTAATTGGAGCATTAATTAGGGACAAGGACTTGAGCGATGTTTGGGGACCGTTTTGAGTTAAGTGAAATAACGATTGCTTAATTTTAACCTTGGGGGAAAATTTGAAGAATGACAAGGGATATTTCAATTAAATTTACTTGGATTGTCATTTCTTTTCTTTTCTTTTATTTCGTTCAGTCGCTCCTCGGGTTCGCAGAAATTCGGGGCAGTGACATTCACTCCCATGTTAGACACCACCTTTTGGAGCCCTTTTAGGCCATTTTTGGCCATTATACCAAGCCATGTTGGGCACCTTGTTGGAACACATTTTAGTCATTATTCAAGGCCATGTTTGGCCACCTCCTTAGACCACTTTAGGTAGGCCTTTTTTAACCCATCATTGGTCTATGCCTTAGGGCTATTTTTAGCCTACTTTAGCCATCAATTTGAGCCACCTTGGGCAAACCTTTTTTGCTAGTTTTTACCCATTTCTTAGGCTATTCTTCGTCAACCTTCTAAGTTTTTTTTAACAATATTTGGAGCCATTTTGGGCCATTGTTTCAAGGCACATTAGAGACATTTTTGGGGTTATCTTAGAGGTCATACTTGGACATGACTTTAGACTATTTTTTACCATTGGTTGGGGAGGTATTTGACTAGTATTTGACACTCATCTTGGGTGAGTCTAGTTAGCATTCTTCATTCTTAATTTTCGAAAACATGAAGAAATTAATATGTAATCAATTAAATCCATTCAATTGTATTTTATTAATTCTTTTTAGTTCATTTTCAATCATTCCCCGGGTTTTCGAAATTTGGGGCGTGACATTTCTTATTTTGGTTTATTGAGCTCTAGTAATATCTAGGAATCTTTTTGGGTAGTCCGATCCTAATTGTAGTTGGACTAATATTGTAGTGATAGGTTAGTTTCCTAATTATAATTGAGCAAGTTATAGTAGTTTGTGTGGAAGTAGATGTCCTAGGACTTAGAGTCCATGTTATATATATGTTGGTCTTTGTCACATGGAATTGTAAGCCACAAAATATTAGAATAAAAGTGGTGGCCGAATAAGAAAGGTGTGGCCAAAAAAAGTGGCCGTGAACAGTATACTGTGAGGTTGCCAAAATACATGGGGCATGAGATTTCCTTAAAGTTATAGTCGTGTGTGTGGCTATGAGTGAGAAGAATTAGTGTGATTCTTTGTAATGCTTTAGTCTTATTTTTAAATATAACATTATATTGTTCTCACATCAATAGAATTTGTTCGTGAAGCTTTGGTTCTATTTTTACTTTGTTTGGATTTTTGTTTTCAATTCAACAATTGGTATCAAAGTGGTTTTAAATCATACAGTTGGTATCAGAGTAATTTTTGGGTCCTACATTTGGTATCATAAAAATTTTTAAATCCTACATTTCGTATTAGAGTCAAGTTACAATCTTGGGGTAATTTATTAGAGCTAATTACGATCTTAGGGGTAATTTATCATAGCCAAGTTCGATCTTGGGAGAGCCAGTTACGATCTTGGGGGTAATTTATCAGAGCCTTGTCTTGATCATGGGAAGCTGTGAAAAATCAGAGTTTGGTTCCGTTCCTAGATTATTGTAGAGAACTGTGGTTCTCGTGTTGCTCAATGTTGTGATCTTGAGTAGTTTTTTAAAGAGCTATTCAATTGGTATTCGAAGGTTGTTTGGATCACAAAAAAGATCTTGTGGTGGAACAAATAATTGTGAAGCAAAAAAAAAAAGTTCTGGTTTAATCGACAAGAGGCCAACTTAATCAGATGAAAGGAAAAAAAAAAAAAAAGGAACGGCGAGATCAGTTCTTTGGACAAACTCAGGTACGTGATTGAAATAAATTGTTGATTTGAAATTATGGCAAAAGTTTTGGCGATTGGACAATAGTTTGAGATTTTGAGAATATGTGGTCAAAATATTGATGAGTGGTTACATCGTGTTACACTCTATCTTAATGCTTGTAATGTATTATGTATTGAATATTGCATTGAAGCATTTATCAAAAGCACTTTATGATAAGAAAGTTAAATAGTTCTATCAGATAATAAGGAAGGACAATACATTGGGTACACTGAAATACTTTTGTTTGCAGACAAAACTATCCACCACCACATAAGTTCTGGTATAATTCTATTTCGGCATATAAAAATAAATCCTGAAACGATTATGAACCTCCGATAGATAGATATTAGGTGGTTGATTTTGAAAGAAAGACGTTTGACAAAAATAAAGAGATTTATGGTTCAAAATTATTTTCAGAATACATTTCAATTTGGGATGATTCATATAATGTGTTGAATTTAGATTCATATGATATTGACTACATCGTTAATAATTCTGAGGAAGAAAATATTTTAGAGGTTGAAGAAAAAGAAGAAACTAATTGTGAAGCTAAGATTTTGGCTTTGGCTCGTGAAGATAAAAATTTAAATTTGTTAGAAATTGATTTTGTTGAGTTGGGAAATATTGAAGAATTTTTTTAGCCTACTCAGTTTGAGAATTTAATTCTTGAGAAAGAAGAAAATGTTATAGGTTACAGAATTGATACAATTGAAGACTTTGAAGATTTTGGCTTTGCTACTTTGTTTGATTTGCCAAGTAATTTGAATCAAATCATGGTGAGATTGAAGGATTTTACAGTTTAGAGTTTGTTGATTTTATTAGAATTGAGAATTTATCTCTCAAGGGTTTGTTGATTTTGTGGGTATTGAGAATTTATTACTTGAGGCCATGTTGATTTTGTGAAGACAAGATTTTCAGTGTTTCAAGAATTTTTGGAAATTGAAAAACTCAAGTTGTCTGAAATTTGTGATTTCATAGGTGTTAATAAATTCCTCATGTTTGGTTACAATAATGGTTTGGATCTTAATGGTTTTATTGTTGAAGATTTTGTTCCAGAGGAAGATATTAGTGTTCTGAAATATTGGCAAGTTTTGCATCATTGTGATGGTGGAATTATTTGCATAGATGATTATTTTGCTAATTTTGATTCTAAATGGATGAGCATGGATTTGTTCTTTGATCGTGATGAAACCAAGTATAAGATTCGACCACGTCCCTGTGTGAAGATGAATACAGATAATTATTCGAGATTGTACTCGCAAAAGCTTATTGCAGCTATAGAAATTGCACTGAAGATTATTGCTTGTGAAGGTGTTGGAAGCTGCTTGAAGAGCTTGATTTAAGGGAGGCATTGTTTGCCAATTAAACCAAGCCCATAATTTTAAGAAGTTCCTTATTTTGATTTATTGAGCCCTAGTAATATTTGGAGTTTTTTTAGGTAGTCTATTCCTAATTGTAATTAGACTAATATTTTAGTGATGGTTAGTTTCCTAATTATAATTGAGCAAGTTATAGTAGTTTGTGTGGTTAGATATCATAATTAAATATAGACTTAGAGTCAGTATCAGTGTCAGTGTTATATATATATATGAGTCTCTATAACATAGAGTTGTAAGCCACAAAATATTAGAATAAAAGTAGGGGCCGAATAAGAGAGATGTGGGCAAGAAAAGTATTCGTGAACAGCGAACCGTGAGGTTGCCAAAATACATTGGGCATGAGATTTCCTTAAAGTTACAGTGTGTGGCTATGAGTGAGAAGAATAAGAGTGATTCTTTGTAATGCTTCAATCTTATTTTTAAATATACTATTATAGTATTCTCACATCAATACAATTTTTATGTGAAACTTTGGTTCTATTTTTGCTTTGAATTTGTGTTTTTAATTCAATAATTGGTATTAGAATCATTTTTGAATCTTAAAGTTAAATATATATTAGAGAGGAAACCGGATTGGGATGCTAGAGGGAGGAGGAGGAAGACAAAAGGATTTCTGCTGAGTTACATGGATGGAATTTAGGGAAAGATGTTGGACACATTTGTAATTGTGTGGGACACTCTCATCCTTGTCCAATTCATTCATGGGCGCATCAGTTAAAGGACTCTGGGAACACGCTCGTCATTATATTAACGGGAAGGGGACAAGATTGGACATAAAGTGCTAGTATTTTCATAAATAACGCGAATAGTCTGGGCTTTTTAGAAACTGCCACCCGAGGTTATTGAAGCGGGCTAGAGCTTCTAGCCCAATTTCATGCACATTCTCAGGCCACGCCGGCCCGCCAAACAGTCCTTGATAACGGGGGAGCTTAATTGGAAGCGACAAACGACCTTTTGGCTTGGACAATCCCCAATCCACAAACCCCACCCCTAACACGGGAGTAGATAGTATAAATTTAACTTTGTTTAAATTAGTTAGTAAAATAGTATCAAATTAGCGAAAAAGAATAATTTAAGATTATTATTATATTTTATATATTGACTATTTAAATTAAACCTACATTTTAGAACAATTCAAAAGGAAAAAGGACTTTAAAATTGGGAGGAAGCGAGTAGTTTTATGCACGACAGTTATACAGGCATACTTGTATTTACAAGAGTATTATATCCCCCCCCCCAAAAACATTAAATCCAGAAAGGGCATCTCAAATGGTGTCGCAACTTTACATTGGTTACCCATCACATTATTTGAGTGATAAGATAGTCAATATACATTGTCACATTATTTAAACTCTTTTTGGACAATATCATAATTTTGACTGTCAAAAAAAAAAAAAAAAAATTCCACAATCCAAGGTGGCGGCAGCCTCGTAAACTATATACAACCATAAAAATAAGAATTTCTCAATGAAAACAAACAAAGCAACTTGCTAATTGCAATTTCAATTCTCAGGCTGGTGACAGATTGCCAAACCTTAGGTAACTTACAAAAGAACAGAACATTAATTCATTTGCAACTAACTGTTGTCTCGCTTGCAAAATATTTCCTTTTTATTTTATCGAATACCTGGACACTTCAGGTATCCTCTCATCTTCAAACAATTGTCGAATTGCACTCTCCTAGCAATTGTCAACTTCAAACTTCAAAGAAAACATGTTAGAACAGTAAACTCAAATCTCAGATAAAGTTTCGGATGTCAATCGACTTCACATCAACCATCTCCTCATCCTTAAATTCCTCCCTGAAAAATCATGCAGTATGTCAGTTACATAACAAAAAAACAGCACTTGTACTAAATGTAGCTGATGTCAATGGAAATTGCAGCCTCTGCAACAGAGTTTCAACTAAGAACTAACCGGGCAAAAATCAGGAAGTTTATGGGGCATGGTGATCCATTCAGATCAGCACATAGCAAATGTACTGATCCTAGAAAATTCAAAGTGTGGTCCATCCACAAATCACCAGAATCACTAAATTCCCTAAGACCAACTATCGGAGCAAAATGCAACCCCCTCCATAGACCACTTGAACTCTGGCCCCAAACCTGAGATATCAGAATTAATGCTAATATTGCCTACACTTAATGATTCTAGCATCTCTTCCTACACCCTCCCTTCCCAATAAGTAAATACCAAAAATTAAAACCCCTCCCCGACATGCAAAAGAAAAATTAAAGTGTTCTCCCTTTCCCCCGAGGGAAAAATCCACCAATTGCATATATAATTTTTTTTAAGAAAAAAAATATCTACATTTAAATATTGGCCCACAAATAAAGGTGTGTATAAAGCTCAAACCATGATTTTTATTGTTATTTTATTTTTTTTTGCTGTTTAAAAATCACAATTTTGACGTGAGATCAAATGTGTTCAATACAGAATTCATTCAGCTAACCTCAGATAATTGGGACAATATTTTGTTCAATTGAGTTCATAAAGGAGTTAAGCATATTTTCAAAATTTTCCATAGCGACTCCTGAATCCCAATATTTGATCATAGCAAAATTATATCCAACATTTTGACAAAAATATTTCGTTAGTAGAGAATTTTTGTGCATCAACACGTAAATGCTAGTTACATACTTTTGATAACCTCTACAAAGGGATCTTTTTTATTTGTAGACAATGTATCATAAAAGTCCAGGGAACCCTCAATGTCATCAAGGAACTAGAAATAAAGATCTGACACATCATACACAAATACCAAGGACTCCTGACATCTCTATTTTCTAGGAGCTACATAATGGCTTACTTAAAATCAATGTGTTGAGAAAGGATATGGTTTGCATATGTTTGATGACCAGCAAAAGGCACATACCTTTTCTTTTGAGTTTCCATTGCCTCGAAAGCATCCTTCTTCAGCTCCCCCAATTGTGCTTTCGCAATTTTAAGTTCCAACTGTTCTTCATACTTGGGTAAATCTTCCTTTTGAATTCCAAGTCTGATGAGATAACAAATGTTATTATTCCTTTTTCCTCAAAAGAAAGTTTATGAAACCCACATATCGCTCTTTCCAAAAATATATATAAATGAATGAGAAAAAATAAAAATAAAAATTACCCCCTGATTTCCTCATCTTGTATAACATTGGGAAGCATAAAGCAATCAAAATATCATCATGGCATTGCATGACTATGAGAAAGTCTAACCATTCACCATTACTGAACAAGGGAAAAGAAGGTAACAAGCAAACCAAGACAAGGCTGGAATGGGGACAAGCCTTCAGATCAACCACATGACAACCACCCAAGAGAAGTTCATGAAACACAGAGACATGGCAGGGCGGTGATTGCATTGATACAAGCATACGATATCAGCTTTCACACATTTGTGAAAGTAAAACAGGTAGCACATGAAAAACAGTCAAAAGAATTTCTACAGTCAGCAACCTTTCCTTTTGAGACATGGCAGGGCGGTGATTGCATTGATATAAGCCCACCATATCAGCTTTGGCACATTGTGAAAGTAGAACAGGTAGCACATGAAAAAAGAGTCAAAAGAATTTCTAGAGTCTAAAACCTTTCCTCTTGAGCCACTCTACTTAAATAAAGTGCCCAAAGCTCAGTGGGTTGAACTGGAGGCTACTCAGAAAAATACATTTTATTCATGAGAGCTTACTTCTTATTGATCTTATCAAACTCTGCCATAAGAAGACCCATTCCCTTCTTGTCATTACGCATAAGTGGCATCTTGAGTTCTTTTTCAACCTTTTCCAATGCATCCATCATCATAGCCTCTGCACCAAGATCATCAGTGAGGCCTCTCCTGCAAAATTTAAATAATTGAATAAATAGGGGAATCCAAAATGCTACAATATGGACAGTATAGTAATTTCAAACAATAACAAAATGCTGTTTTCAGCTGCAACATTTATGTTTTTATATATATATATATATGTATGTATGTATATGCATTTCCCTTTGATCTTCAATAAGTAAACATTTACTAAAAGAATGCAAGGACAGCCCAAGCGAGCAATGCATTTTTTTTCTAAAAGCGAACTAAAACGGTAAACTTGAAGAAAGAGAGTCTAGCTGTACAAGTGAACCAGAAGCACAACAAAAGATACTAGCAAAACATCATTAAGCTTGAGACCGGGAGCTCTTTGCTATTTTCCACACACACAAAAGAAGCAAGTCGGAGCAGCTTCTTATGTTATCCCATAACTCTTATTACATAATTTAATCCCAATCAACACAAAACCGATTGGATATCACTCAAGAAAAACCTACATAAAGAAAAGGCACAGAACTCCGGTGTTGCTGAACAATGATGGAAGGTGGTCAATGGATTACACCTCATTCTTGTACATGTGACACCTATTAGGGATCATCCAACATATACTAATCAAGTGGTCGACGGTCAAAAATTTGTGAACCAAAATATCAATTTGGTAAGGGCGGATGAACCCTACACCCAGTTAACCAGGAATCTGCCTGCCTTCTAAGACACTCTCAATTGCTCGTAGAAAGAATAAAGTCAATAGACCATTGGTGCAGTCCTTAGAACCTAAACATCTTTCCTCCCTAAACCATAACATATAAGTGATTTTACGAGATGGGCTCTGCATTATCTTATCAATAAGTAAACCAGGTAAAGTTTAACAGGCTCCTGACTAATAATCACAAGCAAAACAGAGAACAGGGATATTCCAAAATACTAACTTAAGGCTGTGAGGATCCCTAAAACGAAAGATCAGAAACCAGAGGTCAAGCTGCTCAGTGATTGGCCGGAAATCATATGAGATTTCCCCGATCAGAGGCATCAATGATGAGTTGCTTCAGATCATGGAAAGAGATGAAGGCAGAGTAAGAAGAATATGGGTGGAGGAAGGTGGTCTGAGGTGGATATGTACAGAACTCGACTCTGTGGGAAGAAAACCAGTGGGAAGGAGTTCAGCTGTGGCACTCCATGGCCGAGTCAGAAGTCTAAGCACGATTTGTAAATCAAACCAAGAGGCTCGTTTGTGAGGATAGAAGAATGGAATGGAGAAGTAAGGAGGTGGATATATGTACCGGAAGTTGACAAGGGACGGGAACGGAGTCTTGCAGTGATGGCTTTTCGAAGACTGGGGAACATCTCAACGGAAGGATTGGTAACAGAGGGACGGTTGTTCAGGGATGTGGCCATGATCTGAGGATGGCCAGAGACAATGATCAAAATTTTTAACACCCCTAAAAGCAGATGGGCTGACTTTGAAGTTGATTCAGCCTCATGCAAGGGTCGGATGGAATTTCTTAGAAGGTGTTTGGTCGGCCGGGTGGGAGTTAGTGTGGAGCCAGTCCCTGGGCTCCGAAGGGTGCAGGAGTGGGTGAACAAAAGGTGGAAGGTCTCAGGACATGCATGGAGCATTATATTTGTTCAGTTCCCATCGGAAAGAGAGGCAACCAGAATTCTGAATGAGAGGGATTGGATGATGGACGGCCTTCCAGTAGTCCTCGATTGGTGGTTTGTGGCGGGTTGTTGCCAGAGAAAAGGGTGGGAATCAAACAATGTTTGGGTGAGTTTTCTAGGGCTTCCAACTTTTCTGTGGAGCTCCGAAGTGTTTCAGAAATTGCGGGATGTTTGTGGAGGTTTCATATTGATGACAACACGAGCCAGCAGAAACACCTGAGATGGGCCAGAGTACTTGTCAAATCTTCTCTAAATCCAATTCCGACGTCAATCAAAATAAGGGTTGGGAATGAAGGATACCAAATCCTAGTTTGGATGGAAAGGGCCCACGATTCTGATTGCAAGAAGAAATTACAGTGGCAGAAGACCGCAGACGAAGGAGACAAAGGGGGCTGGGCGCATGACTTTTATGCAAGCGGGGACCGTTGAGGAAAGAATCATGTAGAACAGTCTAGAAGGCATGGAGATATAAGGGTGGGTAGACAGGTGGAGTTTCAGGTCTGGTAATTCAAAATCTGAATAAAAAAGGTGTGAAGACCAGGGGAGAGAAGGGATGGGCCAAGGGGTACCCATATCAGCGAACCGCAACAAAAAAATGGGCCAAGGAATTTGGGGCCCAGTCAAGACTTCCCTTTCAAGGCCCAGCCCGATTGATGGATGATAGGAGGCTCGGGCCTAATTATATTAGGGGCCCAATGAGACGGTCGTATCAGCAAAGCTATAGACCCATGAATGTGGGTCTGGCTCAAAAAGATGAAAAATCAAATGATGAAACCCATGTGGCAAATAAAGGCGAGGTCGGGCCAAAAAAGACACCAGCGCCTGGAGTGGGAGGAATAAATAGTTCTGTTGACAATGCAACCGAAGTGATAGCAGATAAAAGGGGAAGGAAGGCACAGTGCAAGAGGCCAACAATGGTGCTACCAGAGAAGGGGTAACAGAAGAAATAGGTTGTGGAAGATGGCTTCAGTTGGATGTTCTCTGGAATTTACAGGCCTAATGATGATACTGACAGAACTCAGTTGTGGGAGGAAGGGGAAGGATTTTAATACTCCCCATTAATCCTGATGAAAGATAAGGAGGGGATGGAAGACTTGGCAGATCCATGAGAAACTTCAATGATTTTATCAATGAGATGGAATTGTTAGATCTCCCTCTGAAAGGAAATAAATTAACCTGGACAAGTGGCAGAGAAATTCCCTCCTTATCGAGATTAGATTGATTTCTTGTCTCGGCTAATTGGGAGGAGCACCACTCTGGCATCTCACAGCTGTACCTTTCACAGCCAGTATCCGACCATTGGCCTATTTTCTTGGACTCCGGGAGAATAAATAGATGGAAAGGACCGTTTAGATTCAAGAATATGTGGCTGCAACAGGATGGCTTCAGAGACATGGTAGGGGGTTGGTGGAGAGGTTATCAGGATAGTGGAAACCCAACTTACATCTTGGCAAAACAAGAAAGAGAACATCCAGCAAAAATCAAGAGCTTTATGGCTAAAGGAAGGAGATCATAACATGAAGCTTTTCCACCGGACGGCCAATGCGCATAGTTGATATAACCACATTAGTAAAATAAAAATTGAAGGAGTTCCCTTGGTGGAGGAGGAGCCTGTAAAAAAAGGAATCGCCATGTTCTATGAGCAGCTATATGAAGAGACACATAACTGGAGACCAACTCTTGAGAAATTGCAATTTTCTTCTTTGGGAGAGGAGAGAAGGGGGCTGGAGGTTCGGTTCTCGGAGGAAGAGGTTTTGGAGGCTTTTAATTCATGCGCAGGTGATAAAGCACCTGGTTTCTATGGTGTTTTTTAAAAATTGCTGGGAAGTAATTCGCGTAGATATCATGGAGGCATTCCACCCCTTTTTCGAGCATCACAATTTTGAGTAGAGCTTGAACGCTACCTTCATTGCCCTTGTTCCAAAAAAAGGCGGGGCAGAGGATATTAGAGACTTCAGGCCGATTTGCTTGGTGGGTGGTGTTTATAAGCTATTAGCCAAAGTTCTAGCTAATAGATTGAAAGGAGTTTTGGAAAGGATTATTTCATATAGCCAAAATGCTTATGTTGGTGGAATACAAATATTAGATGCGGTTCTAGTGGCTAATGTATGCATCGATTCTTGGAGGAAGAAAAGGAAGGCATGTTTAATTTGTAAACTAGATATCGAGAAGGCCTATATGATCACGTGGGTTCGAAAACGTGATGTATTTGCTCGAGAGGACGAGTTTTGGTGCAAAATGGCATAAATGGATCTGGGCATGCATCTCCTCGGTTTCCTTCTCAGTTTTGGTGAATGGTGAGGTGACTGATTTTTTTAAGAGCTCCAAGGGGCTGCGTCAGGGTGACCCTTTGTCCCCTTTTTCTTTGTCATTGTTATGGAAGCTCTAAGCAAAATGATGTTGAGAGGAGTGGAGGAGGGCTATTTGAAGGGCTTTGTGGTTGGGGAGCATGAGGTGTATGGATGGAGATTACTCATTTATTGTTCATTGATGATACTTTAGTTTTTTTGTGAGGCTTTAGAGACACAGCTCCACTATTTGAGGTGTGTTTTGTTATGCTTTGAAGCAGCGTTGGGCCTCAGGATGAATTTGGGGAAAACTGAGCTTATTCAGGTTGGCAACATGGAGGACATTGAGGAGTTGGTTTGGAATTTGGGTGGTAATGTGGGTTCCTTGCATTCTTACTTGGGTTTACCGCTTGAAGCAAATCCAATTCTAAAGCAATATGGGATCCGGTAATAGAGAGATTCCAAAAGAGTTTAGCGAAGGTGGAAGAAACAATGCTTATCTAAAGGGCACAAAATAACATTAATCAAAAGCACATTGGGGAGTCTTCCCACGTACTATATGTCCATTTTTCCCATTCCTGGCCTCGGTTGCTTCCAAGCTTGAGAAGATCCAAAGGAATTTCCTTTGGGAAAGGAAATAGGTCCTATCTTAGTGAGTTGGGAAAATGTGAAATTTCCTTTGAAGGGATGTGTAATACCCCGAAAATCTGAAATAAATAAAACATCCCAATTTTTCGACTTATATAATTCAATATGCATGATTTACGAAGGTGAGGTGAAGTGGAAGGGGCCAAAAACATGATATAAATTTGTGTATATATATGGGAGGCAGCAGATGGAAACTTCTAGATTGGAATAACCAATTAGAGGAAGACAGCAAGGTCAATTAAGCAAAGCAGCAAGGTCGGTGAATGAAGGGGCTGTATATACATGATATATATATATATATATATATATATATATATATATACACACACACAAAACAACATCAGATTCATAAAGCTTCCATGGCAGCAAGAACAGAGGGCAGCCGAAATGTTTGACAATAGAAAAGAAAACGTGGGAAATAAATAAAAACGCCCCAATTTCTCGACTTATATAATTCAGTATACATGATTTACGACGACCTAAAATAGCACGACTAAAAATTAAGTTTTTCTAAATTATCGATGTATCTAATTCGACTAATATACGTGCGAAAACAAATACGGTAATGGACGCTAGAAAATACGCTTATATATATCTACATGTGAATTAATATATATATATATATAAATAAATGTATACATGTGTATACGGTTACATTATGTGTACATTACATAATATGTAATGTATATATGTGTATTTTATAAGATAACCAATCAGAGATTTGAAGGGAAGCAGCAAGGAAGATCGGTGAGGTGAGGTGAAGTGGAAGAGGCCAAAAACATGATATACATGTGTATATATATGGGAGCCAGCAGATGGAAACTTCTAGATTGGAATAACCAATGAGAGGAAGGCAGTAAGGTCAATTAAGCAAAGCAGCAAGGTCGGTGAATGAAGGGGCTGTATATACATGATATATATATATATATATATATATACACACAAAACAATATCAGACTCATGAAGCTTCCATCGCAGCAAGAACAGAGGGCAGCCGAAATGTTTGACAATGGAAAAGAAAACGTGGAAAATTTCTAGCAACCCAATTAATGTTACAGAAATTTTTTTTTATGGAAGAAGGCATTCTGGAATGATCATATATATGTGTATAGGCGGCCAAAATTCAAGTATAAATATTTATGCAAGCTGTTGGTGATGGGCAACAAATTCTAAGCAAAGAAAGAGGGCCGTGTGTGAGACATATATGTATATATACCTATAGAAGCTGCTGTAAAAGAGGGAAAAAGAGGAATTCCGCCATTGACAGAGGAGGAAGAAGCTTCAAAATTCTAGGAAATCACCTAAGGTTAGTTGCCAAACTCAATCTGTTTAATATGAATACAATATGTGTTCATTTATAAAGGCCATAGATGTCCAAATTTGGTAAAGAAAAGCTATAAAAATTCATAAGAAAACCGCCCTTGTTTTTTGACCGAACCTCACCAAATGGTCCTCTACCTTGATGAATCAAACTACAATGAAAAATGGAACATAATGGAATTGAAACCATGGAAAATGGACCAAAAATGGCCCAGATATTGTAGAGAAACCGAGGCTACCCAAAAATAGCTAGATTATGAAATGAAAACCAAACTTGGTTTTGTGAACGGGAAATGATAGAGGATGTTCTAAGGATAGGCAAAATACATCATTATTTGATAACTGATGTGTATCTAATAACTGCTATAGGACTCCTGGAATTAATCTAAGCCACAAGCAGAAATATTGAGTTATTCCCAACAAACTGTGAGTAACTTGGAACTTTTGACTTAGTGATATTTTAACTGTCATAGCATTTTTATACACTGTACTACTTAAATGCATCTACTTTGTACTGCATACAACTTAGCATGGTTCCGTTCTGTTCTGTTATGTTATTTTCTGATTTTTGGGCCTATTCAGAAATTGAGCGGTATGGCATGAGTAGGCCAAAGCAAAACCCGGAAGGTAGAGGCCCCCAGAGTGTCCGCTTATGGACAACTGGGAAAAGCTCAAACATACTTGATACTATGCCTATACTTCTGATTGATATATTGGCATTCTGTTTTGTTCTATTCTGTTCCGCTCAATTCTGTTCTGATCTGTTTTATTTTACTTGCACTGCATTTAATCATGAATTTTATTTAGAATTGTTACTTCTAAAATGATTAAACTATCCATGTGTTTTATATTCAAAAATTGGTTTTGAAACCCATGGCAGGGAGCTTATGTTACTCACTGGGTTTGTTAAAGCTCACTCTATTATCCTAACATTTTTCAAGTGAAGTTTCCAGTGGTAAGGACTAAAGGGTTAAGATCTTTGGAAGTTATTTAGAAGGACTTTATGAAGCCATCTCATTTTTGTAACTTATCTCATTTTTTGAGATCTTGTATAACCGTACAAACGATGATGTAACATTTGTACTTTAGACTTTGTATAAGTCAACTATGATCATATTTAGTTGTTCAAGCTAGCATGCATTCTCTTATTTAATTTATGTTGCTTAACTCTTGTGTAATGAATGCATCTTACTTGGAAATTACAAGTGAATGGTCCGAGGTTAGGATTACTATCGGTATTTTGACAAGTAAAAATATGATGGGTGCCTAACTGGCCAGTCACATATCCTTAATCAGCATAGAGTGGGTTTTGGGATGCGACAAACTTGGTATCAGAGCATTAGGTTTACCCTAAATCGTTAGGAAAACGAATCTTAAGACCTAAAGTTAGCAAACAAGGTTGGTATATTTGAAAATTAGTATATGATTGCCTAAGTGTAGGGTCGATAGTATTTAAGTCGTAGGATCCTTGAATTGACGAACGATCAAAAAATACCCTTAAGTACCTGAATGTTATTTCATTCATGACGCACTGAACGAGAATACTAAAGATAACTTTTCTTTTGCCTAAGATGCCGCGTACTAGAAGCCATAATACAGAATCTCAAGTTCCAACAAAGGGCACGATTTTATGTGAAGTACAAGCGACCTTGGCTCAGTTTGGCTGGGCAATCGAAGGGTTAACAAGGGTTGTACAGCATAGCCAGCCCATACCAACAGCCAATCCGATGGGAACTCCAGCAATGCCACTGACACCTACCCCGGTGCAAAATTTGGCATAGCAACGAATTGCTAGATAGATTCCATAAGCTCAAGCCTACTTTTAACGTTGAGACTGATCCTGAGCAAGCCAAATCATAGATTATGGCAATGGAAAAAAATTTCAAGCTCCTGATCTATATAGAAGAGCAAAAAGATAAGTTGGCTACGTATATGCTACAAGGAGAAGCATACAAATGGTGGCTGGAAATGCAAAGAGAAAAACCAGATATGACTTGAAACAAATTTGTAGATAAGTTCTATAGTATGTTCTTTCCACAGACTGTTCGGGAAAGGAAGATTCAAGAGTTTATGGACCTAAATCAAGGAGATATGACGGCAATCCAGTACACTGCCAAGTTTTCTGAACTATCTCAATTTGCACCTTTCCTAGTACAGAATGAACCCCATAAGGCAAGGAGATTTCAACGAGGCCTTCGAATGGGAATTCGAGTACGAGTTTCCGCCTTTGAGTTGCACACCTACTCGAAGGTTCTAAACAAGGCACTCGTCATCGAGAAGGATATGTCAGAATTCAATCAACTTAAGGACCAAGAGCGGAAGAAGAAAGGAAGGAACTTCAGGAAAGAGCAGCCGTTTAAGAAGTAGAATTCAAGTTCCTTCCTTTTGAAATGGGAGCCGTTTAGGCAAGGAGATATCAACGAGGCCTTCGAATGGGAATTTAAGAAGCAAAATTCAAGTTCCTTCCTTTCTTCTTCCGCTCTTGGTCCTTGAGTTGATTGAATTCTGCCATATCCTTCTCGATGACGAGTGCCTTGTTTAGAACCTCCGAGTAGGTGTGCAACTCAAAGGCGGAAACTCGTACTCGAATTCCCGTTCAAAGGCCTCGTTGAAATCTCTTTGCCTTGTGGGGTTCATTCTATACTAGGAAAGGTGCAAATCGAGACGGTTTAGAAAACTTGGCGGCATACTGAATTACTGTCATATCTCCTTGATTTAGATCCATAAACTCTTGAATCTTCCTTTCCCAAACAGTCGATGGAAAGAACATACTGTAAAACTTATCTACAAATTTGTTCCAAGTCATATCTAGTTCTTCTCTTTGCATTTCCGGCCACCATTTGTATGCTTCTCCTTGTAGCATATACGTAGCCAACTTAACTTTTTGCTCCATGATTCGGCTTGCTCAGGATCAGTCACAGGGTTAAAAGAAGGAGGCTTGAGCTTATGGAATCTATCTAGCAATTCGTTGCTAACACCAAATGGTTGCACCGAGGCAGGTGGCGGTGGCATTGCTGGAGTTCCCATTGGATTGGTTGTTGGTATGGGTTGGCTATGCTATAGAGCCCTTGTTAACCCTTCAATTGCTCGACCAAACTGAGCTAAGGTCGCTTGGTATGGGTTGCCTACTGCCAGAACTTGAGATTCCGTATCAAGGATCAAAATTTTGTTTCGCAGTGTTGTTTCGGTCACCCAAAAAAAGGAAACATTTCGAAAACGTTTCAGAAATATAGTGAAAACAATGAAAAAAATTAAAACACTTTGAAAATATAAAATAAAATATACGAATGTGCGAAGATAAATAGTATAATTAATAGCAAATGTTTTAGGGAACATGTCCATCCACACAAGAAGATATTAGGGTAAAATTGAAAAAAAAACGTAAATGCAAATGAGTTATTAATACCAAATAACTCTTTATTAATTAAAAACTAATATAAAAAAATTAGAACTAATTTTTTATATAATATGAAATTATTATATATTTATTATAAAATATGTAAAATTATTATAATTAAATATAATACCATAACATAATAGATATATACTATGTAATATCCAAAAATTAAACAATTTGACACAAGTTAGATATAAAATAATAAGTAAAACAAGCATTGATTTAAAACTATTATAATTAGTAACTAAGTATTAAAATAATTATTTATCTACACTTTATTTTCCCTACTGCTTTTTAATTAATTTAGGAAAAATAATAGAAATATCTTCATTTTGAGTCTAAATCCTTAAAAAATAAATGGATATTATCTTTTACTAATTTTTATAATTATTATTTATACGAAAGAAATGTTTCCTCTGATTTGGTATATTTCCACTAGTTTCGGTATATTTCCATAGAAACAGCTTCGTTTCGATGGAAACATGTGAATTTTGGTATTCCACTAGTGTTTCGTTTTGGTTTCCTGAGAAACAGAAACATTTCGACGGCCGTTTCGATGAAAAAGAAACAAAATTTTGATCCTTGTTCCGTATCATGGCTTCTGGTACACGGCATCTTAGGCAAAAGAAAAGTTATCTGTAGTATTCTCGTTCAATGCATCCTGAACGAAATAACATTCAGGTACTTAAAAATATTTTTCGATCGTTCGTCAATTCAAGGATCCTACGACTTAAATACTATTGACGCTACACTTAGGCAATCATATACTAATTTTCAAATATACCAACCTTGTTGGCTAACTTTAGGTCTTAAGATTCGTTTTTCCTAACGATTTAGCGTAAACCTAATGCTCTGATACCAAGTTTGTCACATCACAAAACCCACCCTATGCGGATTAAGGATATGCAACCAGCCAACTAGGCACCCATCATATTTTTACTTATCAAAATACCGATAATAATCCTAACCTCGGGCCATTCACTTGTAACTTCCAAGTAAGATGCATTCATTACACGAGTTAAACAGGGAAAATTAAATAAGAGAATGCATGCTAACTTGGCAAAGCAACTAAATATGATCATAGTTGGCTTATACAAAGTCTAAAGTACAAAAGTTACATCATCGTTCGTACGATTATACAAGATATACAAAAATGAGATAAGTTACAAAAATGAGATGGCTTCATAAAGTCCTTCTAAATAGCTTCCAAGGATCTTAACCCTTTAGTCCTTGCCACTGGAACCTTCACCTAAAACATGTTAAGATAATCGAGTGAGTTGCCACTGGAACCTTCACCTAAAACATGTTAAGATAATAGAGTGAGTTTTAACAAGCCCAGTGAATAACGTAAGTTCTCTGCCATAGGTTTCAAAACCAGTTCTTAGATATAAAGCACATGGATTGGGGATTAAGGACATGCGAGTCTTCAACAAGGCTCTTCTCGGCAAATGGGAGATATGCTAAGGAGGATGATGTTATGTGGAGAAATACTATTGTTGTGAAGGTGGGTGATCGGGAAGGAAAATGGTAAGAATGGGGATGGAGAATTTTTTTTATTGCACTTCTTGGAAGGAAAAATGGTAGAATGGGGATGGAGAATTTTTTTTATTGCACTTCTTTGGTGAAAGGAAATGGAGGAAGGGTGAAGTTTTGAAAAGATATATGCTGTAGGAACACACCTTTGGAACATAGATTCCCAAGGATTTTCTATATTTCCTCTAATCAAGATCCTTAGGCGAAGGATTATGTCACTTTCACTTGCTTTAGGAGAAATCTTTATGATTGGGAGGTTGGAGGAGGTTCTTGATTTGATGGCTCTTCTTCATAGTCTCCATTTGGACATGAATAGAAAGGATGCTCTATGGTGGAAGTTGGAGGCTAAGGGTGAATTTTCGGTAAAATCCTTTCACTTGCATTTAATGAATAAGGGCGTTGAAAATTTCCCTTGGAAAGCCATTTGGAAGGTGAATGCTCCCACAAAGGTTGCCTTTTTTGTTTGGTCTATTCTATTTAAGGCAATTTTAACTCAAGAAAATCTTCAAAGAAGAAGTTTCTCTTTAGCAAATAGATGTGTTATGTGTTAGGAGGGAGAAGAAAGTATCAATCATTTGCTTCTTCATTGTCCTTCTGCTAGAGATGCTTGGCATGTGTGCTAATTGCTTTTTGGGTTCCTATGGGTAATGCCTTGGTCAATTGGAGATGTCATTAGAATTTGGCATGGCACTCGGGTTGGTGGAAATGTAAAGCAGCTGTGGAGACTTGTTCCACTTTGGATTTTTTGGAGCCTATGGAGAGAGAAATAGGAGAATTTTTTAGAGGAAATTACTTCCCCTAGTAGATTCAAAGATAGGGTCTTGCACCTTTTATAGTTTTGGGTGGTTGAATTATATCCTTCTTGTATAGATTCCTTTGTAGATTTTTTGGGGGGTTGAACACTTGATGTAAAGCACTCATATTTTTCCCTTCTCAGGCTTTTAATGAAATCCATATTTACCTATCAAATAAATAAATAAATACTTAGTGAAAGAAAAATTGATTAGGAAAACATCCATTGAGACATAGTTATCATGAAATGCATAGCAGAAAATTGAAGCAACATGCCTATTCGCATCCAAAGTATAGGCAAGTATCATGATGGAAAGGTAAGGAAAAAAAATGAAGACAAACAAAACCAATGCCACATTAGGGAGATACGAGCATCTAGAATAGTCAATGCATGAGTGGTGGACGAGCATAATGGAACATACTTGATTCGTATCTCCTTCAATGTCAAGAGATAAGTTCGGGCATCTGGAATACCTTGTGTCCGTGTTTGAATGGTGTACTGAATTCGTTGAGATTCCGAGAACAAGTCTGCCCTGAAAAGGTGACAATGGCACAACAGGTAAATGCATCAGAATATAAAGGGTGACATGCAAGTACAAGTTCAATCCAGCACAAAGAAAAATACATGTAATCTCCCTCCAAGTGACATGCCCACATGTCTGTTTCGTGGACCAATATTTGATGATCATATAAAAAGGACAAGTTGGGGAAAAAGAAAAATAATTATTACATAGTAAATAGGTCTCCTAGTTGTCCAAATACAAATTTGAATTGTTAAATCTACAGTGAAAATTCAACAAATTGAGTAAATTTGTTATTAACTCTAATCTAGTTCAAGGAGGGTCTATCTAATCAATAAACTGGATGATGACCACAAATACCCCTACAGACTCATTCTAGTCAGATAAAATAATTTGTTATTTAAGTGTGATATATATTCACACAGCTCCCTAAAAAAGGTATTAAAGTTCTTATTGCTGGTGTTTAGAACAAATAATTAATATATGCATTCACATATGACTAGAAATGCAATAGAGAAGTGTATCTTTGCAGTGAGGAAGAATATCTTCATTGACAAATAACACAGTCCAAAGGTACAAAGAGAAGTAAACAAACCAAAACGTAAGAAACAAAACAGAAAATACAATAGCAAAGCAGTGAAACAAAGGAACCAACAAGAGAACAAATTAAGAGCCCAATCCAAACTCGAAAAGAAAAAAGTATGGGCTTCCTTGACTGCAAATCAAGGCACTTTAAAAAGATGCAGCCACAGTCAAAACAGCTTGCCTTTTTTTTATAAGTAACTGTAATTGTATAAAAAAGAGCGCCCGAGGGGGGCGAACCCATACACAAAGGAGAGGCTAGAAACTAAAGCCTTGAGCTCCCCCAAAAATCAACAAGGTTCCCTACATACATTGGAAAGGCTTCTTTAGCCCAAAAATGAAGAAAACACAAAAACCCATCTTTAAGGATGGGAGGGATATTTTTTACCCCTTCAAAGACCCTACGATTCCTTTCCTCCCAAATAGACCACACTAAGCAAATAGGAGCCATCTTCCAAACCCTTCGAGTATCCTTGGGAATCCAGAAACCTGACCAGCTAAGAAGAAGGCCCTTTAGAGTTGCGGAGAGAACCCAATTGCAGCCAAAAACAGAGAATACCAAGTTCCAACAGTTCCTCGCAAGAGGACAGTGAATGAGAAGGTGATTTACAGACTCTTCCACATTCTTGCACATGACACACCAACTGACTAACTGGAATCCCCTTCGTTGCAAGTTGTCGGTCGTCAATATGCTCTCCCATGTGGCTTCCCAAGCAAAAAATGCAGCCTTGGTAAGGACACGAGAGCCAAATCAAGCTCCATGGAAACTAAACTTCCCTATCACCCAATAAATTCCTATAAAACGACCGAACGAAAAAAATCTTATCAGTTGTGGCCTTCCAAACCATGGTATCCCCACTCCTGTTAGTACCCTAACATCTGTATAAAACCTCCATCAGCCATGTGACCTCCTCCAGCTCCGAATCAAAGAAATTTCTCCGAAATTTTGGCTCCCAAACAAGGAAGCCTGAGTCCCAACTGCAATAATCAGCCACCCAAGCCTTTTATCCTCCACTTGATTGTACAACAATGGAAAACTTTCCTTTAGAGAAGTATTTCCACACCAAACATCAACCTAGAATTTCACTCTAGTTCCCTCCCCTACTTCAAAACAAATCATTTTTGGAACTCCTTTACACCCTTCTGTATCCATTTCCAAATGCCACAGCCCACAGGCTCTAAATCCTCCATAGTAAGCCAACCCCCTTCCCTAGTCCCAAACTTAGAGGCCACCAAAACTCACCATAAAGCTTGACCATCGTTACTGAAGCGCCACAGCCATTTACCAAGCAAAGCTTTGTTAAACGTACTCAAACTCTTGATACCCAGCCCCCTTTGGAGATAGGAGTCTTGATCACCTCCGATTTGACCAAATGAATTTTTCTAACATCTTCCTTTCCATCCCCCAAAAAGTCCCTTTAGATCTTCTCAAGTCTCTTTGCAACCAAGGAAGGCAAAGGGAAAAGCGACATGTAATAGGTCGGAAGGTTCACTAAGGTACTCTTTATTAGAGTTAACCTACCCCCTTTCAACAAATTATGCTTCTTCCACCCTGCCAACTTCCTTTGAAACCTTTCAATGATAGGGTCCCAAATTTTGTTAGATCTTAACGAAACTCCTAGCAGTAGTCCTAAGTAAGAAGTTGGAAAAGCACCCACCTTGCAACCTAAAGTCCCTGCCAGCCTGTCCACACCCCCCCCCCCCCCACCACCTCCCGAGAAAATCTCACACTTATTCAAGTTTACTTGTAGCCTTGAAACCGCCTCGAAACTGATCAAAATGCATCGAAGGAAACGAATCTGCCTCTCTTTGGCTTCACAGAAGATTAGAGTATCATCTGCAAATAAAAGATGAGAAATCTCAACTTCCCCACCATTACTGTCCATCATCTTGAACCCCTTTACCAACCTCAACTCCACAGCCCTATCCATCATTGATCAGACAGCTTAAGGCCTCCATCACCCCAGGAAAGGCGAGAGAGGATCACACTGTCGCAGGCCTCAAGAAGTTTGGAAGAAACCTGTAAGAGTACCATTGACTAAGACCGATAAGGAGACTGAAGAGATGCATGCCCATATCCAACTACACCACCTATTACCGAAGCCCATTTCCCTCAATATTGTCATCAAGAACCCCCAACACACATGATCGTACGCTTTTTCGATGTCAAATTTGCATGCCACCCCACTCTCTTTCTTCTTCATCCTTGAATCAATGCACTCATTTGCTATGAGTACTGCATCTAAGATCTGCCTCCTCCTAATAAAAGTGTATTCCCCCCCCCCCCCCCACCACCCCCCTCAATCGGATTGCCAGAACTTTGGCCATGAGCTTGTAGACAGTGCCCACTAGACTTATAGGCCGAAAGTCTCTTAACATTCTCTGCACCCTCCTTCTTTGGGTCTAAAGCAATGAAGGAAGCATTCAAACTTTTTTCAAACAACCCCGCCCTGTGAAAGTGATTAAACACTGTCAAAATATCACCCCTAATCACTTCCCAATAGTGTTTAAAAAATTCTATAGTGAACCCATCAAGACCTGGGGCTTTATCTCCATCACACAAATTAAAAGCTTCAACTATTTCCTCTTCCTCAAAAGGGGTCTCCAGCCCAGCGGCTTCCTCCCTATTCAGCTAGTTCACACACAGATTCTCTAAGTCTGGATGCCAGCTTCTTAGCTCCCCTGTACAAGTAGCCCAGATTAATCTCCTCATCCATAGACATAACCCTTTCCCCAATCTTGACTGAGCTAATTCTGTTCTTTCTATTGTGAGCCGACGCAACCCTATGGAAGAATTTGATGTTTCGGTCCCCCTCTTTCAACCATGGGATCCTAGACTTTTGCCTCCAAGAAATTTTCTTCGCCTTGAGAAGCATGCCTAATTCCCCTTTCAAACCTTCTCTCACCATTTTATCCTCTGCATTCAAGGAGCTCAGCTGTTCCTTTTTGTCCAGGTTATCCAAGTCCTAAAGAATTTGGCATTTTCGAAGCTGAACATTCCCGAACACCTCTTTATTCCACTTTTTGATGTCAAACTTCAGTAACTTCAGCTTTTTGCCACCACAAAGCTAGGAGAACCCACAATTTCATAGCTCTGCCACCAACCTGCTACCATATCCTAAACCCAGCAACTTCCCACCACATATTTTCAAACCTGAAAGAGCTTTTCCTAGAGCTGAAGCCCCCATTGCATAGCATCACTGGACAATGGTTGGAGATAGGGCACTTTTGAGAAAGACCTCTAATTGCATGTCTTCCTAATTGCATCCTTGAAGCTCTTCCCTACTCTCTGCCACTTGAGCCACCATCTGCAACTCCCCCTAATCTTCCTCTGGGCCCATAATGGACAGAGGATGGCAAGCCAGGACACCTTCTTGTTCCAATAACCACTGAGATGGCGTCATAGCATTTGGATTCATCTCCGCGCCCCTCTCCAATTATAGATCAGATCCGCAGTACTCATCTTCCATACTCTTCAGAGACTCTTTATCGGACGGATGACTTTCAATGTCAGAACCCATGTTCGTCTCTTCCCTGTCGAACTCCACACCATCAGCTACATCTGATTCTCGGCTTTCCTCTATTTCGAATTCCCCTCTGCTGCAAACCGCTGCCCCTCTGTTCCTGAGGGATTCCACTCTGATGTCACCCCCCTTATCAATTGTGATCTCTTGTCCCTGCAAACGGCCGGAGCTAGGCCCTTCGTCATGGGCCTGGGAAGTAAGGACTTACCTAACCACCCGATTAATAGATATGGCCTTCTTAAGCTTGGGCGGCATCTTCTTCTGCATTTGGGCCAAGCCCATTCCCATATAATGCATCGCTATGTCTCCTCTTGGCCCATGATTACTCCTCCCCCAACCTGGCCCATTTCCAAACCTTTTGTCTCTGCCTTGGTAACCCCCATGTGTCCACCCTCCACTCCTGAACCTTTCAAATTTGAAAACGCTACCGTGAAGGGATGCATATTGTCTGAATGACCCAGCATCCTTCCTTGGTTACCGAACCCAGGTGTTGGCGTGCATGAACACCGGTTGTCCCTATCCTTGTTCCGTCCACCATCGTCGTTGTTCCTTTACCTTCTCCATTGTTCCTTGCCTGATCAAATTGGGGTCCCCATTCTGCCCAAATTTGAACTTCAAAACGCCATGGCCCCAAGCTTATCTTTACCGTGGCCAAAACTTGGTCCATCGTCATTCAGATCAAGATCCGAGCCCACCAGAAGTGCGACCTTCCCTGCGTGGCTTCATCCCCCCTAATGAACTCTCCGTATCCTTCCCCTAAAGCCTTGAAAACTTACACCACTGGTAAACCATAAACCTAAGCCACACCTCCTTTCACCCACTCTGTCACTGCAACCCGCTGCCGACCACCTCTTCGAGAAAATTTCTTTCCCTTCGAACCTCCAATCCTTCCCTTCAAGGACCCTTTGAGCCTCCACTTGTGATGGGAATTCAAAGAGAAACCTAATCTCATGCATATCGAAGACCATTAGCCCCGCCATCACTCCCCAATGCTTCTCTGCCCATCCCTAAATTTTGTGTGTTTCCGTCACCAGCAATTGTAAAACCCCAACTCTCCCCACCAGACATCAGTTTAGAAACTCTGGTCAATCCTCGAGTGACCCAAACGAAATCTTCATATCTTCCCAACCACCTCTTTGATCAACCTCTATTGATATTGGCGAGACTGGCCATTGGCGAACCTTCGCAACTTCAACAAAGGATTTCCTAGGCCTCTTGTTCCTTCTTGGTTTAGAGAGTGCAATCTGCCTGAAAAGCTTTCGCAGCCATCAGCCACCCCCTCCAATCTGAGCAATCGTCATTTTTTCTCTTGTCTGCAACTCTCCATCAAAAAATCACACATTCTTACAGCTCGCCTTTATGTGGTTGGAAGTTCTTTGTTTCCTTTTTGTTTTTTTTTAATAGGTAAAAGAGTAACTATATAAAAAGCACTCGAGGGGGACGAACCCTTTACAAAAGGACTATACAACTAAGGCCTTAAAGACCCTAAAAAATCAACAAAAGACCCTACATTGGTAGGAAATAACTTCTTGGCCCAAAAAAACAAAAGGCATAAGAACATGTCTTTAAAACAAAAGGAGGGGTTTCAACCACTTCAATCCTAATGTTGCGTTCCCTCCAAATGCTCTAGAGTAAGCACAGACATGCCATCCTCCACACCCCTCTAATCTCTTCCTTGATCCGAATGCCACCACAACAAAGTAACACTCCCTTAACATTACATGGCATGACCCAGGAAAGCCCCAATAGAGACATAACGAGATGCCATATATCCATGGCTATCCCATAATGGATGAGCAAATGATTGCTTGTCTCAGGCTTAGAGTTGCACATATAACATCTGGTGGCAAAATAAAATCCCCTTTTCTAGAGATTCTCAGAGGTCATAATAGAACACCACGAAGCCACCCAAGCAAAAAAAGCTACCTTTGAGGGGGCACCCGGCTGCCAAATGACCTTCGAAGGGAACAGCTCCCTAATCTCCCTGCACTAGCTTGCTGTAGAAGGACTTTACCGAGAAGGTACCTTAGGCATCCAAAGTCCACCACATCTAGTCGTACCTGCCCTGAGCCAACTTTTGCTTGTGAAGGAGGCTCAAGAGCCCACCCACCTCTTCTAATTCCTTGTAAAAAAATGCCTGCGAAGCACAGGAGACCAAACTAGCTCCGGGCCTTCCCTTGCCAAATACTCAACCACCTTAGCACGCTGATTCCCTGTCAGACTAAAAAGGTGTTGAAAAGTCAACTTAAGAGTTCTATCCCCCACACCATGGATCATCCCAGAAGCGCACTCGGGTTCCATCCCCCACCCTAAACCTTACCAGGTGTCGAAAAGCCAGAACTCTTAAGCCAGAACTTTCTGATATGCTCCCACAGGCCACAACCCGCAGGGCCTGCACCTCACCAGGGAACCAACTCAACCTCTCATAACCGTACCCGGCTGAGATAACCTCCCTCCATCAAATATCAGGCTCTACCCCAAACCGCCATAGCCACTTAGCTAGCAGAGCCTTGTTAAGCAACAGAAAGTTTTTAACCCCCAAGCCTCCTTCCCTGGTTGGGATTTTGATCTTGTCCCACTTCACTAGGTGGATACGCTTTTTCCCTTCCATTCCTCCCCATAAGAAGTCTCTTTGGATTCTTTCCAATCTCTTTTCCACTAATCACGGAATAAGGAATAAAGACATGTAGTACGTGGGCAGATTGGCCAGCATACTCTTGATCAAAGTAAGCTTGCCACCTGTAGAGAGGTAATTACCCTTCCAACCCGCAAGCTTTGTTTCCTTTATTTGGCCATGATGCAGTATAACTAATATATATCATGTGGGCCAACAATGCCTTGAGCAATGGAAGTTTTGTCCATCAATTTAAAATGTAGCATTGGTCACAATAACAGTCACAGTTGGGTGTGTAACTATGTACATGGTATCAAAGAATGAAAGCATTATGAAAATCGGTCACTGCATGATTTTTATTTCTTCTCGCTAGCAAATCCTAATAAATAACTGAGAAACATATTTGATAGCCTGCCTTCTTTGGAGAGGTACTTGCTTTTCTAATATGCCACAACCTCTTTTCAAACCTCTTCACCACTACATCCCACACCACCTTGGCATTAGATGGAGCACCCAAAGGAAGTCCCAAATAGACCATAGGGAGAGAACCAACTCCACAACCCAGGTTCCAGCTTAAGGATTCCAACCCCCCAACCCCACGATTCCAGCTAGGATGATCACTTTTTGATAAATTAACCTTTAGCCCAGACACTACCTCAAAACACAGCAACACATACCTCATATAACAAAGTTGAGTCCCTTCTGCTCTGCAAAAAATGGTGTCCTCAAGAGGAGATTCAGCAAGAAATTTCTGATTTTTATGAGGATTTGTACAGGGAATCTAGTTTATGGAGACCATCCTTGGAAAACCTGACTTTCAGTGGCTTGAATGAGGCTGACAGATTGATTTTGGAAAAGCCCTTTACTGAAGAAGAAATAGTGGCAGCTTTATATTCTAGTGATGGGGGTAAGGCACCGGGCCCCAGATGGTTTCTCTCGAATTGGGCCATTTCTCTATTGCTTTTTTCAAGCACAGTTAAACCATGGTAAGAAGGAATTTATTGGCATTCTTTGAGTTTTTCTTTGGTACATCTGAGAAGAGTTAGAATGCCTCTTTTGTTGCCTAGGTCCCGAAGGAGGCAGGAGAAAACATTACAAGCTAATTGGCTTGATTTGAGGTGTTTACAATATATTGGCCAAGTCCTTTCGTTGAGGTCGGAGGGGGTTGTAAGCAATGTGATTTCTGGAAATCAAAATGCATTGGTTTGTTTTTGGGGGGGGTGGGGGTATCAGATTTTGAATGCAGCCCTTGTTGCCAACAAAGTATTGACACAACGAGGAAAAGTTCACAAGGAGGGTTAGTGTGTAAGCTCAATATTGAAAAGGCATGTGACCATGTAAATTGGAACTTATTGTTTCTTCTTGAGAAAATCGGGGAGGAAGTGGATGTGATGGGGTGCATATCCACAGTATCCTTATCAGTTTTGGTGAATGGGCCCCATGTAAGTTTCTTAAACACTTTGAGAGGGTTGAGGCCCTGGAATTCTGCCTCCAAGAGATTTCCTCTGCCTTTTGCAACCTCCCATATTCACCTTTCAATCCCTCCCTCTTAGCTTTTTCCTCCTCAGTCAACACAACATCTTCTCCTGATCCTTCGTGTTTAAAGCTTGGGTCTCCTGCAATATACTTTTTATCTTCACCTGCACGTTGCCAAAGACCTCCTTATTCCATCTTTTTAAGTCACCCTTCAACAGCTTCAATTTATGGCCAGCACATGCCTAGACAGCCCCTCTGCCTGGTAATCATGCCACCAAGCCAAGACCATGTCCCTGAAGTTAGGCTACTGCAACCACATATTCTCGAGAACCTGAAAGGGGACTTGCCTCTACTTACACCACAACAGTCCAGAAGCACTAGCCAATGGCCCAGGAAGGCATGACTGAACATACCCAGGAATTTGTTCTTCAAGGGAAGTGGATAGAAGGAATCTTTCTAACCTCAACATTGCCAACTGCTCCCGTTCATTGGTCCTAGTGAATCTGCCTCCTTCCATGGGAAGAAACCAGCAATTCTTTCAAGTTGATGAAGTCTGAGAAATATCTAATAGCTCCAGTAATCTCCTGCCCCCCAATTTCTCAGGAGTCCTAACTGCATAAAAGCCCCCCCCCCCCCCCCCCCCAAAAAAAACCCACCAAGGGACCCCCAAGAATTCCCTACCTCCTTAAGCTCCTCCCAAAACAAAGCCATCTCCTCCTCGACCCCGATGAAAGAAATTCAAGGGTTTTTGAGGGGAAAGAGAATGCCCCTAGTAGGTTTAAGGATAATTTTTTTGAGGATGCTTTTCTTTTTTTTTGGGTAAGTTGCGGCTTTAATTTTTGTGCCAAATCCCTTTTGCACATATGGGTCACCCCCTTGGACGGCTTTTTAATTCAATTACACTTTACCTATCAAAAAAAAACATATTTGACCTAGTTAGGCCATTCATTGAAGATAGAAGCATAACTTACTACATTTTAAAAATTAGGTATAGTGAACTTTGACACCAAAAGATGGCTACACTATAAGTATACTTAAGATTTAATTTTTATGATTAGGATTAATTAAAATTAGTAAATAATAGATATAGTCAAATATCCTTCAATATCAATTAAAATTGATACTATGTCGTACCTCCACCAAAAAGATGCAATTTTGAACTATTGAACTCTATGATCTTGCATTTTGCTTAAATATTTGCTATTATTACTATATCTTTACCAATTTCAATTTTACTTATAAAAAATTCCTATCTTGACCTCTAAAATTGCAAGTCTCACTTAGGCATTAAGTTTCTTAGATTTAGAATGAGAGAGTAGATACAAGCCAAGAGTGTGCCAGCCATTGGTAGTTGAATACAAAACCAAAAGAACAAACAATAAATATACCCAAAAAAGCATGATTTTACTCTCTCTCTCTCTCTCTCTCTCTCTCTCTCTCTCTCTCTCAGAATCACACGTCTCCCCTAAAACCAATCCAAAGAAAATACTAAATACTATTTTCTTATATTAAACCAACTAGAAAATCAAAAACTTAGATACTATATCAATCCATCAAGTAATCAGTAATCCATATCAAATACCTCATACCTTATATTGAGCAATTGAACAACCAGCAAATACCTCATTTTAAATGAACATGGAAACTTCATGCTCATGGCTGGAGCAATAAAACCTACTTTCCAGAAACAAATCCTTAATTCCCAAATTGTCAAAAGACACTCAAAGATTTGGAAGGCATCTCTCTAAAGTAGCATGTGCAGCTGTGGATTCCTCAATTAGTAGAGTAGATAAATCACTCTACCTACCAATAAAATATATGTATATAACTATATTTATATAATATAAATATAAGACTAGCCCTATTAAGGCCTAGCCCTTTTCGCCTGGGCGCCAAGGTGGGCCTGAGTTCATCACAGATTTTGACGTCAGGCTCACATTAGATCTTGAGCCCAACCTAAGTTACCTAACACTAATTAGGACGCCCAACTTGCCTTCTATCCTATGGACCAATTTGGTTTTGAACCACCCAAGCAAACAGCCCAATATAATAAATATGTTATATTTCATTTAATATAAAGTGTCCACCATTGCAC
Organism: Nyssa sinensis; assembly: GCA_008638375.1. NCBI lineage: Eukaryota > Viridiplantae > Streptophyta > Magnoliopsida > Cornales > Nyssaceae > Nyssa > Nyssa sinensis. Next base: position 20,661,476 of record CM018032.1, on the reverse strand, counting down.
ATGCTACTTTAAAGAGAAGCCTCTCCAAATCTGGAAGTGTTTAACCATTTGGAAATTAAAAATTCAATTCAATTCCAAAAGTTGTTCTTTCTACTTCAACCAGACAGGACTTTTTTCAAACTTGATAACTTGCTCCTTACTTCCTGGGGATACTCGTTTCTTTGCAAAGCTTATAGTTTTTTTTTTTTTTTTTTTTAATCAGTGCAAAGCTTATAGTTTTTTTAGTACCTATGAGGTTAGATACAGGACATTCCGTGTACCATACTGCTTGCCACGAGTAAGTAAGTTTGGGGGACTGAAGGCAGTTCTCCATGCACCGGACACAAAGCTTACTGAATCAGTTGCGACACGGATGGGAATGCATGCTACGAAAGATAAGAGTACCTTCAACCAAACCACGCCCGGCCTATGTGCAACTTTTTACGTGGCTTATGTTTTGTGAATATAAAGGTCTCAAATCACATCATGGTTAGCCGACCATGTACCATAAGGCTCAGCCCATTAATTGGTATAGCAGATATTATAGTTTAAAATCTCAATGAGGTGAAGGAACTCATGACTGACACAGTATCCAAGCTAACCTCATTCAATCAGCATTTTACTTGTGAATGGTATTATCTTTCTTCCCTTCCTACATACTCCCAATACTTTTGCTAGCAACTACTTGTGACTCCTTACAGTTTTCTTTTCTTTTCTTTTCTTTTCTTTTTTCCATCCATTCTGAAAAGGTCATTTGCAATATATAAAGCATACACAGGTGAACTATAAATAGGGAACCAACTGAGTTTGTAGATGCTAGATTGACATTTATTTGGATATATAATTTAAGATGAATGTTAACACATTCGCACTCAAAAATGACCAGCATAAACAGATGTTCTTGCTGAAATCAAGAAGTACCTCCAAAAAAAATAGCTAATTACATATTGAAAGAAATTAACGATGCCAACGGGAAAAAATAAAAATAAAAAATAAACATAGAATAACAAACTTACTTTTCTCTAATAGTCTTCATGACCTTTGCATACTGCGATACTGCAGCTTGGTCATCAGGGTCTATGGTGACCTTCTCCTTTCGAAGTATCCCCATGGCTGTCTCAAATTTCTTCTTAACTTCCAAGAAAATGTTCTTCAACATCTCTTTTCAGCTCAAATGCAGACATTATGTTAGATATAGTTACTCAATTCCCCAATCATCAAAAATCAAACCACATCTAAAAATTGTTAAAAATAGAATAATTTTCTTCATCAATAGATCTCTAATTCATTAAACCATTGGCAGAAAACAGTATCTTTCAATTTTCATTAATACAGGAAACAAAGAAATTCAAATCAGTTAAAAACAAACACATAAAAATGTCATCATTCAAAATATCACACTGAAACTAAAGAATTCATAAAACATTCGGTCTTTAAGGTTTCATCCATTGGATAAACTAGAATGTGATAAATGTGTGGTGCTTTTTTCTTTTTTCTTTTTTCTTTTTTTTTTTCTTTTTTTTGATAGATAAAAAATACATGGTTCAATTTTAACAGCATTCTTCTATGTGATACAACTAGATTAAGTGAAACACAAATGATTCCGTCATGTCCAATGTAATAAAACAAACAAATGCACATTTACATGTGCTTAATGTCTAGCCAACTCACACACTGAGTTCAGTATCTGCAAGTTTTAAAAGAAATGAAAAATATATACATAAGACATATATATATATATATATCCATACTTTATATTTAGGCCATCTATATAATACACTAAATATACAAGCAAAACATACAAGCAAAAGTGTGTTAGTGGGCATAAAAAAACAAGCACAGACTCAAGAGTGAAGGATGCATATCCATGACATGTAATCAAGCCTACTCATGAAAGATATCATTTGAAGTTTGATTGCTAGAAAAGCTAGGTGAGGGGAAAAAGAAAAAGGAAAAGAATGAATGAAGGGAAAAAGTAAAAAGAAAAGACAGAGCTCTACAGATTCACTAACCATCTCCCTTGAGAGCTGGGGGAGCAGCTTCTTTGGCAAAGAAACGAACTGGAACAGCACGTTCACCTTGCAAAAGGAACTGGCCAGCATGCAACTGTAAAACCACAAGAAAAGAAATAAACATACAGAAACACAAGAAAACATTAGGAGAGGCCTTAACAGGCCAAACATGACATGCTTATGAATAGAAAGCTAGAATTTAACGGTAATGACAACAAGGTAGATTCCAAATGCTGAATCCTCAAAACGAATGCCTTGAAATTCCATTTTGATTTGAAAATTGTTGGGCAGACTACTTTTCCCTAGTTTATTGGGGCAAAATATCAACTTTATTCACATTGTTTATTACAGGGCTGATTTGGAAACAGATTTTCACAAAGTCTGGGTTTAATTGTTTGGCTGAATTTTGACTTATTCATCCCAATTTCAAGTAATATGACTCAAATCAACTCAATTAAGCCTTGTCCCAACCGAGTTAAGCACATAAATTTTATTTTGCCATTCCACTCTAACTAGTAAGTAGGGCATAATATCGGGTCAAACCATAAGTCTGTTTGTAAGTTTAACAATTTAAATATTAAAATTCCATACTTGTTCAACTTCCTACCAAATTTGGTTGAACATCCAATTTACAACCTACTACCTTTGAACTCCGAATTCAGTAAACAGTGCCTGTTTAAACTCAAAATTGATTGACCAGTTGCTGAATTGTAATAACACACATGCATGCATGCCATGCAGAGACACATACTTGCACCTGGGGCGGGCGGGGGGGTGGGGGGAGGGGTGTGATGATTGCGTAAGAACTTCTACACTGTTGTTGCTGTTGTGGTTTTCTGATAAACAATGAAAATAAAACCTAAAAGTTATTATGCTCCCGTAACATTTCATCTATCAAAAAACAAGATGCACACCCTTTATTAATTGCTTCACAGCTCTCTACATTGTTGTTTTTATTTTTGTGGTAGCTGAGGTGGTGGTGGCGTCATTGTCTAGAAAAGCTCAAGATGATATTTTATTTGCCATGACATCTTATGATCTTATCCACCCCTAAAAATGATAACACACAACACAGTTTGTGTGAAGTTCTCTACATTACTGTGGTTGTTATACTTCTCCTTGGATTTTTTTCCTCTCTCCTTTTCTTCGGGCTCCATTAAGCTCCCAAAAAGAATAACATAAAAGAAAAGAAAATGATTAAAATGCTTCCCTTGTGACATTTCTAAAAAAAAAAATGATTCTCTCCCCTCTTTCTCTCCAAGAATAAAAAAGATAGTTAAAAAACTTCTTCTCTTGGAACGATATCAACAAAACTTATTGCAAATGAAGTTAAACCTAGCATAAGATTGAGAGAAAAGAGAGAAAAACGAAAGAGAGTAGAAGAGAAGAAAAAAGGAAAAGAGGAAATTATTTTCTATATTGTTCTGAAAAGAGCCAATTATTTTCTATATTATTCTGAAAATAATCTTATACGAAGCTACAACCACAAACTCCTCAAAATATGTAATAAATAAGAAAAGTACAATAATGCCCTTAAGAACATAAGACTACTATATCAATACACCTCCTCAAACTGGAGTGGATATCCACGAAGTCCAGCTTGTCCCAAGCATGAACTAAGATGAAGAACCAATTGATTTAATGAAAACATCTACAAGTTGATAACTAGAGCAAATCCCAACAATAGAAATAATTCTAGTCTAAACCTTCTCATGAATAAAGTGAACATCAACCTCAATATATTTTGTGTGTTCATGAAGAACGGAATCTAAAACATTCTTAAAAACAATTTGGTTATCACAATAGAGGTATAGACCTATAAGAAGGAAATCCAAGCTCTATGAATAAGAACCTCAACCATAAAATTTCACAAGCACTATGAGCCATTACACGATATTCAATCACAGCAAAAGAGTAAGAAGTAACAATTTGTTCCTTACTTTTTCATGAGACCAGATTATTCCCATAAAAGGTGCAAAAAGCATAAGTGGAATGCTATGAAGTATGAACACTCTATTTTGGCTCACTTTGACGTATGTCGAACACGTAAAAAAATAGGTCCAGATTTTTTTTTTTTTGAATTGCACACATATTTTCAACCTTCTTTCTTTTAGATTTTTTCTTTCTTTTTCTCCTCTTCTCCTCTATTTTTTAGTTTTATATATATATATATATAGATATAAATATATGTATGTACGTATGTATATACACACACATATACAAGTTCCATATAGTAGTTAGTAAATTTGTTTTGAAACTCGAATCTTGAATGTTAATAATTAAATGAAGAAGTTCTTGAATTTTTATTTACTAGGTTTTTTATTTTAATATCTTGATAATGTTCTTGTAATTTGTGTTCTTAAGCCAATTTTATCTAAAATAATGTAAGGTTTTATTATACAATTATATGAATATATATATATATAGTCAAAGTGTCCCGACCATAGCCGTATCCGTGTGTCCGTATCGTGTCGCATTCGTGTCCCGTGTCCGTAGTCGCGCTTCTTAAGTGAAACTTTTATCAATCAAAGACCCAACATAATCAGCATCACTGAACGTTGAGATAGGTGGATGACCATTGTTAGTATAAAATAACCTCAATCTCGGTCAAGATTTTATATATTGAAGAATATGATAGACAACTTCTATGTGTAGAGTCCTGGGACAATGCATAAATTACTTGACAACACTCACTGTAAAAGTAAGTTCAACCCTAATATTCGTCAAATAAATTTGACAACCTACCAAACGTTGATAAGCCGATGGATCCTTGATTAGCCAATATCAGCATGTAGCTTGTAACAAAAGTCCATCGAAGACTGCACTCAAATAAGAAAATACCCCGTTTGGAGCGAGTTAACTCACCTAAGAAAGTAGAGAAATGACTTAGGTCTTTCACATAAAAAAACACAACCTAACTCCTTTACTTTAGCAATGAAGGAAAAATCATCTGTTGTGATAATAATATCATCAACATAAACCAAAACAATCATGCAAAGACCATGCATGAATAGGCTCACACTCAAAATAGAGGCCCATAAGAAATGCACTAGTCTGTTGATACTTAACACGCTCCGCAATAAGTTTGGCAACATCCAATGGAAGATTAAATAAGTTCTAGTGATGGCTCAACTCCTACCAACGAGTCTAAAGATCTCCAAAATAATCTAAGACCAAGAGATCACCTGAGTTGCACGTAAAATATCCTGGTAGAGTTGATAGACACATGAATCATTTTGAGTCTGTGCATACATCTCGATTAAGGTAGTCCAAAGACAAGCAACGAGATCAAGATACACAAACATACAATACATCTAGAGCTCCATAAGGTTAAACAACCATCCCAATATTCTGTAATTATCAACTTCCCATTGAGCATATTTAGCATATGTAGAATCTGATACCTTAATAGCACCATTAAGAAAACTTAACTTGCCTCTACTGTCCAAATATAATTTCACAGACCATGGCCAAGACAAGAAATTATTACCATCAAGAAACTCTGTTGTAATACGGTGTACAGGGGATGTAGTGTAAGATAAGGGATAAATTCCTCTGGTTTGGATGCCAATAATCATAATAAAAGAAAAAATTAAAATAAAATCACAAGGTGGAGAAGCACATCTACCAATAATTAATCAAGATAGTGTGAGAAAGCACATTCACAATAGACAAAAGAAAAAAAATAGAAGAAAATTGAGTCTTGCCTCACTGAACTAGTCTGAGATAAAAAAATTATTGCTAACCTTCAATTTAATGACCACTAAATCAAAAGAAAAGAGACATAGTGGGTTCAAAAGAGAAAACTCAAAAAATCCATTAGGCCCGATCAAATAGGGGACTCCCGATTGTACTATTGAGTCAAAAAGACTTCAAATCTCCCACACAATGAACCAAAAACACCAATTGAAACTTCAAGAATGTTAAACAAACCTTTTACAAGAGTCCCTCGAAAAATCCTCAATCCCAACCAAACTAGTAAGCTGCTAATTGTACCAGTGAGAAGAAAAATCTTTGAATCTCATATATAATGAATCAAAAGCACCAAAAGAAGCTCCAAGAATGCTAGACATGCCTTTTAGAAAAGAACCCAGCAAACTAAACAGATCGAATCTCCTTCAAATCGTAAACTGGATAAAAATTGTTCCTTGATCCGAAAAAGTTTTGAAAATATAAAAGCCTCATGAAATGACTTCAAAAAATTCAAGAAAAATCACTACAATACTAAGGAGAAGGAGAAGACAAATCAAATCATGTATCGCCGTATAACGACCATCAACGATGACGTCAACATGACGTCAGTTGCCTACAAATGGTTTCTCAACTATATGAATGCTCTAATACCAAAATGAAGTTAAACATAGCTTAAGATTGAGAGAAAAGAGAAAAAATGGAAGAGAGAAGAAGAGAACAAAAAAGAAAAAGAGCCAATTATTTTTTATATAGTTCTGAAAATAATCTCATGCTAAGCTATGACCACAAAACCCTCACATATATGCAAAAAATAAGGAAAAGTACAATAATGCCCTTAATAACATTATCGATAATTACAACACTCACTAATGACTAGGTTGCAAGTGCTTTCACTCAACTCGACAAAGCCTTATTCAAATATTTTGAAGTCGGTTACATAAATCTTGTCTTGCCATTCATTTTTAAGACAATTTTCTCCTTTAAACCACACATTATCATGTCTTTTCTAACTACCTCTACCAAAGTTAATTTTGATGACCCTCATTTCTTAGCATGCCCCTCAATATTAATTATGTCACTGTTCATTACTGGTTCATTTATTGGTTTTCATTGCATATGACCAAACCACCTTAACCGGTTTTGTCTCATTTTACCTACTTTAAGTGCTACACCTGCGATCAAATTTTGAAGTCCCAAACTCAGGACAGTCCAGTTGAGAAAAATAGCTGTGATTTTTATCATAACAAAAGTAGTACTAAGGCCATTACCATGTTGACAGAAATGAACTAAAATTCAAATCAACAAAATTGCCATTAAAAAATGGTGTTAAATCCTTGAAACAGTTTCCAACGTATTCACATTAACATTTTGAATATACTATAATATGTTTCTGACTTGCAACTACATGTCATTTTTACAACAGTGAAGTACAACATCTTCCATCCGCAACCTTTTTTTTTCCGTTTTTGATAAGTTACATATCCAAACCTTATTAACCACATCATTTCCTTTATTCAACAAAAAAATCCGCATTAATAATCTTATCAGATCACAATGGCCGCGTTAACCATACATATAAATATCCAAACGTCGATATTCGCCCAAATTTTCATATATTATCTTCCATATCGGAAGATATGGGGTCAAATTTTAATTTAAGAAACCTAACGAAATCAAGGAATGAGACCTCAAATCGAATTCAGCATCCACAGCATACGAACAGGGACACAAAACATGCATCTATATATATATGAATAGATATGTATACAAGGTTACCTGCTTGGACTTTGATAAGAGGCGAGTTGCGAGGGCCATGATCGAAGCTTAGTTTCGTCGTCGTCGTCTTCTAGTTGTTTGGTGGGTTAGGATTTGGGTCCGATCAGGTTGTCATCATTTGAGTCTCAGCTCTGTCTCCCGAGTCTAGTGTGCTGTTACCGTGAGATTTATTGATGATCATGTTCGTGATGAGTATGTTTAACTTTGATCTGGACCGTTGATCATTCCCCATTTGGTAGTATCATATGTGAATTCCAAATCGACGGTTGTGAGTTGCGAAGTTGTACCAAGTGAATATAATAATAAAGTTACACCCTCTCGGACACGAAAATCTTTGTTTGTTCTACAAGTCAACGGCCAGACAAAGTGAAATTCCTCTTTAAAATTTATTAGAGTAATTATACTTACCTTTCTAAAATTTTTAACAGCACTTTTAACATTTTGGAAATAATATTATATATTTTTTAATTATAATGTCAGTAATCAATTCTCCTATTGTTCATGCTTATTAGTTAACCTAACAAAAATTGTTGATGTGAACAATAAATTTTTAGCAAATATCGATTTTACCTTTAAATATAATGGAAGAACTAAACTACTTTTAAAAACTATTATATGTTAGATTGAGTGGCCAAATAGCCCTCATGTGTTATTCCTAATATATATGCGGTTAAGATTAGGGTGTGAATGGTCAAGTTGATTGAAGATTTGATTAGGTCAATACCACTATTAAGCGTATCCCACTTAACATGGGATGTGCAAGTGGATGGGGGCAATTTGGTTAAAAGTGTATAACTATCCTCCTAAAATAGAGGAGTTTTTGTAGATATGGGTGGGTTAATCAAATTTTCTCGAGATGAAACCAACACACACTTCAAGTTTTAAAAAAACCCATGTTAAGGAGAAAACCAACTCTCGCAAATTTGCACCATCTCTCAATTGTCTTAATCCTATATAATAGATTCTTATTTGAAGAATTGTGAAGACGATCGATTGTAACCCAATCACAAATTTGCACAATTTCTCTATTGCCTTAATCCTATATTACATATTCCTATTTGAAGAATTTTGAAAATGGTGTATGATGCTGCACTTTTCGGCTCGCAATAAGTATGGACTCCGTGACCTGTAGAACACTCAGAAAGATGATCAGAGGACCACTGGATTGGCTCCGGCGGTAGCCTCTCCGATGCTTAAGTAAGTAAAAGAATTGAAAGACTGTATTGAAAGCCAAAGAATGAGCATAAGAAATAAGGCGTACCTCTAGGGTTTAATTTATAAGCCGTGGCTTTCCTAAGTTGATTAGGATTCAACGCCATGAATATAGGGATTTGATCATCGGAGATTGCAGTTACTTTGTGGAGCGTTGCATAGAGATAACCATAGAAGGTAGTTCCCTTGTTGAAGACTGCTTTCCTTATTCCCTGCTCGGCACCTGCTAAGGCGGTGACGAGTTCTGGAATGTTGGTCTGGACCCTGTGATCAGTTCTGGATATATATGTTCTGAAGGTGTATATTCGGTCTCTTCCGACCTGATGTAATAATCTGTTATGCTTAAGCTTTTAGTCATTGGCTGAGTGAGAATCATGTTGGCCGAGCATGAGTCGGATTATGGTCATACGTGTCAAGTGTTGATTGGCCTGTTCTTTTATGGCATATCAGTTACTCCCCCCCCCAAGTCCTAGTTTGATACCAGCAAGCAACTAGGGCTGAGCCTTTTTTCGGAGAGTCATGTGTCCCGTCTGTCCGTCTTCCAAGGCAACTGTTGGGGTGCCATTTATTACGCAGCCGGAGATTAGGTCTTTCCAAGGTCATCATTGTTCTGAACCGTCATGGCGTTTGGGCTTGGATGGGTCCCTTCTAATACTGTGCTTTATAAGTACGGGATGAGATTTCGAAATGACCTTTTCCCCGTCATTTTCACTATGCCAGAAGATTTCATTCGCCATTGTTGGTCTAGTGTGACTTTGAAGAATACTGACTTCTTAAGTTAGAACAGGTTCGACTGATTTTCCCTTTTCTCTCGCTTCTTTCTTCTTGAATCCGAGAATGATGTCTGCTTCTTCTGAATCCCCAATTGTGAATGAGGGAGTGGGAAGTCCTTCTGAGATGGTTGTTCCGTCTCTTGTGGAAGATGTAGGTAACCTTGCTCCCGAAGATATTGGGGAGAGGCCTGTTGATCCTCCCACTAGTCCTGGAGTTAGGATAGTTGATGCTTTTGAGGAGCCCCGAGACAAGGCTGGGGAGACCTCTGGTAGGTCTTCCCGTAGAGAAGAGGGTGAGAGTGCTGTCACTCAGAGCCTTCTGGATGAATAGAGGGTGAAATTCAAATTTCCCTCAAATGTGACCTGCAGAGTGCCAGGCCCTATGGATCGTCCCCATAATGTTGAAGCCGGGGAGATTTGTGTTTACCTTACTTGGTTTGAAATGGGCTTGAGACTCCCATTACCGGATTTAGTCAGGCAGTTCTTTTATTGATACAAGCTATGCTCTGCCGACCTGAATCTCAATAGCTGGCGGCAGCTTCTAGGATTTGTGGTGTTGGGATACCTAAACAAGGTGGATGTATCTCTGGACTTGATCCGTAGTAACATGGATCTGAAGTTCAAGCAGGCAGAAGGCCTTTTCTATATGTCCTTCGGAGAAGGGGTTCCGACCCTTGTCTTCTGTTCCCACTTCTAACAAAACGTGGAAGAAGTGGTACTTCTTCGTCGGAGGAGGATGGGAGCATGAAGGCTTTCAGGAAGGAGAGGCCTCGTCGTTCCCTCGTGTTACGGGTCATAAGGGTGAGGCTTATTCTTTTAGACTTACTTTTAGCCTTGTTATGCCTTCCGAACTGATAAACTGATATATCTTTCCTTACTTGTGTGCAGTTAAGAGTGTTTGGAAGAGGTCTGATTTTACTGAAGCACTGCGGGATCAGTACCGAGTATTGCTTTCAACTCCTGACCGGGCTCATTCTGTCATTATAACTACAGTAAACTTGATGGCTGCCCGTAATGTAGAGCTTAAGAAGAGGTTGAAGTCGAATTGGGCTGTGCTAGAGGCCCCAGTGGTGGGGGAGTCTTCCTCCCGAGCTGAGCCTGATGCCCCTCCTTGAAGTAAAGAGGAGGAGGTTGATTTCTGGCTCTCTTGAGCCAGCCCCTGCCGAGGCGGAGGCTGAACCTGCCGTCCCTGTTTCGGCTGCTTCCTCCTGCCTTTTCCGGTCCAAGCAGGAGGACTAGGAAGGGGAAAACACCTGCTGCACCGTCCGAGCCGTTTAATGAGCCGGACTATCAGATTGCCAAGAAGGCATTTGATCAAATATGGGCTCATGGCCCACACCGATACAGAGGGAATGACCCCTCCAAGCTGATGACTAAGATGATGAATCTCCAGATGAAGGTAGCTTCTGAAGCTTTTTCTTGACTTTTCTGTTTGTTTATTCGTTCAATCTAAACTGTCTGTCTTGCTTTGCGCAGAGTATGCATAGCTTGGCTGCTCTGATGGTGACCCCCATGGGCCTTGAGGAGGCCGAGAAGTTGAGGGCTGAAGTGGAAGAGATGAGGATGGAGCTTGGGATAGCCCGATCCAAGATTCAGAGCATTGAGGAGGATCTGAAGGAAGCTACCACCAACCTTACCGTGGCAGAGTCTGAGAGGGACATAAATGCTCAGAAGGTTGAGGGGCTTGAGGCGGAGTTGGTTAATCTCCGAAGTTCCTTCGATCAGAAGGTTCAGAAGGCAACTGATCATGCCAGGGCTAAGACTGAGATGATATTGAAAGATGAAGTTGAACAGATGGGTGATGAGCTGATCTTGTTCGGTTTTGAAAGCTTCCGAACTAGATTCCAGATTCAGTTCCCAGGTTTTGACGTTTCATCAATTGTTCCCCCTAAACCTACCTCATCTCGTCCTGATTCGGACAAGACGGTTGGGGCTCCCGCCCTTAACTTGGAAGAGGACGCAGGCCCTTCTGGGAAGTCTTGAGGCTTCATGGGTTTTTATTTTTGCTACCTCCTTTTGATGTAATGAATGTATTCTTTTGATCAATAAAATTGACTTTCCTTTAAATTCTACTCGTGTTCTTTCCTCCTGTGCAATTTTGTTGCAAGTGTGGCTGCTCTGAGTCTTTCGCATGTTAGATCAACTGTCCAGCAATCAACAGTCGCTTTCCAAACTTCGATATTTGTTATTGAATAGTGTATGTAGATTAACTTCAACTGTCTCATTATAATAGGATAAGAAAGTAAGTATAATCAGATAGACAGAGCCTGATAGAGTGGGAGTAGGCTTCTGTAGGGCTCTGAGATAAACTACTCTGAATCAAGAGCTTGTGGAGATAACCAGGCAGCTTGTGCTTGTAGTTATGATGCTCGGCATGCTGTGTTCGAGTACTCATGTTCGGGATATATCCGAGCTGTTCGGCCTTTGTCATATGACTGGCCTGTCATTAAATAGTTAAGATTGGAAGATTTGAATTTTGAATAAGGGGTCTGTACACTTAGACTTTGTTCCCTTCTCTGTCAATTCGGGAGCTTCAGTGCTGGATTGTGGTCTCTGTCTAGAGAGTTCTGTACCCTGTCTCTTGGTATATCGAAGAGGCATATTTAATGCACTGTTTATTTACTCGATCGTCGTTTAGGATTTCGAGGCCACTCTCTTTTTCACCATTGCGACGGTTCAGTTGGGTGGCTTTTGGACTTCAAGGGTCTATATAAATGGAAACGAGGGCACACGGTTGCGCTCAACTTTTTGATTTCAAATTGTCCCCTTGTGAGAAAGACTTCATATGCTGCCGGAGTTTTGCCACTCGCCCGGAGATGATGAGTGATTCCTTGCCTGAGTTAGGAACGATTAAACTGTGGCCGAGAGTTAACCTTCCCCTATTTTCAGTCTCCAAGGAAGGATTGAAGGAGGTACAAGTCTTCTTGTTTCCTCTGGCATCCGGTCGAGATTCCTCCGATTGGTGGTGGCCCCTCCCTGATTCAACCGAGGCCTGGAGCGTTGGTGATGAAGACGAGGGTGAGTTGCCTCCTCTTCCTTACGTCTCGTCAGAGATCCTCGCTCCAATCGGCCGGGGTGTGACAACTGCTTTGAGGGAGATGAATGTGGGCTGCCTCCTCCCCCTTGTGACTTGGCAGAGACCCTTGCTTCAATCTACTAGGGTGTGATGCCGATTATAAATGTGGAGAATGAAAAGTCTCCTAGGGCCCAGAGCCCTCATCATCCGTTGGTCATGGAGTTGATGATGATGATAATGAAATGGCCTGGGCGCTCCTTGATGCAGATTGGGGTTCAGGGCCCCTTCCTTTCAAATGGAGCCAGCGGCGGCGGTAATGGAAGTTGTGGATCCTGTGCCCCTTTATCATCCCGTGAGGGAAAGCCAACATGTTGAGAATTGTAGCTTCTGTAATAGCTTCTGTAATAGATTCTGTAATAGCTTCTGTAATAGATTTTGTAATAGCTTCTGTAGTAGCTTCTGTAGTGATGTGTTTGTACTGATGTAAATCTTCTGATTTATCAATAAAATTGAATCTCTTTTTCTCAGATCTGATGTCTTCGTATTCGATTGTGCTTTTCTGTAGTTAAAATACTTTCTTGTGCACTTCTGAATGTTCTGAGAATGAATCAAAGAAACTTTAGAAAAATGCTTGAATCAAAGTGTTCCACTCCTGATCGGTACCATAGTACTTGTTGTTTGTTTGACAGATAAGCCAAATAATATAGATATCAGATTTTGAGGTGTTCCGATTTAAGAAACTTTAGTTTGTAGATCTCTGGGACTTCTGTCTTTGGATGGACTGGATCATAGAGTTTGCTAATCGAAGACGGACCAGGCTCAGAAGGCCTGTGCATTAGAGTGGTCCAGGCTCTAGAGGCCTGTATGTTTAAGAAATAGACCAAGTATTTAAGACCTGTATACTATGGACCAGGCTCTAGAGGCCTGTATGTTTAAGAAATAGACCAAGTATTTAAGACCTGTATACTATGGACCAGGCTCTGAAGGCCTGTGCATTATAGATAGACCAAGTACTGAGACTTGTACATTCATGGACCAGGCTTTGGAGGCCTGTGCATTTATAGATGGACCAAGTACGAAGACTTGTACATTTATGGACCAGGCTCTGAAGGCCTGTGCATTTATAGATGGACCAAGTACAAAGACTTGTACATTTATGGACCAGGCTCTGGAGGCCTGTGTATTTATAGATGGACCAAGTATGAAGACTTGTACATTTATGGACCAGGCTCTGGAGGCCTGTGTATTTATAGATGGACCAAGTACGAAGACTTGTACATTTATGGACCAGGCTCTGAAGGCCTGTGCATTTATAGATGGACCAAGTATGAAAACTTGTACATTTTATGGACCAGGCTCTAGAGGCCTGTGAATTAATAGATAGACCAAGTATGGAAACTTGTACATTTATGGACCAGGCTCTAGAGGCCTGTGCATTTATAGATGGACCAAGTACGAAGACTTGTACATTTATGGACCAGGCTCTGAAGGCCTGTGCATTTATAGATGGACCAAGTATGAAAACTTGTACATTTTATGGACCAGGCTCTAGAGGCCTATGCATTAATAGATGGACCAAGTATGGAAACTTGTACATTTATGGACCAGGCTCTAGAGGCCTGTGCATTAATAGATGGACCAAGTACGAAGACTTGTACATTTATGGACCAGGCTCTAGAGGCCTGTGCATTAATAGATGGACCAAGTACGAAGACTTGTACATATATGGACCAGGCTTTGGAGGCCTGTGCATTAATAGATGGACACTTTATGGAAGTAAAAGAAAACCTCTCTACTGATAATACTTCCGTAAGTGTTCCACATTCCATGGCCTAGGAACAGGCTTCCCAGTCATGTCTTCTAGCCAGTAGGTGGTAGGTCGAACAACCTTTGTTACTTTGTAGGGGCCTTCCCAGTTTGGTGACAACTTTCCCATGGTAGGATCCTTGGTGTTTTGAAAGACTCTTCTTAAGACGAAGTCTCCAACTCGAAAGCTGACTGTCTTGAGTCCTACCTTGGATTTGTTGACCATTCTCTGTTGATAGGCTTCCATCCTGATGCTGGCCTGATCCCTTCTTTCTTCGAGCAAATCCAAGTTTTCCATCAGCTGCTGATCATTGGATTCTTGCTCAAAGGCCTCAGTCCTCAGGGTTGGCATACCGATCTCAACCGGAATTACTGCTTCTGTTCCATAGGCTAGTGAGAAGGGAGTTTCAGAGGTGGGAGTTCTTCTGGTTGTTCTGTAGGCCCAAAGAACCCCAGGGAGTTCTTCTGCCCACTTTTCGTTGGCTTGTTCCAACCTCTTCTTTAACCTGTCAAGGATTGTTCGGTTGGTGACCTCTGCTTGCCCATTTGCTTGTGGATAGCCTGGAGAGGCATAGTGTTACCTGATGTTGAGATTTTTGCAGAATGTCTTGAAGCCTTTACCAGTGAATTGTGTCCCATTGTCCGAGATAATTACACGTGGTATGCCGAACCTGCACACAATGTTCTTCCAGGTGAAGCTCTCAACTTCCTTTTCTGTGATATGTGTTAAAGGCTCGGCTTCGGCCCATTTAGAGAAGTAGTCGATGGACCACCAAGAGGTATTTTCTAGTTCGGAGGGGCCCTTTGGTAATGGACCCACGATGTCCATCCCCCACTGAGCAAGGGCCAAGGGCTAAGAATCGAGATAAGCTTATGATGAGGCTGATGTTGGTACGGCGCAAATCTCTGGCATTTGTCGCACTTCCGAACATATTCTTTTGCCTGCTTTAGCATGCCGGGCCAGTAGTAACCCTATGATAGAGCTCGGTGGGCTATAGTTCTGCCCCCATTATGATTCTCGCAGATTCCCTCATAGTATTTCAGCCAAGACATATTGTGACTCGTCTGGAGCCAAGCATTTTAACAGAGGTTGAGAACACGACCTTCTGTAAAGCTTGTTGTTCAGGATTAGGTACCGAGCCGCTCTGATTCGGATTCTCCTGGCTTTGTTTTTATCCTCTGGGAGGAGCCCGGATCTTAGGTACTGGAGGATTAGAGTCATCCAGTTCTGGGGCTGTTCATCAATTTGAGCAACTTGGGCTTCCTCAATACTGGGTCCTAGCTGAAAGGAGATTTTTACTATGGAATTTGCTTCAGACTTGAGGTGTGAGGCCATGTTAGCCAGAGCATCTGCTCTGCAATTCTGGTTTCTCTCAATCTTCTGGATAGTAAATGTCTGGAAGGAATGCTTCAAGTGGTTTACCAGTTCGGAGTACCGGAGCATCCTGTTATCTTTAATGGCAAATTCTCCCAAGACCTGGCTCACTACCAGTTGGGAATCAGAGAAGACGTCGAGGTTCTGAGCCTCGCATTCCAAGGCAAGCTTCATGCCTAAGATTAGGGCTTCATATTCGGCTTCATTATTAGAAGCTTTGAATCCCAGGCTAACTGCTTTTTCTGACGTGAGCCCATCAGGGGACTGTAGTACCAGGCCTACCCCTGATCCTTGATCGGTTGACGATCCGTCAATGTACAGCAGCCAGGTTCCCAAAGTTTCGGTGACTTGTGCTTTGTTCTGAAGTGCCGGGGTGAACTCGGCTACGAAATCAGCTAAGGCCTGCCCTTTGATGGAGTTTCGGGGTATATATGATATGTCGAACTCCCCTAGCTCCACAAACCACTTTACTAATCTTCCCGATACCTCAGGTTTCCTCAGTATTGACTTCAGAGGGTAGGCAGTTGGGATCTCGATTGGATGGGCCTGGAAATAAAGTCGAAGCTTCCGAGCTGATATGACCAAGACGTAGGCCAGTTTTTCTACTTCTGGGTATCTTTTTTCCGTGTCAAGTAGCGCCATACTGACGTAGAATATAGGCCTCTGCACTCCTCTGTCCTGTCTAATCAGTGCGGAGCTGACCGCGTTTTCGGAGACTGCAAGGTACAGGAGTAGCTTTTCTCCCTGTATTGGTTTTGACAGGAGCTTTGGAGAGGCTAGATACTCCTTTAGTTCTTGAAAGGATTTCTCGCATTCTTTTGTCCACTGCAAAGTTTTGCTGCCCTTCAGAGCTTTGAAGTAAGGTAGGCAGCGATTAGTGGATTTGGATATAAATCTGCTCAGGGCTGCAATCCTGCCATTCAGCGCCTGAATTTCCTTTCTAGTTTTTGGCGACTTTAGCCCAATCAGGGCTTGGATCTGAGTAGGGTTTGCTTCAATACCCCTTTGAGAGACAATGTATCCCAAGAATTTTCCCTTCGTAACTCCAAAGGTACATTTCGAGGGGTTGAGCTTCATCCTGTGCTGTCTGAGGATATTGAAGGTCTG
The DNA here is from genome assembly GCA_008638375.1 of Nyssa sinensis. NCBI lineage: Eukaryota > Viridiplantae > Streptophyta > Magnoliopsida > Cornales > Nyssaceae > Nyssa > Nyssa sinensis. The sequence goes on along the minus strand of CM018032.1, from coordinate 20,644,727 downwards.
GGCTAAGTGCTGGAGGTGGCTGCCTTTCTGAAGACTCTTTACCAGCATATCATCGATGTATACCTCTATGGTGCTACTGAGCAGTGGGCTGAACATCTTGTTCACCAACCGCTGATAAGTGGCTCCAGCATTCTTCAAACCGAAAGGCATCACTCTGTAGCAGTAGAGTCCTCTTTCGGTTATGAAGGCAGTCTATTCTTGATCTGGAGGGTACATCTGGATCTGGTTGTATCCAGAGTAGGCATCCATGAAACTCATGAGCTCATGCCCCGCAGTGGCGTCAACCAGTTGGTCTATTCTTGGCAATGGAAAGCTGTCCTTGGGGCATGCTTTGTTGAGGTCTGTATAATCAACGCAGACTCTCCACTTGCCGTTTTTCTTCTTGACGAGCACGATGTTGGCTAGCCACTCGGGATAGAATACTTCCCGTATCATCCTGGCGTCCAGCAGCCTTTGGACTTCTTCGTTTATAATCCGATGCTGTTCAGGAGCAATCGGCCTTCTCTTATGTCTGATTGGCGGGTGATCCAGATCTACCATCAGTTTGTGAGTTATAAGATTAGGATCTATTCCCTCCATGTCTCTGGTCTCCCAAGCAAAGATAGAGAGGTTGTCTTTCAAGAACCTGACTATCTTTTCCTACTCGGTGTGTGTTAGGTCTGGGCCGATATACAAGTAATGCCCCTCTGCTTCTGAACTGACCAGTACTTTAATAGGCTCGCCAACAGGTTTGGCTCGGCTGTCACGTCCCCTTGGGCTCAAGGGTTCTTCAATGCCGGATGGGCAATCTTCCACCTCGGGAGAGTGAGTGAATACCAGATCTGCACAATCCCGAGTGTGCTGTAATTGCTATTTAGGAGCCTTTTCTTTGAGGGCGATAGCGTGGCACTCCCGGGAGGTTGGTTGACACCCTCTGACAGAGTGAACGCTCTGATTGTGGACGTACTTCAGACACTGATGGAGGGTCGAAGTGACTGCCCCTATCTGATGCAACCAGGGTCTCCCGATTATGACGTTGTAAGGGAGACTTCATGTCTAACACCATGTACTCCGAGATGGTGGTCTTCTGCCCTTCACCCTCTCCTATAGTGGTAGGAAGGTCGACTCTCCCCAATGGGGTGCTGAGGTTGTCGTCAAAAGCTGCCATCACGGCAGTGGTGGGCTTGACATTGTCATGGTCTATCCCCATCTGTTTGAGCGGCTCATAGAATAGTATGTTGACGGAGCTGCCCGTATCGACCAGGACTCTCCTGGTCTCAAAGTTGGCGATTCTGAGGGCGATAACAAGGGCATCACTGTGAGGGCAGTGTACCCTTGCTAGATCTTGCTCGGTGAATTGGATCTCTGGTGCCGGCTTGAGCCTCTTTTCGACGTTGGAGATCTATAATACGTTTGAGGCGGCTTTGGCTTCCCGAGCGTATCTCTTTCCTGCCCTGTTGGACATTCCTGTGACAGGGGAGTCAGCATGGAGGACGTAGATGACATGGTTGTTTTGCCTCTGAGGCTCGTTTCGTCCCTCCCTCTGCTCCTGCCTCTGTTCGGGCCTCTGGTCTGGCCGCTGTTGAGGCTTGTCTTCTTGGGGGTTCTGCCTTCCGTCCTGCTTGACGAACTCCCGAAGACGCCCCTTCTTTATGAGCTGCTCTATCTTATATCGGAGGGTCCTGTATGTGTTAGTTGTATGTCCATGATCTTTATGGAAATTACAATACTTACTTTGGTCCCGCAGACTGGGATCTCCTTTGATTGGTTCCGGCCACCTCAGGTTCTCCCGATCTCGAATCTACCGGAGTACCTGGTTCGGTGTGGTGTTCAGAGGGGTGAAGTTGGTGAACTCCCTTGGTCCAGAGTTGTACACAGCTCTGGGTGCTGTTCTTTTCTCTAGGCTCCTGGCCCTCTTTTTGTTGGAGTCTCTTCTGTGATCCTCCTTCTTGTGGTCCTCCCGCTTTGGATTGTCCCTCTGGGTCTGATCTCTGCTCTTCTGGGATGTGCGGTTGGCTTCTTCCAAGTTGATGTATTTTCTGGCCCGATCCATTAATGCCGCCATATCGGATGGAGGGCTCTTTGTCAAGGAGTCTCTGAACCCACCTTGGGCAAGCCCAGCAGTTAGGGCTGCTACAAGGAATTTCGGGCTGCAGTCGGTGATCTCCGTGAGTTCGGTGTTGAAGCGCGCAATGTAGGCTCGGAGGGATTCCTCCCTGGTCTGCTTGACATTCAACAGGAATTCTGGCCCCCTTCTGAGCCTCCTGCTGGTCATAAACCTGTCCAAGAACTGTCTACCGAGCTCGTAGAAGCTGGTAACTGAGTTAGGAGGGAGGTTGTGGAACCACTTCAGAGCAGTTCCCTTCAAGCTAGTGATGAACGTTCGGCACATGAAGGCATTAGAGGCTCCGTGAAGGGCCATCGTATGCTGGTAATGAGAGAGATGATCTCCTGGATCTCCAGATCCATCGTACAGGGTGAACTTGGGCACCATGAACTTTCTAGGCCTCTCTTCTAACATGATGACGTGAGTGAATGGGGTGGCTAGCCTTCCAAGCAGCCTGGCCAGTTCGTCTTGTTTTGGAGGGTTCTAAGGTCCTCTCAAGGTAATTGTCCGGTCCATCGACTCAGCAATTTCCTCTACCCTTCGCAGGTCTTTGAGCCTGACATCTTGTGAACCCTGCCTGACAGCCTCGGCTTCAGGGTAGTAGGGTTGATTACGCCCTTCGGACGGAGGAGGATTCCGAACCGGAGGGTTTGGTGCTGCATGAGGAGGCTCCTGCGGTGCCGGGTGTGCTCCCGAGGCCCTTGGAGTTGGGGCTCGAGTAGTGCTCTGGTAATGGATGTCGGGGACGAAGGCGGATGTTCCCCAGCCAGGGACTGTTGATGGCTGCGGATCTCGGCCAGCGCGAGGAAGCGCCTGAGGGGTGCCCAGGCTGGTTAGTTGGAGCCTGCGCATGAAGTTCTTCGTTCTCTGTAGCAACAGGAGGTTGCGTTCCTGCAACGAAGTTGACCGGCGGGCTAGGAGAACCCGCCGCTTGGTTCTGCGTGAGTGTTGCCAGTGTTCTAGTGATGGCAAGCAACTGCTCCTGCACCAGTTCACTGTGTCGTTTTATTACTTCAATCTCTTGTCGCATAGGATTGGCCGCTGGCCCCCTTGTGTGGGGAAGCAGGCGGCTGACGTTGAGCGTTTTGCGAATTCTGAGTATTCTGTCGTGGTCGGAGATTTGGTGCCATGGTTTTCCGGTGAGGAAAGAGTTGAGTTTATGAATAGAGCACTTGGAGATTAGTCGTTCCCAAAGACGGCGCCAAACTGATGCTGCAGTTTTCGGCTCGCAATAAGTATGGACTCCGTGACCTGTAGAACACTCAGAAAGATGATCAGAGGACCACCGGATTGGCTCCGGTGGTAGCCGCTCCGATGCTTAAGTAAGTAAAAGAATTGAAAGACTGTATTGAAAGCTAAAGAATGAGCATAAGAAATAAGGCGTACCTCTAGGGTTTAATTTATAAGCCGTGGCTTTCCTAAGTTGATTAGGATTCAACGCCATGAATATAGGGATTTGATCATCGGAGATTGCAGTTACCTTGTGGAGCGTTGCATAGAGATAACCATAGAAGGTAGTTCCCTTGTTGAAGACTGCTTCCTTTTTCCCTGCTCGGCACCTGTTAAGGCGGTGATGAGTTCTGGAATGTTGGTCTGGACCCTGTGATCAGTTCTGGATATATATGTTCTGAAGGTGTATATTCGGTCTCTTCCGACCTGATGTAATGATCTGTATGCTTGAGCTTTTAGTCATTGGCTGAGTGAGAATCATATTGGCCGAGCATGAGTCGGATTATGGTCATACGTGTCAAGTGTTGATTGGCCTATTCTTTTATGGCATATCAGTGTACAAGAGTGGATCCAAGGTTACACTTGGATTGTGAATTCAAGAGTAATTTCTAAATAATTCAAACTGCAATCCAACTCTTACATGATGTGATGTGTCAATTCATTTGGCTTTCTTCAACACACTGAAACTTGAAAACCAATTGTACGACGGATTTCAACAAATTCCAACATCTCAAGTTTTGAATGCGGCATCCAACACTATAATCTTACAACATTGTTTTTTTTAAGACAATCATGCCCTTGTACATGCATATATAAACCAAATTTCTTTCCTTTTTTTGAAGAAGACAAAATTATTTCTAAAGTTCTCCCGTAAAAATATTTTCTCTCTTAAATCTCTTTTTCTCCTTTGAAATTCATTTACGATTTCAAAGTTTGACATATAATTTCAATAGAAAATATCTTTCTAAAATCTTAGAGCATCTTTTATATATATATATATATATAAATGTAAATTTGAAAAAAGGTCAAACAAAAACAAGAAAGAATTTCAATTAATCTCTAATGATAATAAATAAATGTTATTTATATTAATATAAAAGTCAATTTATACCAATTTATATAACAATTTTTACATTCATTTAGGGAGCATTATATCCACGTGTACAAGTTATAAAGAAAAAGAGTTCTTGTCAAGCATTACCAAATTCAATAATCTAAAGTTACTATTTTAAAAAAGAAAAGTAAAATGATTTGTTTATAATGAGGAATGTAGTAGTGCATGTCCTTCACTTGATAACTTATTAAAAATAGAAACCTATTAGAAATAATATTTCAACATTTCATATATCGCCAACATAAACTATTATATATTGATATTGCAAGCTCATAATACTAATTATTTTCTAGTGAGTGAAATCATTAACAAATTGGATAAATTCTACTAAATTTAATAGATAAATCATTATCAACAACCATCATAGTCGATCCAAATACTAACAAATTGTATATAAAAAAATATTATCAGTTTATCATTTTTAAACAAATCTTTCATAGTTTTCTTCTCATAGGCAAATATATGAGATAAAATATAATGTCATATAATATATCTATATAATATACACACAACTGTTGAAGAGGGAAGAGAATACGAGCAGTATATTGTATATGTAATGAAATGTGTATGTATTACAATCCTAGAAAAGCTCTAATATAAGAGAGCTAGAGAGCTATACAAGGAAGAACAGAGAATGAAAGATCTATACAAGGTAAGAACAGAGAAGGAAAGATAAATATGCTATGACATACTATATAACCCTGAATACAGACTGAGTATGTAATCTATAACAATGTACATCTAACATCCCCCTCAAACTCAAGGTGGTAGAACAGAATTCAATTTGAGTTTGGAAATTGAGTCTTTAAGACATCTAGGAGGAAGAGCTTTGGTGAAAATGTCAGTAACCTAATTAGCAGAGGAAACCGGAAGAAGACGAACCATGCCACGGAGAATGTGTTGTCGGACAAAGTGACAGTCAATCTCAATATGCTTGGTATGCTCATGGAAGACATCATTGTGAGTAATTTGGATAACACTCTGATTGTCACAATGAAGAATGGTAGTAGAGGTGTGAGTCACACCCATGTCCTCAAGTAACGAGTGAAACCAAATGAGCTCTTGAGTGACATCCACTAGAGCACAATATTCTGCTTCAGTACTGGATCTAGCAGTGACAGTTTATTTCTTGCTACGCCAAGAAATGAGAAAAGTACCAAGGAAGAAACACAAACCGATAGTAGAACGTTGATCAGTGGGATCACCTGCCCAATTAGCATCAAAGTAAGTATATAAGTCAAGGGATGAATGAGCGAAAAAGTGAAGGCCATGGAACATTGTCCCCTTGACATAGAGAAGAATACGAAGAGCAACGGCATAGTGAGTGGAGTGAGGGACAGACAGGAACTAACTCACAATATGAACAACATAAGCAATGTCAGGCCGAGTAACAGTGAGGTAGACAAGACTCCCAACCAGTTGGCGATATAAAGTGGTATCATAAAGCAGGGTGCCATCCAATGGTGTGAGCCTAACATTGAGCTCGAGAAAGGCAAGAGCAGTCTTGCTGTTAGTGAGGCCGACACGAGCAAGAAAATCTGAAGCATATTTAGCTTGAGAAAGATAGTAACCATCAGAATTGGAAGAAATCTCGAGACCTAGAAAATAACTTAGAGGTCCAAGATCCTTCATTTCAAAATACGAATGAAGAAACTGCTTTAGATCATTAATGCCAAAGAAAGACATCATCGCTAGTGATGATCATGTCATCAATATAAAGAAACAGTAAAATGTCCCATTATCAGACTTGGGAATAAAGAAAGCAAAGTTGTGAGAACTCGAGGTGAAACCAAAGTCGCCAATAACGGAGCTGAACTTGGCTAACCAAGCACGAGGAGCTTACTTAAGACCATAAAGAGCACGACAAAGCTTGCAAACTTTATGAGGAGGATGGTTGTACCTAGGAGGAGATTTCATGAAGACTTCTTTTGTAAGGTCGCCATTCAAGAAGGTGGTTTTCACATCCATTTGAAATAAGCCCCAGTTGTGAACAACAACGACTGCAAGTAAGCTACGAACAGAGGTGAGATGGGCAACAAGTGCAAAAGTCTCTTCGTAGTCAATTCCATATTCTTGTATAAAGCCTTTGGCCACAAGACGGGCCTTGTATCGGTTAATGGAACCAACTAAGTGCGTTTTAATTTTGTAAACCCACTTGCAACCCATAGCATTTTTGTTAGGAGGTAGGTCAACGAGGTCCCAAGTATGGGTTTCTCGAGTGCGTACAATTCTTCTATCATTGATTGTTGTTAAAGAGGGTTAGAACTGGCCTCACGATAAGATTGAGGCTCGTGAAGGGAAAGAATAGTAGAAAAACAATGATAGTCACGAAGATGAATAGATGGTTCCCTTACCCGTGTAGACCATCAAGGTTGAGTACTAGTGATGGAGGTATCTGATGAGGAGACTGATGCAGGTGAACTAGTGTCATTGACAGGATCAACAGACAGAGTAGGTGTCTCAAGAAAACCTGTAGGAGAAAGCTCAGAAGGTTCATTAGGAAATAAATCAATAGAGGAGTTAATAAAGAATGAAAGTGTTAGTGGAGTGGATAAGTGAAATGAAGAAATGGAGGAGAACATTTTGTGTTCCCAAAAGACGACATGACGAGAAATGTAAAGTCTCTTGGAGTAGGGATCCTAACATTTGTACCCTTTAGGTTGAGAAGTTCCAAGGTAGGAATGATGATGAAGGGTGTTTAAAAAACCAAATTCTTTGTATTCCATGGCATTATTTGTGTGAAAAACTTTGATAGAACAAGAGAACTAAGTTTTGATCATGAAGGCAAAGTCAAAATAGATTTGAGGCAACTTTGAACGGTGTTTCACAAGATATAACCAAGTAAAACGAGAATAGTCATTAATAAAAATGACAAAGTATACGGATCCTCCCATTGTAGAATGGGGAGAAGGCCCCTAAATATCGGAGTAAACTAAATTAAAAGGAGTAGAAGAAACATAATCACTTTTATTAAAAGACAAAGTAGGTTGTTTTGCAAGCTGACATGATAAACAATCAATATTCTCAAATTTGACTGATTTTAAAAACCCATTGGAAAATAAATTTTGCAAATGACTGGATGACACATAACCCAAACATGAGTGCCAAAGTGTTACAGGAGAAACAGTGGAGACGAAGGCTATAGAAGAAAGTGGAGAAGTGAGTTGAAACGAAATGTGGAGATAGATGAGCTCAAATAAGCAACCAACCTTACGACCTATCCCAAGGATCTTCCCTGTCTACGGATCCTGCACACAACAACCAGAATGAGAGAAAAGAACATTTAGTCCAAGATTACATAATTAACCCACAGTTTTGAGATTGAGAGTGAGGTTAGGTATCATATAGGTGTTATAAAGGAATGTATGGGAGGTGAAAATTTCTCCAATATGACTAACAGACATATGTGAGCCATTTGTAGTGTGGATTGCTGGAATGTGGGATCTAGAAGTTTTGGAAGCAAAAATACTAGAATTTGAGGTCATTACACGCAGAATCAAAATACCAAGAAGACTTACCAGAAGTAGCAAACATAGTGGTTGAGGGTGGTGGAGCAAGAACTTGTTTGAGGATGGCTTTAAGGTCAGCAACAGAGAAGGGTGAAGAAAAATAATCAGGTATAGGAGAGCCTTCAACAGCAACAGTAACAGATGATGATGCAGACCCTAGTTTTGATGAGTTACCAGTTTTACCCTTTGACCAATTGGTGGGTGGCTAACGATTGGGGTTTTTGGGGCAGTCATCCTAATAGTGACTAGGTCCTAGTTTCTAACAAAAGCTATATACTCGTGTAAGACAGTCAAGTAAAACATGGCCAGATAAATGACAATACTTGTAAAACTTTTGAGTATATGAACTTCCCTTAGATTGAGAATGACTGAAGGCAGCAAGTGCTGTGTCTACGAAAGAGAGCCTAAGAAGACTAAGGCGAGTTTCTTCAGAGATAAGCTCAAAGATGGTTTGCTCTAGTGTAGGAAGAGGATTCCGGTGAAGCAAAGATGTTCAAATAGGCTTAAAATGAGTATTAAGAGCCACAAGAAAATGAATCAAGCGTTGTTGATCACGAAGGTGGTGGACGAAGGTGGTGGTGGGTGGGCAGTGGTGTAGGTAGTGGTTGGTGGATTAGAGTGGCTCTAATACCATGTTGAAGAGGGAAGGGAATATGGACTGTATATTGCATATGTAATGAAATGTATGTGTATTACAATCCTAGAAGAGCTCTTATATAGGAGAGTTAGAAAGTTGTACAATGTAAGAACAGAGAAGGAAAGAGAAATGTGCTAAGATTATTTGGACGACTGAATACGGAGGTGGGATTGGATAGAATATAATTGGATCGGATAAGATATAAAATCCAGTGAGATATTAAATATTTCAATTTAGTGTTTGGAATTGACCCAATGAAAGACTTGGATATGTTATTATATCACAATCCTGTATTTGGGGGTGTCTACTGAATATAAGATTTGGATATAACTATTTTTATTTTCTTATGTATTATTTTTTTCAAGTTCTACAAAAATTATTTTCTAAAAGTCATTTATTTATTTTTCAAATATAGCTATATTGTCACAACTTGAATTCCAAAGACTCAAGAAGTGATGAAAATTTATCAAGGAACATCAATAGATGATATCTCAAGCTGATCAGGTCAATGGGAGTCAATCAGACTCCCGAACACTTAGGTTTGACCAAGGTGTTGTCATGCTAAAACCCAGGAAACTGGCTATTTAAAATCCTTATAATTGGCCTTGCAAAAGTCTTAGTAATTGTTCTTTAGGTATCCAATAGTTTAGAAGTGATTTTTATAAATTTTAGTTGTAGCGTAACCCACCCAACTAACTATGGTCTAAGGCGTCATTTTCAGAAATTTCTGAATTTTGTTCTTGCAATGGGAAATTGACTTTTTTATTCTTAAAGAATTAGACCTTGAGACTATTTTTATTGGTTCTAAATGGGATGTACTTCCTTATTTACATTATAATATCTTAAGTAAATGAAGAAAATTAAATAATACCATTTACTTAAATGACATTTAATGTAAATAAGAAATTCAACAACAATGTTGTTTGGGCAACATAGTGCAATGCAAAATTGAGAGTCTGTGAGTTTCAGTCAACCTTCTAGTCAACTGATTCTATATACCAGTCAACTGATTCTTTCGTTTTGTTGACTAAAAGTTCAGGATTTATGGGTTCTTCAGCTTCTGTTAGTTTCAATCGACTTGTTCCAATTTCTAATCGAGTTAATGGTGTCTCTAGTCGACTAAATTAGTCGCTAGACATTTTAAACCTATTATTTTGAGATCTTTTCATCCCTTTTGAACTCATTCCTTAACAAACACTAATACAAACCATATGGGATGATTACAATCACATGGACACATCTTTTATACACATTTTTTCATGTTTAATCATACATAAAGCTACTTTAAGTCTCATCAACAGACCAAGAGATCTAATTTACCCAATCTTTGCCCATAATGGGTTTTTAGTTCATCTTCATACATACTGTCACGACCCGAAACCTACCCTACGCGGATTAGGGGCAACAACTGACACTGGTACTCAGACAGGCAGTACAGAATCAAATGAATTGCATAGAATGATAATTTTTTTCCCTTTTTCTTTTTATCAATAAATCATAAATCATGTAATCATTTAATGCAGAAGCTTACACCAACGTAATTCATCTAATCATAAATCAAACTCCAACAACCATCAGTCAAATATCTCCAAGTACTATTTTGATCATCATGATTCACTTATCAAGTCTAACATCACTACCAATGATACAATATTACAAATATCTATTATTTAGATCAGCCTTTCAGAGTACATGTCCAATTTATGACTTAGAGTTCAAATCATCAATATTGCTCACAAACACGCCACTAGCTACACTAGTCGCCTCATTTCGTTTCCTCCCTTATAGAGCTACCTGAAAAATAGTTATAAATATAGAGTGAGTTAACTTAGCTTAGTAAGTAAATTTATTCGCTCTACTATGGGACATGATTAGTCTGGGTATTAGGATACAACCAAACGGAAAGTGAAATGTTAGATATCAATAGCTAGTCACAAATGAAAATAAATCAACCAAGGTGACCCGTGGGTCCAAAAGGCACATCCCAAAGTAGAATAAGCAAATCAACAATAGGGATTGGCCTATACAATAGTTAGCTGCCACACTCACAAGATAGTAATTCAGGTCCAAAGATAGGTAAAAAAGCATATCATCAATCAAATAGCGCATCATCAGATAATCCAAAGATAGGCTCATAAGGTGTATCAATAACCAAAGAGTACATCAAACATATCCAAAGATAGGCTTGCAAGGCATATCAATTATCCAAGAGTGCATCATCAGAATATCAATAAACGATATGAGATACTGATAGAATAGATGATGTCAATAGAAGGTGTAATACTCCGACCCAAAGATGCTCGAACCTAAGACACGTTTTACGAGGATTCAACAATAGTTCAGAAATTATTATGAGAAGGGACCGAAGGTTGGGAAATATAAAAATAAGTATATTGCAATACATGATTATATTATGTGACATAATTATATGTGTATATGAACATATGCTAAATACACACATTAAGTGTGTATTGTGTGTGTATAACCAAAATGTGTAAACAAGTATAAGTATATATATATATATATATACATATATATGAACTAATATAATTACATAGTAAATGATAAATAAGTATATATATATATATATACATACGGCTGCCATATACATATAAATACATATATATAAAAGTAAACTAAAAGAAATGACGTAAGAAGAGAGTAGAAGCATATAGAAGGCTGGAGAATTAAGAAGAAAATTGAGAAAAAAGAGAGAGAAGCAGTGGCTACATGCAGCCATGTAGCCGTAAGTGCTGTTCTCCATGCAAAAAATGATGAAGAATGAATAGTAGCCAACAAGTGGCAATGCCACCGACCTTAAGGTCGGTTAAGAGAGGAATTAAAGGGGAGATAGAGGAAATGTGAGAGAAAGAAAGGGAACTAAGGCGCAGAAGAACAAGAAAATGAGGGAAATTCTAGAATTTCGGTGAAGAGAAAAATTGACTAAAAATCAGGTAACCCACTAAATTAATCTCTTTAATTTTCTCTATAGACTATTAGAACTGAACTAGAGGGCCAAAAAGGGTTTGTCAAGAACAAACCATGAAGAACAACCATTAAAGGACCTTGGTAACAACAGGTTTGAACCTATCAAAACCAAAACATATTTGGGTTGTTAAGACCTCAACAAGACCTTATTATTGTTCCAAAAACATCAAATCGTGACCTAAAACCAAAAGGGAAGACCTCCAAAACTTGAGTTGCAGGTTCGAGTTTTGAAACCTAACCTCACCAACTTACATCAAAATCAAAATATAAGAATAGGGATTTGAAACCTATGACGAGGGGACCAAAACAGAAGAAACCGCAAGTGATTTAGCTCAAAAATGAGCACGAGCAATCTAGTTACAGGTGTTAGTATCAAAACTGTAACCGAGCACCTGAGCTCAGTTTGAGCTCTAATATGAATGCCAAACCATTCTTTGATGTTCTAGAAACGAATTAGGGTTGAAAACAGAGGGATTGAATGACCCAAAACCCACGAAAATTGAAGGTATTAAGCTTCAAAAATTAGGGCAACAGTGCCTTGGTTGATGAAGGAGACAATGAGTCAACTAGCCAAATCATTTAAAACCCAATGAATTGACTCGGACACGTGTTGACAACAGGGGTAAGCCACCGCATAAGTGGAACAATGTCGTTTTAGGTTTAAGGGTTTAAAACCCTAATTGGGCCTGTTTGGTTATGTGATTATGGGCCAAATTTCATAACCTACGCGCAAATAAGATAGCTTATTCCAGTTTTAGGGCCTTATGCGCTGTTTGGGTCAAGAAAAAAAAAAAAAAAGGGGCCGCAACCCTTGGGAATCGAACACGGAACCCTTCAGACCCAACCCCCTTTCTTTACCAATTGGACAGGACAATCCCGTGTCCATTTAATGCCCGAATATATATATATATATATTATACATAAATTATATTAAATAAAATAAAATTAATTAAATTAAATAATGACGAAATGGTCTGATGTCCAAATTGAACAAGTTATTAGTGTATTTTTACTATCTTGGACCTTCTGAGACCAATGGTGAGGTCTGTGTCGTGAGATGGGACCCCAAAAAATAAAGACACATAAAAATATAAAATGACCAAATTACCCCTAGTGCCCCTAAAGCCAAATGGAAGTCCGAGAGGGTCTAAATTGACTTTCTTCGACGTTCCGAACTTAATGGTAAGGTCCATATTATGAAATGAAGTACGTAAAAATATGTAAAGTAATAAGAATCAAACCTTATGATCTAATGAAGCTACCAGAGGAATAATGAATTAAAATAAATTCCTAATACTGTTAAATTGTGTTTTAGGTTAAGGATCAAGAGATCATTATGGATAAGACACAAAAATCCTTCATGGAGGAACTGATTTGGGAGAACAAAACAATAAAAAGGAAGATTAATATCACCAAGAAATTTCAAATTGTTTCTTTATATACAAAGCTCCTATCGTCCCAATAGGGCGACTTATGAAGGAAGCAGCAACAAGGAAACTTGCTGAAGAAGCTTTGAAAGAGGAAGAAAAGAGGGAAGACACTGAAATGCTTAAGGAAATGCTTCGGAGGTAATGTCTATTAATAAATAAAGCACATAAAGTAAATAGATATGTAATACAACTATAAATCCCTATGTGTTAGGCCAATTTTAAATAATAAAACCTATCATCGAACTAGGCTTACTCAGTCTAAGAATAGATTAAGATTAAAAGTTGATTTAAATGCATATGAAATTTATGAAATTTTCATAAATTATTTTAGGTTGAAAAAGGGCAAAGAGAAGGCACAACAATAGCGCTAAACCAGAAGTGAAGGTGAGTAACCCTGTATTTGAAGTGGAGATTTAACTCTATGGATTTGAAGAAGTTTTAAGTTCAAAATATCTGAAGCATTCGAATAGAAAATTTAGTATTTACGTGATTCCTGCTTTAAAGTATTTCTGTTTTTACAAACCCTATTGTGACATGCTTAGTGAATAGTTTCTACTACAGTTTCTCTTTGAAATATATTTCAGCATGTCTAAGTTTTAAATGCCAAACATTGTTAAATATTCTAAATTTTCATATTCCAAGTATTTGAAGATTCTATTATGAAGTCATGAACATCATGTGTTTTTTGAATGCTCATAAAAGCATCTATGTGAAAAAGTCATGTGTTAAATATAAATGCAAGATAAACTGTGCATAAGTACCACGAATTTCGTTGGGTTTCTTCAAAACTCAACTACGATACAAATAAATGCCAGGTAGTAGGATTTAATCCCCCAAGCATATGAGATATCTCCACAGAAAGTAAAATGAGAATCTGGTTTGAAAGGGATTCCACTAATGAAAGTGATAAGGTGTGTGTTGAAAATGGAAGCAGGTTTTACTCTCATTTTCACCATGCATATTTACATGTTTTGAAGTTCATATACTCTATTTAAAGAAGTACATGTTTAGCTTGAATACTTTACATGTTTCAAAGCTATCTGTTTTAAGGAATGCATATATTCTGTGTTCAAAGTATACGAGAAATTGGTAGTGAGTATTTTATAAACTCTCTTGAGCTAAACCATTGCTAATTGAAACCCCATGAAAAATACTCAAATTACTCACAAGCTTAGATTAGCTTACCCGAATTTTTATCCGACCCCCCTTTTAGGTAACAGAAGTGATCCTGACCCAATTTTGTGATGAAGATGTGAAAGCCTTGCCCATTTTGAGGAAGTGCATAGAAGTTCTTTACAAGGTAGCATGGAGGTAGTAGGACCATATCTTGGTCACTTATGGGATGTATTGTGGATTGTAGTTGTCACTTTTTGGTTATAGTAAATGTTAGAGTGTTATGTAACTGAGTCCTGAGAGACTACTGGATATGTATTATGTATAAAAATTTAGAATTTTTATTATGCTCTGAATGTATAATCATGTATACCGTTCTGAAGAGCGGCAGTACTAGGCGGATGTGCAAAAGATTTAAAGTAAGAAAAGAAAAGAAAAAGTTTTTCATGCTTCCGTAAACACAGGCCGCACTGCCATCCGATACTGTTGCTTATGTGAGCCTTGCCCTAAAGCTTCGACCGAAGGGTGACAGTTACGATACGAGATCCGCACATAGTGACAGAAGCGCCCGGCTGCCCTCAAAAGCACTCATCCATGTTCACCCCACTATCGGGCTCCTAAATAGCACTAGAGTTCTTTACATATATCATGTCCTTCATAGACTAAAGTGTTGGGCATCATTCCTAATCACCGACCTGTAGGTCCAAAAGCATCTATGAATCAGATGGACGTTTTGACAGATCACAACTCCAGGCACTGATAATAATATCATGATCATCAAAATTCCACAAGCGATGTATATATTTGTCGAATAACAAATTCGCAGCAGTGAGAGGCATAACAATTTTTCAATATCCAAGTAAGGTATAAAAATGAACAAGTAATCACATTAGGATATTGGTAATCAAATTCTCAACAAATCCACAAGATAGAATAGGCATCAAATTGTGGGATCAGTAATATTAGGTATGTATAGAATACAAATTGGTAGCATCGAGGAATAAAACTCTGACATGGCTAAGAATTATCACATGTTAGAGTTCGGATTTACTTACTTTGGGTTTTTAGCATTGCATTCCCATGCGGTTACCATAATAGCTATCCCGTAGCTTTCTTTCCATTTTCCATCGTTTGGGTGATCTTATAATCACGAATAAAAAATACATGGCATAATGAATCAGTATTCATTCTAACCCCAAACTCTGTTATTCAATGTTTTAAGTACTTTTGAACTTAGTCTTATTCAATTAAGGGTCTTTAATGTCTCCATTTAAGGTTCCTTGATGCCTTATAACTTATTTGGCCCTTCAAAGGCATTAGTAATTTACCCTTTTTAACATTCCATATTTCTCCGTATACAATTTACGTAATCAGACTCCATTTTGAGTTTATTTGGCCCTTCAAAGGCATTAGTAATTTACCCTTTTTAACATTCCATATTTCTCCGTATACAATTTACGTAATCAGACTCCATTTTGAGTTTATTTGGCCCTTCCAACATTTATGTGGACTTATTAATTTCATTTTTATACTTCTGGTAACTTCATTAAGTCCTAACGACATATTTGTCAGTTTCTAGTTTGTTCCTAGGTCTTACTTTCCCTAAAAGGATGTCACCTAGGTTTAAAGTGTTGAAGATAATTTTGCTTAGGCTTTTCCAGATCTAAATTTATGTACCTATAGTTTATTTTAAGCCTAGGGACATTTTTATAATTTTGTACTTTTACGTGTCATATTTTTCGATACTTCGTTTGCTGAAATGGACTCTACAATTGAGTTCGGATGGTCCAAAATAGTCAAAATGAGCTATCTTTTATATTTAATTTGCCTAGGTATCATTAGGGTTAACATGGTAATTTTATATTTTACGTGTCTTAATTTTTTGGAACCTAATTTCATAAATCGGACTCCGCCGTTGAGTCCGGAATGCTAAAAAATATTGGGCTACACTATCTTTTTATTTTATTTGTGTAGAGACCTGGAAAATTGAGGGTAAATTTTTCGTTTTGCCAATAGGGCTGTAAGCCATGATGGGATTAATTATTAGAAAATATAAAAAAATTAGTCTAGACCATTAAAAATAATTTAGGCAAAGAAAATATATATATATATATATATATATATATATATATATAACTGGCCCAGTCAACCGAGAACTGAGATGAATAAATGAGGCCAATACGAATAATTAATTATGCAGATAAAATAAAAATAATATGAGACACGAACGGGCACCCAGAGATGGTAAAATGAATAATACTGACGTTGAGCCGGTTTTGTGCCAACTTTACTGACGTTTTGTAATTAATATTTTATGAAATAAAATATTATTGAATGCGGTAAAAGATACCTCGACTTAATGTTAAATTTATCGGCATGTCAGAACTTAATTTGGGGAATAAAATATAAATACGGTAAGCTATATTATATATATATATATATATGCATCATAAAATAACTACATGGATATTAAATGAAAAAAAAAAATAGAAATGGGAAAGTGTTGCAGCGTACACTGGGTGTGTGCATGTGTTACGTGTAGTGTGAGGTGTGAGATTTTATTCTATATATATATATATATATATATATATAAGTGAAGTAAGAGAACAAAATGAAAAAAAAAGGGAAAACAAAAGAAAAGGAAAAGGGAAGTAGAATTCTGTAGAAGAGAATTGATGAATTGAAGTATGAATATTATATATTATATCATTGAATTGTCTCAATGTAATTAATACAAAGAAAACAAGAAGAGAAAGCAGCCGTAATTGTTGAAGGATAAGAATAGAAAAAAAAGGGGGGTGTCGGCAAGTGAGGTGGGCATGTGCTGTAATGTATATACATAATATATTATATATACCTAAAACGATCTAGTTGGATGAAAGGAAAGCAGGAACAAGAAATGAGAAAAAGAAAAGAAAAAAATCAAGTAAAGCAGTGGCTGGAGATTAAGTTATATACATTATGTATGTGTACGGCGTAAAAGCAAGAAGTGAAAGAAAAGAGAAAATTGAAAAGATAGAGAGGCGGTGCAGTAGCGCTGCAGCAGGGACTTTATATATATATATAATATGTGTCTTGGGTAGCGTACAAAAGAAGGAGGAGAAAGACATATGTTTACATATACTTGTGTGTGGCGGTGCAGGAGAAAATTTGAAGAAAAAGTGGGAGAAACCGAGGGAATAGGGAGGTGGTGCAGGTTTAGGGTGTAGGCATATCAGTATGTATATTTATATATTTGTGTACGTGTGGCGGTGCAACAGGACAAAACAAAGGGAACAAAGAGAGAGTAGCCAACTGCAAGATAGAAAAGAAATTGGAACAGACCTGAGGGAAGAGAGAGATCGTGGAGCTGCTGGAACAGTAGCCGCTGGAGCAGTTTATGAGGGTGAAATTTCAGGCCATTACATTCACGGAACAGGGGCATGTAGAGGGCCTGATAACATGACATGTGAGGGGCGGTGGGGATAGATCTAGCAGGCCTTATTAGTTGCTGGCTCGGAGAAACTCATTGGGCCTGGGTATGTAACCTGAGTTCTGTCCCAGCGCCCCTCGGATGCGGAATGGGTCCTTGAGAGACTGTAGTTTGAGTTTTCTCAATTTCTTATCTACCGACCTAATCAATCTGAAATCAGGTATAGATCTTATTCCTTTGAAATTACAATCTCTAATGGAATTAAGTTTCTGTAGATTTGATAGTGGGGGCTTTATCCTTATTTTCTTCTATTTTGTTTAGATTAGTAAATTATTTCCTTCTAAAACTAGAAAGAAGTCTGACCTAATTCAGTTGGATACTGTTTGAAGTTGCTTTTTTGGATTACTGTTGTGGATAAGTTATCTCCATGTAATTGGGTTTGGCTTGAAGTTGGGCCCCCTACTATTGATGCTATGCTGCTGGATTGTTTCTGTGATTTTCATGAATTGGTTCATTAATGGTAGAGTCATGAACACCAAGACTGGTTGTTTGCTTGGTGATTGTGAGAAGATACGGCTGAAGTCGTGTTGGGTTTTTATTTGAATGGAGATGAGGTTGTTTGGCTATGAGTATAAGAAATTGAGATTAAATTGAAAACAAAAATTGGGATTACTTATCCATGAATTAGTATCCTATCCACTGTTTGGATAACTTAATTTAGAATAATAAAAATCAAAAATTCTGATTTAATCCACGAATTTGAGAAATTGTGAAGTGACCCCAAACTTTTAGTTATTATAAAAAAATTGACCACAGAGTAAATATTAATTTAGTTAATTAGTTAAATTAATTAAATAATGATGAATTGACCGAGACCCAAATTAAGTGAATAAATAATGTTTTCTTTATGTCTCGAACCTACTGAGACCAATGGTGATGTCCATGTCGTGAGACGGGACCTCGAAAATTTAAAAGATCGGTAGAGACCCCAAAATGACCAAAATGCTCCTATGTTAGAGAGTAGTCAAATGAACCCCGATTAAAATAAAAGAATAGTAGATTCTTATTATTTCAAATGTTCTGAACTCAACGGTAGGGTCGGATTTATGAAAGGATGCCTCGAGAATCAGGAATCCGTGAAGTGTGAAATGACCGTTTTGCCCATTTTAGTACAAATATCCAAACTGAATTCTGCGAAAGCCTAAACCGACTTTGTTCGGCATTTCAGACTCAATGGTAAAGTTTATTTTAGCAAAATAGAAACTCATGAAATAAAGACATAAAATTTGATGAATAGCATAATTCAAGTAGTAAATGGACTGAGTTGTATTTTATGATTTTAGGGACTCTGACTACACAGGAGAGAACAGTCTGACCTCCGACATTCTCATCATTTAGTTCAGCTACACATCGGGCACGATTTCATAGGGTTGAGACCAACCTATTAGGTATGATATTTTACTAAGTAAGGAATAAGATTAAGTTTAGGAATTATTTGCATATTGATTGAATGAACCATATGTTTACTTGACATTAGGAAATCACATAGGAAATGCTTGCTTTGAAACAGAACCTAGAGTTGATTGATTTGGCACTTATGTGTTTCCTGTTATTTCATAGAGATGTGATTTGTTCTATGTGTTAGAGCGGTACGTGATTTATGTTTTGGTGAGTTGTTGAATTTGTGAATATATGGTTTGAGCATGTATTTATGTTGATTATGTATTGCATACATTCATGTGGGAGTGATTTTGTTATTCGGATATTGCGGTTGCTTTAAGTGGAATGTATTGTTTAGAGGCATGCTCCATGTGTTGGTACGATACTTATTTGAGATCGTGTTATTGCAAGGGGGGATCAAAACATATTGGCATGGTGTGATTCATTGATGACATAGTGTGGGTTGAGCACGAGGTGTTATGCATTGGTGCCCAGAATCCAATGGATGTGTTCCGTGAACGGGTATTGGTACTCAGCTTCTATCGGATGTGTTCCGAAAACGAGATATGGTACTCAGCTTCCATTGGATGTGTTCCAAAAATGAGACATGGTACTCAGCTTCCATCGGATGTGTTCCGAAAACGAGATATTGTATTGGTACTTAGGTTCCATCGGATGTGCTCCGAAAACGAGACATAGGTGTGGTATAGAGTTGACATGGGTGTGGCATAGAGTGACATGGGTGTGGTATAGAGTGACATGGTGTGTGGCATAGAGTTGACATGGTGGTATAGAGTTGACGTGGATGTGGCATAGAGTTGTGTGAGTGTTTCATGTGCATTGTTATTACATAGCATGGATGATTCTGATGGCATGTAGATTATTGATATTACGCCGTATGGATGATCTTGATGGTATGTGGATTATTGTTATTACATTGTATTGATAAATTGGACAGCATATAGATTATAATTGTACATGTAGATATAAATGTACACTTGCACATGCCACGTCTTAGCTTTGTCTCTTGCATCATCTTTGTGTCATTGGTTTGGAAGGCATGTAGATATAAATGTACACTTGCACATGCCACGCCTTAATTTTGTTCCTTGCATTAGCATTATATTATACCAGCATTTGAGCTAACCCATTCGTGGGATAACATATTACAGATGACGCTCCCGGCACCTGAGACTTGAGGAAGTCTTACTGAGTGGAGGAGACCCGAACTTAGAAGTATATTTGGCCTTTAGGGGCGTATTTTGTGATGTACGGGCATAAGCCCAAATGATGTGTTATATGTGTATTGACAGAAATGAATGTAAGTTAAGTTGAACCTGTTAGATTGTCCTTTATTTACTTTATATTTTATTTACTTTCCGTTAGTTCAGTCGCACCTCGGGTTCGCGGGAATTCGGGGCGTAACAACGTGGTATCAAAGCATAGGTTCGAATACCTAGGGATAGTGAGAGAAGTTTAGATTTTCAGTTCAGTTAGGTGAGTTTGGGTAGTATGTTTTATGTGCATGTGTTACATTGGTATGCGAGAGTATGCACTGTACTTGATTTCCTAGCAGATAGGGAGCATGTGAATTGTTTGATGTAGTGGTTGACTGAGATTAGAAATGCATGACCGTATATTTTATGAGATAGGTCGTAGTTATTGAGATGTGGGTTGTACACTTAGTTATCTATACGGTAGGTGGTATGCCTAGTTACTTATGAGATAGGTTGTGGACCTAGTTGTTTAGCTGGTTGACCGTTGTTTGTGGATTTTGTATGTGTATGCTAGGATAATAACTAGTTTTCATGGATTATAGTATTATGACTATGATATTTATACAGACTGGATTAGTCTCAGGTCTTGAGTTACAGTTGATGGATGGCACCCCATCAGCCAGTAACAAAAGGAGTTGAGATCCATGAAGGGTTATTACCTAGCTATAAAAGTAAGAAATTATAAAAGACACATCAAACCTTAAAATGCTAAATTAAGAATTTGGACTTGTAGAGCTTTTTGTGTATAGATTAGATGATGGATACTTAGAGTGTTTGTCTTAAAAAATTTTAGAGATGTTCTTGTGTTAAACCCTGTTTGTGGAGAGATATATTGTTTTTGGATAGTATTCACTAGGAGTTGAGTATTTGTAGGCTAGTTGAAAACTAGTATGAATTGAGAATATGTATATAGTGTTGTTTAAATAAAATTCTTCCTGGTAAAGGGCTATGTTAGAACTCAGTGTTAATCGTTTAGTATAACTAACGGGTGGGGGTGGTTGACGTTAGTTATATAAATATTGATTAGGCAAATGTGTCATGACATGTTATGATTGTTATTATCGAGGAGTAACACACAAGTAAATGTAAGAAATTAGTGCCCGAAGTGCACTTAAGCAAGTTTAACATAATGCACAAAGGGAGCGTATTTAATCAGAATTATTCAAAAAACACATCCAAAATGCCAAACAAGGTACAAGGAGGGAAAAAGAGGAAAAATAAGGCCAAAAGTGGTGGCCAAAGGGTTTGACCCCTAGACCAAATGAGGGAAAGACTTAAAGCCCAAAAAATTACCAGCTAGGCTACAAACACTTTTATGCTATATAATGCATAAGATATGTATATATGTCCTAATAAGTTCCAAATCAGCATGCTCAATATTAAGGTGCCAACACCCCATTGGACCACATCCTCACCTAATTGCATGACATGCAACACATCAGCCCAGGTCAGCCTTATATATATTATATATATATATGATGACATGAATAAATATGTGACGTGTGTGTCTGTTGTGTAATGTAAATCAAACCAAGCGTAATGTGTGTATAGTGTGAGTGTATTGTGCATGTGCATGCGTATAGAGAGAGAGAAAGCGTGAGGTAGAGAAGAAGAAGAAGAAAAAAAAAGAGGAGAAAGGAAAAAAGGTTGTGCATGCAGTGTTGTTCAAGCCCTAAGAAGCTTGAGAAGATCAATAACAAGCAAGAAGGAGAGAGAGAGAGGCTGTCATTAAAGGTAATAACCCTAACCCTTCAAGTTTTCTCTCTCTAGAAAACAATACAAAAACTTACTGTTTAAAGGATTTTAATGGATGCATGCATATGATATTGAAAAAGGAAGAAAATTAGATGAAAATAGTCTTGTTAAACTAGGAAGAAACCCTAGAATTAGAAAACTCGAAATGGTAAAAAAGGGAGTTTTTGTGTAAACTTGATTAAAGTTTCAAACCAATTACATAGCTTAAAAGAGCATGAAAAATGAAACATGTAGCAACTTGAATCACCGAAAATGGTTAAGAAACCATTGAGAAAATAGTGAGTTTTAGTTAGAGGGGGAAAAATTAAACCAATGTGAAAATGCTTGATTCATTGGGTTTTAGGAACGGGAAAATGTTCCCTAGGGTTTCAGAATCATGTAGGATGAAAATGAGGCCAAAATAATGGCAAAAAAGTCACGAAATAGGAAATGAACACCTTGTTGGAAAGTCGAGCCCTCGCCGGAACCTGACTGTAAGTCCCTATTTCGAGAACAACTGATCATCAAATCCAAAATTGGCAACCATAGATGAAATCCTCGTAAGATTAGGGTTCGAACCCCTTTAAAAAGATGCCAGAATTCCACCAGAGACAGCTTTCGGCGCCGGAGAAGACACCAGAACCCTCGTTAGAGAAGAAGAGCAGTGTTGGGTTGGTTATTGGGTCAGTTTCGGGTTCAGGTTGGAACTCGCCCAGGCCCGATTGCGGATATTTCAAAACGGGCACAGTTTTGGGAGTTTAGGTTTTAAATTTAAAACAAAATTGGATTGTTTGGCTACGAGAATAATGGATTGATTTAATAACCCTATTCTGAACAGGGATACCCTATCCACATTTAAAACTCTTGTCTGCTGTTTGGTAAAGGAAAAATCAGAAAAAAAATAACAGCCGCAACCCCCAAGATTTGAACCCCTAACCGTGTGTGTGTGAACCTTAAATCCAAGTGTGTGACCACTGTGCCAATGTCACACATGTGAATAATATGGGCTGCATATATATATATATATATATAATATAAAATAAAAGAATTAAATTAATTAAATTAATTTAATTTGGTAATATGGCTCCGACGTCCAAATAAAATAAAAAGATAGTGTAACCCAATGTTTTTGGGCATTCTGGACTCAACGCCGGAGTTTGATTTGTGAGATTAAGTCCCAAAAAATTAAGACACGTAAAATATAAAATTACCATTTTATCTCTAATGATACACAGGGCAAATTAAATATAAAAGGTAGCCCATTTTGACTATTTTAGACCATCCGGACTCAACGGTAGAGTCCATTTCAACAAACGAAATACCAAAAAATATGACACATAAAAGCATAAAATTATGAAAGTGCCTCTAGGATTAAAATAAACTATAGGTACAAAAATTTAGATATGGAAAAGCCTAAACCAATTATCTTCAATACTTTGAACCTAACAGTGACATCCTTTTAGGAAAAATAAGACTTGGGAACAAACTGAAAAATGATGAATACGTCATTAGGACTTAATGAAGTTACCAGAAGTATAAAAATAAAATTAATAAGTCCACATAAATGTTGTAAGGGCCATGTAGAGACCTGAAAAATGAGAGTAAATTTTTCGTTTTGCCGGTAGAGTACTATTCATGCATCATTTGTCGGTAGGACACTATACATGCACATTTAGATGTATGACATGTTTAAAAGCATATTTTGAATATACCATAGAAGTGAAATATTCTTAGAATGTTAAAATACACCTCTTGTAAAAATTTGAGCCTATTTGGAGATAATTTAAAAGATAAGACCAAAAAGGGCATCCCAGATGGCCCGGGTGGAACCAGCCAAACCCGGCCACAGGCAAAAAATTTACTTTTCTGAAAAATTTTATTTAAAATAATTTTAAGAACTTTGGCTAAAACAAAATGTCTAATTAAGGCGTTTCGGGACAGGTTGTAGTGTAACGGGGTCCCGGATTCATTAAGGGCAAAAGGGTCATTTTTCACCTTTGCCCATCCACTATAAATACAGCCATTTAGAGATAGAAAAATCAGAATTGGGCTAGAGAAAGAGTAGAAGTCGTGCATGGGAGAAAAAAAGGTGAGAAAACCTAGGGTTTTCAAGTTTCAAGCCACCATAACACACATCTAAGCTTGGATTTTCGCAAAGGTTCCTTCTAGGAAGTTGTTCCTCTCAACAAGAACTATATTATCATCCATCGGTTCGGCTGTGCAGCGAACAAAACTTCCTCGGTTTGAGAAAAACCATTCTAGGTATGATACCTTGCTAAGTTAGGAATATATTTGAGTTTTCTTGCCTTTCTATGTATTGATTGAATGATTTAGGTATTTATTTGATGTTAAAAAATTACTTAGGTGGTAGTTGCTTTGAAAATTTAGAGTTGATTGTTTATGTACTTGTGTGTTCTTTGTTATTCTTTGGAATTTGGTAAAGTGATGAACATGTAACTTGTTGGTATGTTTGATTCATTGTATTCTAGCTTATGTTTGTAATAATCTGAGTTTTTTTTTTCATATATAAAATTTTCTTGGTTATTATCATTATTATTATTATTATTATTATTATTAAGAAATGGATTGTGTGATGTGTATATGTGTATATTTAAAAATGTTTAAATGTGTGTGTGTATATATATATATATGTATAATTATTTATATATATATATGTATAAATCTGATGTGTGCAAGGTGTGTGCACTGTGCAGTGCCGTATGTGGGTGTGTGTGCAGTGAGTGGGTGTGTGATTGAGTGTAAGCCACTCAAAGTGGCATGGTGAGGTGTTGTGTGTAGAAGTGGGTTTCAGGACATGGAGGGGAGCAGGTCAGAACAGTGAGGGTAGGTCGGATCTTAGAGAGAGAGAGAGAGTAGAGAGAGAGGGTGTAATGCATGTGTATATATGTGTGTATGTTGTGTTAGAGAGAGAAGAAGAAAAAAATTAGAAAAATAGAGAGAAAGAGAGGAAGGCTGAACTAGAAAGTCGTGGAGCACAGAGAGGTTCAGTGACTTGAACCAAGAGGAGGAAAAAAAAGGAGATAGGGAGCTACACCGAGAGAGAGAAACTAGAAAACAAGTAAACCAAGCTTGACCCAGTTCTGGTTTTTAAATTTTGTAGCATATTATTTCGATTTAATTGTAGGATCTTATAGGGTAGGAAAAATGTAATCGAATGCAAAAGAAATCAAGTGAAATGGTTAAGGGGAGAGAGAGAAATTCCTTGTTGCAGGTCCGGACGATAATGAAGGGTCCATAGTTTTTGTGTTTAAAACCTTGTTTTAAGTTTGAGAAAATGACCCCCATTGATGCGGAAAGCATTTGGGACAAGGGTTGGGTCCAAACAGTGACTTAACAGTCACGAAATTGAGAAAAAAGGGTCGGTCAGAGAGTTGACCGAGGGGTTTGACCCTCTATTCGTGAAAATCTAATGGGCCAAACCAAAAACCAACCTTAGAAATGGAACCCTCTTGAAAAACGGAAGAAAACGACATTTTTAAAAGCTTGAAAAATGGCCAAAAAATTCTCGCCGACGCCGGAACCCTACCAAAGACTCGCCGAAAAAATGAGGGAAGATGACACTGTTCCGGGTCGGGTTCGGGTTCGGGTTTGGGTCGGGTCAAGACCGACCCGCCCCTGCCACGTGTCAGCCTGGTGTTTTAAATTAAAATGGGGATTGGAACTGTTTGGCTACGGGTTTATGAAATTAAAATTGGAATTAAATCAGGAACAGGGATATCCTATCCCTGTTTTGAATTAGCCACTATTTGGCTATTCGAATTAGGAATAAAAGATTTGAAAATTACGAATTGACCCCTATACTTTTTGGAAATTAAGTTTGAACCCAAGACTTTCGGAAATCCCATTTTGACCCCTAAAATTTTGAGAAATTATGATCTGATCCCACCAGAATAAAATATTAATTTAATTAATTAATTAATTAATTAACTAATTTAATTATTTAAATGTCACAAAATAATCCGGAGTCTAAATGGGACAAGTCATTAGTGTATTTTGACTATCTTGACCATTCTGAGACCAATGGTGAGGTCCATTTTACGAGACAGGGTCCCAAAAAATAAAAGACCCGTAGTAACATTTAAAATTACCAAAATGCCCTGATTTGAAACACAGTCAAACGAACTCCAAATTAAGTAAACAAATAGTGAAATTTTATTATCTCGACCATTCCGGACTCAACTGTAGAGTCCAATTTATGAAAAGAGGTCTTGGGATGTGAGGACCCGTAAGAAGTGCAAAATGACCGTTTTGCCCTTTTAAGCTCGGATGTCCGAATTGAATTCCGCGAAAGCCTAAACTTATTTTCTTCGACGTTCCAGACTCAACAATAGAGTTTAATTTGGCAAAATAGAAATTCATAGAATAAAGACATAAAATTTGATGAATAGCATAATTCAAGTAGCAATTAAATTAAGTTGTATTTCATGATTTTAGGAACACGGAAAGGCAAGGAGAAGGTTGTCTGACCTTCAGTATTTTCACTGTAGTTCTGCTACACTACGAGTACGTCTTCCTGAGTTGAGACTGACCCATCAGGTATGGTGTATTGTGCTAAGTAAGGAATAGAATTAAGTTTAGGAATGATTTGCATGTTAATTGAATGAATCATATAATTATTTGTTTGATGTTAGAAAAATCACATAAGGAATATTGTTTTAAAAAGAAATCTTTAGTTGATTGTTTACGTTGCTTATGTGATTCTCGCTGTTCCATGGAGATATGATTATTCTATGTGCTGGTGTTGTACGTGATTCATGTTCTTGATGAGTTGTTAAGATGGTAAATACGTGACTTGAGAGTATGTGTTTACGTGATTTTGTATTACATACATTCATGTGGAAGAGGATTATTATTCAGATGCTATAATTGCTTTAAGTGAATACATTGTTTAAAAAGCATGCTCCATGTGTTGGCAAATTGCTTATCTGAGATTGTGTTATTACATGGTGTAATCAAAGCATATTGGCATAGTGTGATGCATTGAAAGCATAGTGTGGGTTGAGCACGTGGTGCTAAGCATGGTACTCAGTTTCCATCGGATATGTTCCAAAAACGAGATATGGTACTCAGCTTCCATCGGATGTGTTCCGAAAACGAGACATGGTACTCAGCTTCCATCGGATGTGTTCCGAAAATGAGACATGGTACTCAGCTTCCATCGGATGTGTTCCGAAAATAAGACATTGCATGGTACTTAGCTTCCATCGGATGTGTTCCGAAAATGAGACATGGACATGGCATAGAGTTGACATGGTTGTGGCATAGAGTTGGCATGGTTGGGGCATAGAGTTGGCATGGTTGTGGCATAGAGTTGTGTGGGTGTTTCATGGGCATTGTCACTACATTGCATGGATAACTTGGATGTCATGTGGATTATTGCTATTACATGGTATGGATGATTTGGAAGGCATGTGGATTATTGTTATCACATTGCATGGATGATTTAGAATGTATGTAGAGATAAATGTACACTTGCACATGCCACGCCTTAAATTATATTAATGAGTTGGATGACATGTAGATTATTGCTAGTACGTTGTATGGATTATATTGAATGACATGTAGAAATAACTGTACACTTGCACACGCCACGCCTTAAATTATATTAATGAGTTGGATGACATGTAGATTATTGCTAGTACGTTGTATGGATGATATTGAATGACATGTAGAAATAACTGTACACTTGCACATGCCACGCCTTAAATTATATTAATGAGTTGGATGACATGTAGATTATTGCTAGTACGTTGTATGGATGATATTGAATGACATGTAGAAATAACTGTACACTTGCACATGCTACACCCTTAATTTTGTTCCTTGCATTAGCCTTATATCATACCAGCAGTTGAGCTGACCCATTCGTGGGATAATTCCCCACAGATGATGTTCCCAGCACTCGAGACTTGAGGAAGTCTTGCAGAGTGGAGGAGACATGAGCTTAGAATGATCTTGGCCCTTGGGAGCATATTTCGAGATTTATTGATATTGTATAAGGGCTTAAGCCCGAATGACATGTTGAATGTTTTTATTGATCGTGCTTTACATGGATGTAAATTGAAGGAAATGAATGTAAGTTTTGAGTTGAATCCGTTAGATTGTCCTTTATTTCTTTATTATTTTATTTTCTTTTAGTTTCGTTATTCGCGCCTCGGGTTCGCCGAAATTCGGGGCGCGACAATGTTGATGTAGAAAAACTCTTGTGGTTTGAGAGTTATGAATTATTCCATGAGTTGGTAGTTTGTGTATTTGTATTTTCTTTGAGAAATTGTGAAAGTGATGAACATGAGACTTGATCATATGCTTAATTCATTGAATTGTGACTTACATTCATGTAGACAAAGTGTTGTGAATTTGAAGTTATGCTTTACTTTATGAAAGAGGCATATTTTTAAGTCATGCTCCATGTGTTGATGAAATGCTTCATTGAATTGCATAAGAATGAAACCAAAGCATGTTGGCATAGTGTGAATCCTTGGAAGCATGGCGTGAGTTGAGCACTTGGTGCTATGCATTATGAGGGTGTAGATCCTGTGGTAAAAAATCCAAAATTGGCCATTGGTACTCGTACCAACGAGGGACGGACCGTGAAGTGAGACATACATTGGTGCTTGATTGACCCAACGGGAGCGATCCGTGAAACAGGTGTGGTACTCGATGGACCAACGAGAGCGATCCGTGAAACCGAGACATGGGTGTGGCATTAAGTTTGCATGGGTGCATCATGCACATTGCCATTGCATTGTATGGATAATTTAGAAGACATGTAGATATGAATGTACACTTGTACATGCTACACCTTAAATTTGTTCCTAGCATTAACATTGTGTCATACCAACAGTTGAGCTGACTCATTCATGGGATATCATATTACAGATGAGGTTCCCGATACTCGAAGACTTGATGAAGTCCTAAAGGATGGAGGGAAAGTGGACTATGAGGGACATTTGGCCCTTGGGGCATATTTTGAGTTGCATGGAGGCATAAGCTCTAAATCATATGTAATGAACTTGTGAACTCTTGTATATTATGACCATTACAGGCAAGGCCCTTATAATTGTAAGAAATATGAAGTTAGTGACCTTAAAGTTCAAGTTCAAGTTCATGTGTATGTATGATGAATTTTATAATTAAATGATGTATATTTAATTTCCATGAAATTGTGGCCATCGAGTGAGGATGGAATGTGCAAGACCTTAACTATATGAAGTGTTATAAATATTATGTGGAAAAAATACTTAGAAAACAAAGGGGGTTATGTCAAAATTTTAGTGAAATTAAGGGGAAGAATTAAGTGTGTAAAATGACCATGAATAAGTGAGAAAAGTGCCAAAAAATGGGGTTAAAAACCTTGAGCAAGTAGGTTAAAAATTAGAAAATCCAACTTTCAATGCTTAGAAAAAAAATTAGAAAATGGAAAAGTTAAGTTGTAGCCATGAACAGTGATTTTACAGAAAATCAGAAAATTTGCTCTCTGTCGCTATGGTGCACAGCCCTAGTCACCCACAGCCCCGCGCGCCCTGCCCCGCCTGTCTGCACGCGCGCCATGCACGTCCATGATGCCCCCTGCACACCCAAGCGTGCTGCCTGCTGCCATTGCGTGACAGCCCTCTTGACACCTCCTTTTACACACGCTTTGGCCTCCTTTTTAAACCATTTTCGAGCACATTTTTTAACCATGTTTGGATACATTTTTAGACCATGTTTGGGCACCCTATTAGGCCATATTTGCCCAAACTTTGGGCCATTTTTGGCCATCCTGTTGGGCTATGGTTGGCCACCTTTTTGGGGCTATGTTTGGCCACTTACATGGGCCATGTTTGGTCTCTTCCTTAGACAATTTTTGGTAGACTTCTTGAGCCATTAATTCAAGGCTTGTTTAGAAAGACTTTGGGGCTGTTTTAAGAGCCATTTTTGAATATAACTTAAACCATTTTGAAGATTAATTGGGAGAGATGTTGAGTGACATTAGGAGACCATTTTAGTTAAGTTAAATAATAAGTCTTCACTTCTAATTTTAGGGAAAACATGGGAAAATGAATGAATGATCAACTAAATCCACCTTACGACTTTTTAATTACTTTTCTTATTTCATTTCACTCACTCCCTGAGTTTGTGAAAATTCGGGGCATGACAGGCCAAATAGACTCAAAATGGAGTTTGAATACGTAAATCGTATATGGAGAAATATGGAATGTTAAAAAGGATAAATTACCATAATGCCTTTGAAGGGCCAAATAAGTTATAAGGCATCAAGAAACCCTAAATGGGGACATTGAAGACCCTTAATTGAATAAGACTAAGTTCAAAAGAACTTAAAACACTGAATAACAGAGTTTGGGGTTAGAATAAATGCTGATTCATTATGCCATGTATTTTTGATCCGTGATTATGAGATCACCTAAATGATGGAAAATGGAAAGAAAGCTGCAAGATAGCTATTATGGTAACCGCATGGGAATGCAATGCTAAAAACCCAAAGTAAGTAAACCCGAACTCTGACATGGCTCCGAACTCTAACATGTGGTAATTCCTAGCCATGTCAGAGTTTTATTCCTCGATGTTGCTAATTTGTATTTTATACATACATGATATTATTGATCCCACAATTTGATGCTTATTCTACCTTATGGATTTATTGAGAATTTGATTACCAATATCATAATGTGATTACTTGTTCATTTCTATACCTTGCTTGGATATTGGAAAATTGTAATGCCTCTCACTACTGAGAATTTGTTATTCCACAAATATGTACATCGCTTGTGAAATTTTGATGATCATGATATTATTATAAGTGCCTGGAGTTGTAATTTGTCACAACGTCCATTTGATTCACAGATGCTTTTGGATCTATGGGTCGGTGATTGAAAATGATGCCCAACACTTAGTCCATATAGGACATGATGTCCTTTATGATATATGTAAAGAGCTCTAGTGCTATTCAGGAGCCTGATAGTGGGGTGAACATGGATGAGTGCTTTTGAGGGTAGCTGGGCCCTTCTGTTGACAACATCTATTATGTTAGTATCTCATATCGTTTATTGATATTCTGATGATACACTCTTGGATTATTTATATGCCTTGCAAGCCTATCTTTGGATATGTTTGATGATGTACTCTTTGGTTATTGATACACCTTACGAGCCTATCCTTGGATTATCTGATGATGCAATATTTGATTGATGATATGCTTGCTTGCCTATCTTTGGACTCAAATTGCTATCTTGTGATTGTGGTAGCTAACTATTGTCTAGGCCAATCCCTATTATTGATTTGCTTATTCTACTTTGGGATGTACCTTTTGGACCCACAGGTCACCTTGGTTGATTTATTTTCATTTGTGACTGGTTATTGATATCTAACATTTCGCTTGTCATTTGGTTGTATCCTGATACCCAAACTAATCCTGTCCCATGGTAGAGCGAGGGAATTTGCTTACTGAGCTAAGTTAGGCTCACTCCATATTCATAACTATTTTTCAGATAGCTCAATAAAGGAGGAAATGAAATGAGGTGATTGGTGGAGCTAGTGGCGTGTTTGTGAGCAATATTGATGATGTGAACTCCAAGTCATAAATTGGGCATGTACTTTGTAAAGCTGATCTAAATAATAGGTATTTGTAATATTGTGTCATTGGTAGTGATGTTAGACTTGATTAGTGAATCATTATGATCAAAATAGTACTTGGAGATATTTGATTGATGGTTGTTAGAGTTCGGTTTGTGATCAGATGAATTGCATTGGTGTAAGCTTACGTATTAAATGATTACATGATTTATGATTTATTGATATGAAGAAAAAAGAAAAAAATTATCATTATGTGCAATTCATTTGATTCTGTACAGCCTACCCGAGTAGTAGTGTCGGTTGTCGCCCCTAATCTGCGTAAGGTGGGTTTCGGGTCGTGATAGAATGGTATCAGAGTAAAGGTTAATGGTTTTTGGGGAAGTCGAAGTCGTGATTGAAGTTGATGTTTCTTAGGTGACTAGGATGATCAGATGATCATTAATTCGTAGGAGACAATAGTAGGCTTATGAGCGAAGTTGATGATCTTGAGAATTCGAGGACTACATTAGAACTATAGGTTAATGATTCCTTGGGAGAGATCATACCAGTATTGGAATTGTGGAGTATTTGGTGATTTAGATGATTACATGATTGGTGATTCTTGGAGACGATAACGTGTTTAGGTACTAAGGTTAATAGTCTTTGAAAAAGACTATGCTATGACTAAATTTGATGATTTTAGGGCGATTAAGATAATCAAAAGCATAGTGACTTTTGGGAGATAGTAGTATGCTTAACGGTAAAGGTTAAGGATTCTTGGGAAGAATCATACTAGTATAGAGGTTGATGACTTTTAGATATTTGAGCTATGAACTGATTAGTGAATTGGGGGAAGCTATTATTTGAACAAGGGTAACGGTTAATGCTCTTTTGAAAGATATAGGGTCATATAGAGTTAGGATTGTGAAATCTGGGAAAGTTGGTGATTTGATAACAAATCTATATGAGAGATAGTTTGAGGAAGACTTAATGGATAGTGACATGAGGAGTTTAAGACTTCAGATGAATTGATGATATGTTAGAAATGTAAGGATTCTTGAATGAGTCATAGATATATCCTGACAGGGTAAAGCCAAATAAAGCCTTGGGAGATAATTATTGAATAAGCGAGATTGTCAAAGTGAAACATTATGAATGTTAATGATTCTAAAAGGAGGTTGACGCATGATGAAAGATCATTGGAGAAACTTTAATGGATCTTGTCGATCTAGGTGACGATATGACCTAGTTATGGGCAATACATTATTGAGTTAGCTGAATTTATTCCAAAAGGTAAATGATTGATGACTCTGAATGACTTTTGAGGATCAATGTGATCTGACGATCAAAGAGACGGAACTTGTGACATGATGTCTAGAAAAACTTGTGAGGACAACGACAATGATAAGATGATATATAATTCTTTGAGATACTATGAGAACAATTATAATTGAGGTAAGAAGTAAGAATAACTAAATTTTTGATACTAAGGAAGTTGAGAACTTCCATGGTGGGAAAAACTTGACATAATTTTGATAAACTTTGAATGTTAAATGTAACGATAAAATGATGGGATGGCTAATTGATTTAAACAATACTGAAATATGATATTAATTCTAGAATGGACAAGATTGTGAATGGCAGTACTTGCAAATGAATAAGTGCTAGTATGCTATTAAATCTTTGGTTACAGATGAGACTAATCACCTCACTGTGTGGCTCTGAAGTCACAGAATGTACAAGGAACTCCCTATATAGTTGAATAAGTTCTCTGAGAAAACAAATTTGTAAAAATTAAATAACGACTAAGAAGAAAACGTAACATATGATGAAAAATTGAATATGATGGGTATGAAAAATTAGACACTAAATAACCTTTTAAGGAAAGGCAAGGGAAACCAAGAAAATGGCTATAAATTAAAAAGTCATAAGACTTTAAGATTTGAATTGATAAAAAATGATGTGGGAGGTTCAAGGTGAACCAAATATGATATTACAGTTAAGAATACTTTCAAAAGTAGACTATAATATGAAGAATCGATGACTGGAGTAAAAGACCACCCCAAGAAATTTTAATAAGTCTATCAAGACTTAAAGAAGAGATGAACTAAGTATAATTGTTATACTTTAATTCATAAAGAAATGAGAAATCAAAATTATGAAAGGCCCAATCGTGAAAGAAAAAAAAAAGTAATTGTACCTATTGATAATTTAAAAGGAATGGGAGGAACTAAGGTCCTCAACCTATCTAATTCATAAAAGGACAAATGCACACGAATTCGAAAACAAAGACAGGTGTGTCAATGAAACATATACAATGAAACGAAAGGGGATTGATAAATCTTTAACTTGAGTAAACCTTAGAAATGGACACGTGATTGAGAATCACGAATGAATATTATGAATAAATCAAAAGTTACCCTTCCATGAGGAAAATGTTGTCATACAAAGAGCACGTGAGTAAACCATCCTTATATGAACCAAAGGATGTTCATGAACATAAAAAAGGAAATATGACATTGAAAATACAAAAGGAAAATATGATGTTTGCGATAATCGAATAAAGTCTAATGGACAAAAAGAGACTTAAATGAGTAACGTTGCAAATCACACAACCGAACGCATGTAATGAATCCAAGGCGGGATTCGTGACACAAAAAAAGAAGAAGAGGGGAATTAAAAGGAAAGTGACAAGAGAGGAAAGAAGCTGTGTATAAGCTTTAGGCAGGTGGAACTTTGATCTTTTCCTGCTTGATCATTATTCTGAGCCTCTACATGAAATCAAGTAGAATAGTGTAAATCAATCAAAGACTCTATCCTTAGCAAAGACTAAAGTACTTGAATGAGAGATCCAATACACTCTTAACGATGGAAGTGGTGTAGTCTAGTTACACCGTTGACTTCTTATGACCACTACCAAAGTAACTGATAGAAAAGAAAATATTAAAATACTAGATACCTTTACCTGGCACGTGATGCGCCATACAAAACCAACAGAAGTTGGGGAAAACCATGAACGGTAATAAATACAGAAGTTGCGGTCAATAAGGTAGGGATCATCAAAACACCAAACCATCCAATGTAAAGACGGTTTTCAGTGCTGGTTATCCAGTTACAGAAGCGACCCCATAGGCTTTCGCTTTCGCGTCTCTCTAAAATTGCAGTCATGGTAAAATCTTGGTTTAATCGTAACTAAGTACCAAAGGAGGTTAATACGACGACTAGACGTGGAACTAGTCATAATGTGAAGGACAATGCTGTATTAAATTTAAAAGCTAAACTCCCAAAACTGTGCCATTTTGAAGTATCCAAAATTGGGCTTTCACGCCCCGAATTTTCACGAACCCAGGGTGAGTGTAACGAAACTAAAAGAAAATAAAATAAAGGATAATCTAACGGATTCAACCCAACTTACATTCATTTTATTCAATGTACATCCATGTAAAGCACAGTCAATAAAAATATTCAACATGTCATTCGGGCTTAAGCCCTACATCACAAAATATGCCCCTACGGGCCAGATATCCTCCTAAGCTCATATCTCATCCACTCTGCAAGACTTCCTCAAGTCTCAAGTGCCGGGAGCGTCATCTATAATGTGTTCTCCCACGAATGGGTCAGCTCAACTGCTAGTATAATATAATGCTAATGCAAGGAACAAAATTAAGGGCGTGGCATGTGCAAGTGTACATTTATGTCTATATGTCATTCGATATCATCATACAATGCACTAACAATAATCTACATGTCATCCAACTCATTAACGTAACTTAAGGCGTGGCATAGTGCAAGTGTACATTTATCTCTACATGCATTCTAAATCATCCATGCAATGTGATAACAATAATCCACATGCCTTCTAAATTATCCATGCAATGTAATGACAATGCCCATGAAACACCCACACAACTCTATGCCACAACCATGTCAACTCTATGCCATCATGTCAACTCAATGCCATACATCATGCCTCATTTTCAGAACACATTCGATGGAACCTGAGTGCCAATACTATGTCTCATTTTCAGAACACATCCGATGGAAGCTGAGTACCATGTCTCGTTTTCGGAACACATTTGATGGAAGCTGAGTACCATGTCTCGTTTTCGGAACACATCCGATGGAAGCTGAGTACCATGTATGCACGACACCAAGTGCCCAACCCACACTATGCTTTCAATGAATCACACCATGCCAATAAGCCTTGATTCCATAATGCACTAATACAATCCCAATGAAACACTTCCTTCCAACACATGAATATATTTCGAATAATCCATTCCACTTAAAGCAACCACAACATCTAAATTATAAAACCTCTTTCACATGAAAGTATATACTATATGATCAACTGTAAATACATACTCAAGTCATGTGTTCACAATTTGAACAACTCTCCAAAAAAAAAAAAAACATAAATCACGTACAACACCAACACATAGGACAAATCATATCTTTACAGGGCAACGAGGAGCATATAAGCAAAGCATCTTATCCACACATGAAGCATGCTTTAGACGACGTATTACACAATAACATTTCGATCTCGAAATCCTTTCATCAAGTGTACATGCTATACATAGTCCATTTAAACGCATGCTTTAAGTTGCATATGTCATAATTTCAACAATTCTCGAAGAATATAATTCACACATTTTGCTAACATATGCGATATACATATAGTCATGATCCACATTATCACTTACCCAAACTTTCAAAAAGATAATAAGAAACCATGCGCATATAACCAATCAAACAAACATGTAAATCATCAAGTCAACATGGCAATGTATTCTTAACTTAATCCTATTCCTTACTTAGCATAATATATCATACCTGATGGGTTGGTCTCAACCCTAAGAAATCGTACTCGTGGTATAACTGAACTACAGTGAAAATGCAGAAGGTCAGACCACCTTCTCCTTGCCTTTCCGCGTTCCTAAAATCATGAAATACAACTGAGTTCAATTGCTACTTGAATTATGCTATTCATCAAATTTTATGTCTTTATTTTATGAGTTCCTAATTTACCAAATTAAACTCTACTGCTGAGTTCGGAACGTCAAAGAAAATTGGTTTGGGCCTTCGCGAAATTTAATTTGGACATCCGAGCCAAAAGGGCAAAACGGTCATTTTGCACTTTCAGGGGTCCTCACATCCCGAGACCTCTTTTCGCAAATCAGACCAGATGTTTGAGTCCGAAATGTTTGAGATAATAAAAATTCAATATTTGTTCACTTTAATCAAAGTTTGTTTGATTTCCTTGTAACTTAGGGGCGTTTTGATAATTTTTAAGGTTCCTACGGATCTCGTGTCACGGACCTCACCGTTGGTCTTAGGAGGTCCAAGATAGTCAGAATACATATATGACTTGTCTAAACTGGGTTCCGGGCCATTTCGGGTTATTTAATTTAATTAAAACAATTTAATTAAATTAATTCATAAAGTATAACATATATATATATATATATTTGGTACAAAATGAGACACGAGATTGTCCTGTCTCTCCTTGGTCACACGCGCTCATTTCACACGTTCCACCTGGGTTCGACTCGCGGCAGCTGCACCCCCACCCCTTTTTCTTTCTTTTTCTTTTCATTCTTTTTCTCTGTTGGGCCCAATGACTTCCAATTTAAAACAGGCCCAATTTCCCTTTTTTTTTTTTTTAATTTAAGACCGACCAGCCCAAAACTGTTTTAAAACAAAGCAGGCCCAAATCTTTTAAACAAGACAGGCCCAACGCCCCTCATCCCTAACGCCCCACGACATTCCGGCTGGCCTCCAGTCTTCTCCGGTCATCGTCTCCGACCATGTCGCCGGAGACTACAAAATCTTCCTCCCATTTTTCTTAAGATTCTAACATCCATTTTTCATGATTTTCACACTAGGCTCTTCCTAGGAACCTCAAGAATCCATTTAACACTATTTTAAGCTTCAAAAACCAAATGGAAACTCGTGGGACTTTTGTAAACCCTAGTCATCCGCAACCTGCAAATGGGAGTTTCTAGCTTGTTTCTCGACCAAATCAGTTGGTTTTTGTTTTGTTGTGACCCCATGAGGATCTAGTTTTGGTTCTTATAGGCCAAATGAGCTCTCACCTCGGTTGATTTTTCTGAGTAGTTCTTGAGCTCCAACAATGGTGGCTTGTGGGTCTTTAGATTCTGGACTGTTCTAGGGTTCAAGGTTTCACTCCTATTTAAGATGACAACCCCCAAATGCCATGCATGCATACAGAAATCTTAAAATAACTCACAAGTATACTAAACTTGTAGAGATTTGAAAAATGAGGAAAATTTTTTTGTTTTGCCGGTAGAACATTTTGCATGCATGGTTTTGTCGGTAAAAGCCGGTTTTGTTGGTAAAGCATATATAGGCATGATTTCACCGTTTGACATGTTTAGAAGCATATTTGGAATGTGTTATAGAAGAGAAATATGCTTATAATATTGTGAGGTAACTGCTGTACGAATTTCAG
Organism: Nyssa sinensis; assembly: GCA_008638375.1. Lineage (NCBI taxonomy): Eukaryota > Viridiplantae > Streptophyta > Magnoliopsida > Cornales > Nyssaceae > Nyssa > Nyssa sinensis. The sequence goes on along the minus strand of CM018032.1, from coordinate 20,606,709 downwards.
CAAAAACGGAAACAGTTTCTGAAATTGGACAAAAAGGGCACTCGGGGTGACCCGGGTGGAAACGGCCAAAAACCGACCTCAAACGAAAATGCTTCCTTCTAAAAATTTTCATTTAACATAATATTATGAACATTAGCTCAATATGAAATTTTGAATTGAAGTGATTAGGAACGGGTTGTAGAGTAACGGTTTCTGGGCTCATTAAGGGAAAAATGGTCATTTACCCTTAACCCTTTGGTCCCTCACTATAAATAGGACACTTAGACACACATTTATACAAAATTCATTCTATATATGCAGCAGGTCACGTTCTTGAGAGAGAGAGAGAAAAGCCCTAGATTCTTCAACTTTCAAGCTGCCGAAACACACCTTTCGAGCAGGATTTTGGCCAAACTTCCTTCTGAGAAGTTGTTCGTCTCCACAAGTACTATATTTTCACCAACAAGTTTGGCATTCCAGCAAACACAGCCACCGAATTTTAAGAAAAACTGATTTTAGGTATGATTTCTTGCTAAGGTAGGAATAGATTTAGTTTTTCCTACCTTATTACATGTTGATTGACTGCTTTAGATGTTTATTTCATGTTAGGAAGTTATCTAAGAGGTGTTATGTAGAGATCTGAAAAAAATGCGAGGAAAATTTTTCAGTTTTGCCGGTAGGATATTTGGCATACACGGTTTTGTCGGTCAAGCCCGGTTTTGCCGGTAAAGCATCTAAATGCGTCAGTTCACCTATTTGACATGTTTAAAGGTATATTTGGAGTGTGTCATAGAATAGAAATATGCTTAGAATATTGTGAGGTAGCTACTGTTCAAATTTTAGCTAAAGCGGAAACCGTTTCAAAATTGGACAAAAAGGGCGTTCGGGTGGCCCGGGTGGAACGGGCCTAAAACGACCTCAAATGAAAATATTTTCTTCTAAGAGTTTTCATTTAAAATAATTTTATGAACATTGGTTAAAACAAAATTTTGAATTGAAGCGTTTAGGAATGGGTTGTAGAGTAACGAGGTTTCGGTCTCATTAAGGGCAAAATGGTCATTTGCCCTTAGCCCCTTGTCCACCACTATATATACAGCCACCTTAGACCATTTTTATCATAAATTGGGTCTGCAATTACAGAATTCACGTTCTTATAAAGAGAGAGTGAGAAAAGCCCTAGAAATTCAAGAATTCAAGCTGCCGAAACACCTATTTCGAGTGGGATTTTGGCCAAACTTTCTTCTGGAAAGTTGTTCGTCTCCATGAGTAATATATCCTCACCAAACAGTTTGGATATCCAGAAAATACAGCTTCTACAGTTTGTGAAAAATTGATTTTAGGTATGGTTTCTTGCTAAGCTAGGAATAGATTTAGTTTTTCTTGCTTTGCTACATGTTGATTGAGCTGTATAGATGTTTAATTAATGCTAGGAAGCCACCTAGGTGGTGTTGAATTGAAATACCTAGAGTTGGAAATTTGGGGCTTTATGTATTCTTTGGTTTATTTGATGTTTTGTTGCTATGAAGATAACTTATCTTGTCTTTGTATTTGATTGCTATATTTGGTATGTCTTTATGTGATATTTACTTGACATCTTGGAGGGGAATTAGTTGTGTAATGTATTAGTCTTGCATGGAATGTTAGTGACTTTGTGAAATTCTTGTTGGTTGGTGAAATTGTGATATTGTGGCTTGAGAAATGTGTTAAGGTGTATGGTTATGACCTATGTTATGTGAAGAAATTTATGGGAATTTAAAGTTATGAATTATGTGGGGTTTAAATGCATGACTTGAAAAAGGACACACTATGTGTTTGATGAAATGACTCACTGAACTTGCATAATGGAATCATGGCATTTGGCATAGTGTGATTCCTTGGAAGCATAGTGTGAGTTGGGCATTTGGTGTTGTGCATACTTGGTTACTCATGTCCTTCGGGGAAGGTCCGTAAAATGAGACATACTTGGTCACTCATGTCCTTCGGGGAAGGTCCGTAAAATGAGACATACTTGGTTACTCATGTCCTTCGAGGAAGGTCCGTAAAATGAGACATACTTGGTTACTCATGTCTTTCGGGGTTACTCATATCCTTCGGGAAAGGTCCGTAAAATGAGACATACTTGGTTACTCATGTCCTTCGGGGAAGGTCCGTAAAATGAGACATACTTGGTTACTCATGTCCTTCGGGGAAGGTCCGTAAAATGAGGCATACTTGGTTACTCATGTCCTTCGGGGAAGGTCCGTAAAATGAGGCATGGACATGGCATGGAGTTGACATGGCATGGAGTTGACATGGCATGGAGTTGACATGGGTGTGGCATAGAGTTTGCATGTGTGAGTCATGCATAGTGTATTTGCATTGCATTAAAAAAAAAACGGGAAGGAAAATTATATCTTGAAATTGTACACTTGCACATGCCACGTCCTAAATTTGTTGCTAGTATTAGTGAGTTATCATACCAGCAGTTGAGCTGACCCATTCGTGGCAATACATTTCAGATGAGGCACCAGCTGCTTGAGACTTCTTTGAGTGTTGAAGAAAAAGGAAAGAAATGGATTTTGTAGAAGATTTGACCTTTGGGGGCATGTTTTGAATGTATGGGCATAAGCCCATTTTGTTGTATTTTATATTTAAACTTATGTAAATTGTAAACCTTAGGCCTTGGGCCATTTTAAAAAAAATGTATGAGTTGGAACTCAATGAATGTATGATGTTTGATTTAAATGTATACTAGAGGTTACTTGATATTCGGGAGTTAAATATGCATTAAATGGAAGTGTTAGAAAATAGTGGACGCATGTTTAAGAGTTGATGGATTTTGATGCAATTATACCCATATATGTTGTGATTATTAGGTGATGAAAAAACTTGGAAAAAACAAAGGAGACTATGTCGAATTTTTGGTAGAATCAAAGTGGGAAATAGGTGTGTAAATGACTTTTTAAAAGGAGTGGAAAAAAATGCGTAAAATGGGGGCTTAGAAGCTAGGGAATTTGGGCTAAAAGTGGGAAGAAAAGAGGGTTTAAAAGACTTGAAAAAAATTAAAAAATGGGAAAAGTAGGTTGCAGCCATGAACAGTAAATTTTCAGAAATCAGAAAATCAGCTCTCTGTTGGAACAGTAAAACAACCAGAAAACAGCCCAGTAGCCGCAGCCTGTCGCGCGCCCCAACGCGCGCGCGCATGCGCGCCGCGCCTTGCGCGCACCCCACGCCCTGCCGCGCGCCTGTGCCCTTGCGCCCTGCGGGCGCGTGGCCTGCCCCCTGCGCGCGCGTGGCCTGCCCCCATTCGCGCCTTCTGCTGCCCATGCGCGCGCCCACTGCTGCCTTGCATGCTGCCACCTGCTGTCCAACCCATGGGCAGCCATTGTTTTGGCCATGTTGTAACCTATCTTCCAAGGGCATTTTGAGGCCATTAAACAATAATTTTGACCCAAACTTTTGAGTTCATTTTAGACCATTTTAGGCCATTATACCAAGCCAAGTTGGGGCAATTTATGGGACACTTTTTAAGCATAAATCAAGGCCATGTTTGGCCATTTATTTGGACCACTTCTTGGACTATACCTTAGGGTATTTTGAGCCCTTTTTGGGCGACCATTACAGGGCACTTTGAGAAAGGTTTTGAGAACATTTTGAGAACCGTTTTTAAATATGATTTAAAGTATTTGGGCATTAATTGAGAGGAATACTTGAGCTATGTTGAGGAACGATTTGAGTTATATTGAATGCCGAATCTTTACTTAAATTGTTGGGAGAAACTTGAGGAATGATGATGGGGATTTAATTTAAATTTAATTCATTGTCATTTATTTATTCCTTTTCTTTCATTCAGTCGCTCCCCGGGTTCGTGGAAATCCGGGGCGTGACATGTTACTTTGAAGGACTTAGAGTTAGAAATTTGGGGCTTTATGTATTCTTTGGTTTAGTTGATATTTTGTTGCCATGAGGATGACTTATCTTGTCTTTGTATTTGATTGCTATATTTGATGTGTATTTATGTGATATTTACTTGACATCTTGGAAGGGAATTGGTTGTGTAATGTATTAGTCTTTTATGTGATGTTATTGACTTTATGAAATTCTTTGTGGTTGGTGAAATTGTGATATTGTGGCTTGAGAAATGTGTTAAGGTGTATGGTTATGACCTATGTTATGTGAAGCAATTTATGGGAATTTAAAGTTATGAATTATGTGGGATTTAAGGTATGACTTAAAAAGGGAACACCATGTGTTTGATCATTTGTCACATTGAATTTGCATGATGAAATCATGGCATGTTGGCATAGTGTGATTCCTTAGAAACATGGTGTGGGTCAACATACGGTGCTGGATATTATGAGGGTGTAGATCCTGTGGTGAAAAACTTAAAATTGGCCATTAGGTACTCGCATGCCTACGGGATCCGGACTGTAAAGCGAGGCATATATTGGTACTTGCATGCCAACGGGGAAGAACCGTGAAGCGAGACATGGGTGGCATAGAGTTTGCATGTGTGAGTCATGCATAGTGTGTTTGCATTACATTAAACAATGGGAAGGGAAATTATATCTTGAAATTGTACACTTGCACATGTCATGTCCTAAATTTGTTGCTAGTATTAGTGAGTTATCATACTAGCAGTTGAGCTGACCCATTCGTGGGACATTATATTTCAGATGAGGCACCAGTTGCTTGAGACTTCCTTGAGTGTTGAAAAAAAAGGAAGGGAATGGATTTTGTGGAAGATTTGGCCCTTGGGGGCATGTTTTGAATGTATGGGCATAAGCCCAATTTGTTGTTTTTACTTTTGAAGAGATGTATGAACTCGAGCAAATTGTAACTTTAGGCCTTGGGCCATGTTGAAAATGTATGAGTTGGAACTCAATTATATAGATGTGTTGGAAATGGAGGATGTGGGTTTAATTTGATGGATTTGTGGCCACCGAATGAGGGTGGATTGTTGATGAATTTATGTTCATATATCTTGTGAAAAAAATAGGTGGGAAAACACTTAAAGAAACAAATGAAACTATGTCCAAATTTTGGTAGAATCAAGAGAGAAATAGGTGTGGAAATGACCGTTTAAAAAAAGTGAAAAAAATGTCACAATGGGGGTTTAGGAACCTTGAACAAGTGGGCTAAAAGTGTGAAGAAAAGAGGGTTTAAAAGACTTGAAAGAAAATTCAAAAATTGGAAAAATTGGTTAGAGCCATGAACAGTAACTTGAAAAATATCAGAAACTGCTCTTTGTGCTACAGTACTTTGAACAGTGCAGGAACCAGCCCCAGCCGCCGCAGCCCGCGCGCTGCTCTCGTGCTCGCGCACGCGCGCGTGCCTGCACACCGCACGCCCTGTGCCCCATGCCGTGCGCCTGTTGCTGCCCATGCGCGCGCCCACTGCTGCCTTGCATGCTGCCACCTGCTGTCCAACCCATGCATAGCCATTGTTTTGGCCATGTTATGACCTATCTTCCAAGCGTATTTTGAGGCCATTAAATCATAAGTTTGACCCAAACTTTTGAGTTCATTTTAGACCATTTTAGGCCATTATATAAAGCCAAGTTGGGGCAATTTATGGGACACTTTTTAGGCATAAATCAAGGCCATGTTTGGCCATTTACTTGGACCACTTTAGGTGAGATTTCTTGACCCATTTATGGACTATATCTTAGACTATCTTTGGGGTCATTTGAGACATCATTTTAGGGAAGTTTTTTTTTTTGGAGATACTTTAAGGCTATTTTAAGGGTCATTTTTAAATATGATTTAAATTGTTTGGGGCATTAATTGGAACAAGCATTTAAGTTTAATCTTGACCACTTCTTGGACTATACCTTAGGGTATTTTGAGCCCTTTTTGGGCAACCGTTACAGGACACTTTAAAAAAAAAAAAAGGTTTTGAGAACCGTTTTTAAATATGAGTTAAAGTATTTGGGCATTAATTGAGAGGAGTACTTGAGCTATGTTGAGGAACGATTTTGAGTTATATTGAATGTCAAATCTTTACTTCAATTGTTAGGAGAAACTTGAGGAATGATGATGGAGATTTCAATTAAATTTATCGAATTGTCATTCTTTTATTTTCTTTTATTTCGTTCAGTCACTCCTCGGGTTCGTAGAAATCCGGGGCGTGACAAAACTTTTAGAGAGAGAAAACTAGTAGGTTTTATACCTTTGCCTCTGCAGTGATGCCTTTCTCCTCCTCTTTCTGATATTTTTTTTCTCCCTTTTTCTTCTCAGAATCCCCTCTCTCTCTGATTCTTGATTTACTTCCCCTCTCTACTCAACGGATACCCAAGCATATACACATATACTCACACACCAACCCACAGGTAAGTCACTTCAGCCCCCCCTACTTTTGACTTTCCTTTTGTTCTAACCACTCTCTTCCCTGACAAGGCAGCTTTGCATTAAATGCAAAGTTGACTTGTGTAATATATATATATATATATATATATATATTATTCACTACACATACATACACACAACACATCAACCATGCATGCACATATATACACACACACGGTTGCACACACAGTAGATCTGATTTGCCCTTCATCTCACACTTATATGTATATATATACATACATATATATCATATGCATACATTGCATTTAAACACATATTTAGATGTATACACATACACATTTGAATAAAATACTAATAATAAGAATAATAATAATGATAATGATAATAATAATAATAATTTTTTTTTTCATTCCAAAAAAAAAATTTCTAAGTCTTCTTTACATGGGCGGGTTCCGACTCGAACTTGAAATTGACCCAATGACCGGCCCAACAATGTTCTTCTTCTCCAGCGATTCTCTGGCATCGACAACTGTCTCCGGTGGAATTCTAGCATCTTTTCAACGGGGTTCAAACCCCAATCTTATGAGGATTCCATTTATGGTTTCCAATTTTGGATTTGATGATCAATTGTTCTCGAAATAGGGATTTATAGTCGGGCTCCGGTGACGGCCTAACTTTCTGACGAAGTGTTCATTTCCTATTTTGTGGCTTTTTAGCCACTATTTTAGCCCCATTTTCACCTTACATGCCTCTGAAACCCTAGGGAACATTTTCCCGTACCTAAACCCCAATGAATCAAGCATTTTCACGTTGGTTTAATTTTCCCCCCTCTAATTGAAACTCATTGTTTTCTCAATGGTTTCTTAACCATTTTAAGTGATTCAAGTTGCTACATGTTCCATTTTTCATGCTCTTTTGAACTATGTAATTGGTTTGAAGCTTTAATCAAGTTTACACAAAAACTCCATTTTTCACCATTTCAGATTTTCTAGTTCTAGGGTTTCTTCCTAGTTTAACAAGGCTATTTTCATCTAATTTTCTTCATTTTCAATATCATATGCATGCATGCCATTAAAATCCCTTAAACACTAAGTTTTTGCATGGTTTTCTAAAGAGAGCAAACTTGAAGGGTTAGGGTTTTTATATTTAATGGCAGCCTCTCTCTATCTCTTTCCTTTTTGCTTGCTATTGATATTCTCAAGCTTTTTAGGGCTCGAGCAACACTGCATGCACAACCTCTTTTCTTTTCTCCTCTTCGTCTTATTCTTCTTCTTCTTCTTTTTCTTCTTCTCTACCTCACTCTCTCTCTCTCTACACGCACACGCACACGCACACACATGCACAATACACTCACACTATACACACATTACTCTTGGTCTAATTTACATTACAAAACACACACACACATGTCACATATTTATTCATATCATCATATATATATATATAATATATAGGGCTGATTAGGGCTAATGTGTTGCATGTCGTGAGGATGTGGTCCAATGGGGTGCTGACACCTCAATTTTGAGCATGCTGATTTGGAACTTATTAGGACATATATACATATCTTATGCATTATATAACATAAAAGTGCTTGTAGCCCAGTTGGTAATTTTTTGGGCTTTAAGTCTTTTCCTTATTTGGTCTAGGGTTTAAACCCTTTGGCCACCACTTTTGGCCTTATTTTTCCTCTTTTTCCCTCCTTGTGCCTTGTTTGGCATGTTGGGTGTGTTTCTTGAATTTTTGAGATTGCGTTTTAGTTGCCATAAAATCTCTTGGTATTCTCGCAATGTTTTTGATTCTTGCATGCTTCTTCTTCATGCCATTAATTTTATTTTCAACATGTCCCATTATGTTTGGTTTATGCCAAAAACATATTATTTTTACTAGAAAATTCTCGATTTACTTGTATTTCTTCGTTTTCGTAAATCAATATCTTATCGGGCTTCCATAGCCTTCATTGTCTTTCCTTGATGTATTTAAATGTATTTCAATTATTTTAAAAGTCCATCATAATTATTAGAATAATTCTGATTAAATGCGCTCTTTTTGTGCATTATGCTAAACTTGCTTAAGTGCACTTTGTGCACTAATTTATCACATTCACTTGTGTGTTACTCCTCGATTAACACTTGCCATACTTCTATCAAATCGTGGCCCTCGGCATGACATTGCATTCTCACATCGGTCGTCTCTAATTAATAATTGATTTATTTTCATCATTTATGCATTTGCTTCTGTATTTCGAGTCATTAGTCATATCCTGCATCACCCATAATTATTAAGGAAATTAACTTATGATAATTGTCGTTATTGTTAATTGCTTTGCTTAATTGGATCGGGGTGTTACACATACATACCTAAGTTCATGCTTTTAAATATTACTAAATATAATTCTCTGTCATGGTTTATACATAGATTAAGTCATTAATTGGAATAAGTTCAATTATAATGTTTTACAAAACATAGGGTCTAAACAACACTTCATGCCAAAATTCAAATTCATGCCACATTAATTTTCAAAAGAGGTATGGCCAAAAAGAGGTGCATCCAAGAATGCCTTCAAGTCATTGGCTCTACACCATTTCCTACATCTAGTAGGGGGTTAAATTAACGTCCCCGTAGAGGAATCTAATAAAAGGAGAAACTTAAGTAGTGCCATGTAGATGCATGTGCTCGTGTAGTGACAATTTATATATGACAATCAAATTCACACATTTATAATTCTCAATCTCAACTTTATAATTAATTCTTTAATAATCTCCACCCAAACAAGCATACACATATGTATTTGTCACGTAACACTCATAATATAATCCATTTATCAAGATTACACATCACAAACATGAAATATAACACATAGACACATTTTAGCAAATATATGATAGACATAACATATACTAGGGTTCATATATATAAAGAAATCAAGATCTACTCATCACGTAACCTTTAGTGAATGATCCAAAACACTTTGAACACAAAGAAGAACACAAGAAGGTAGAAAATAGGACCAATCGTACATAAGGACACAAGATTGGCATACTTCCATCATTTCTACCACCACAAAACTCAATAAACATGAATATCACTCCATGAGAAACATATATATCACACATCATGCACATTCACACTCTCATCTCATTTCATCTTTAGGTTAGAAACTCCTACCTCAAATCTCATAGATTTTGAAAACCCTAGTTGAAAACTTGTGATTTTCTCTTGATTCTTCATTGCCCTAGCTTGGAATCGCAGTAAAGAACACGTAGATGAGAAACCCTACCCTTAGTTTCTTAGATCTGGCCTTAGATCGAAGAGAGAATATAAAAATGGAGAGAAAAATGGCCTTGTGCCCAACTGTATAGAGAGAGAGAAAGAAAAAATAATAAAGAGAGAAAGTGTTGGAGAAAACCGAGCCTCTTAATGTAATGTTCTAGATAATTTTAATAATTAAATAAAATATTTAATAATTTTTTATTATGTGCTAATTAGTGATAACTAATATGGTGGATAATTTAGGACTTGACATGTTTAGTATTAGTGGTTCAAATTATGGCTAGATGATTTTTTTTTCTATGTTATCTATTTTATTTAATTGCTTTATTTTTTTTCTTATTTAATTTACTTCGTTATTCTTTATGTGAAAAAAGTACTAAGTATGAAAGTGGTGTGTGTGTGGCTATACAAAGAATAACTAAAGGAGGGTCATGGGTATATTTAACAAGGCTGACTAAGAAGTGGGCTTGGAGAAAAAGAATGGTGATTGGTAATCACCTTGACCAAACGATAGGGATATGTGAAATAAGTGGTTGGTGTGTTGACATTTAATTGGTTAATGCATGTGGACAAAAAAAAAAAAAAAAAAACTACCGTAACGCAGCTTTGAAAGCTTCTCAACTAACATGGATATTTATATATATATTGATGCTGCACTTTTCGACTCGCAATAAGTATGGGCTCCGTGACCTGTAGAACACTCAGAAAGATGATCAGAGGACCACCAGATTGGCTCCGGCGGTAGCCGCTTCGATGCTTAAGTAAGTAAAAGGAATTGAAAGACTGTATTGAAAGCCAAAGAATGAGCATGAAAATAAAGCGTACCTTTAGGGTTTAATTTATAGACCGTGGCCTTCCTAAGTTGATTGGGATTCAGAGCCATGAATGTAGGAATTTGATCATCGGAGATTGCAGTTACCTTGTGGAGTATTGCATAGAGATAACCATAGATGGTAGTTTCCTTGTTGAATATTGTTTCCTTGTTGAAGACTGTTTCCTTGTTGAAGATTGTCTCCGTGTTGAGCATTGCTTCCTTATTCCCTGCTCGGCATCCGCTAAGGCGGTGACGAGGTCTGGAGTGTTGGTCTGGATCCTGTAATTAACTCTGACATCCTTATCCAGATATTATGTGCTCTAGAGGCATATGTTTGGCCACTTCCGACCTTTTGTGCTGATCTGGATGCTCAAGCGCTTAGCCTTTAGTTGAGCGAGAGCTGAGTTAGCCGAGCATGAGTTGGATTCATAATCATATATGTCAAGTGCTGATTGGAGTGCTCTTTTATGGTATATCATATATATATATATATATTAATCATTCTGTGGAGGCATTAAATGAGGAGCAATCTTATGTTCCAAGAGTTTCCATACCAATAACAAGTCTTAGAGTGAGAGTTTGTTGATATAGCCTAGTGCTGCTATATGCAGGTAAGAGGCCAGACGTGTAGGGAGAAAGAGTGTGAGAAAAAAAAAAAAGGGAAAAGAGGGCCTGTCGTGTGTAGCTTAGAAGCTGCACCACACATGCTTAAAGTTGCATCATGCAACATATAAAAAAAAACTGTATTATAGAAGCTGTTATGCGTAGCAGAGCTGCCACAACATGTAGCAAAAATAAATAAATAAATAAAAATAAAATAAATAATTAATAATAATAATATTAATAAACAATACATACAGAGATTGACTAGGTCAATAAAGTAAAAGGAAATGGTTAGCTTTCCTTTAAAAGATTCACTGATCTTTACATATTTCTATGTGATTCTTAGAGTAGATTGAGTGAAATAATAGGAAGAAATAGATTTGTATATATATATATATATATATATATTAAGAACCCTATTCAAATCTAGAATCCGTTCTCATTCTTGACAACCATAAACTCCCAAGTCTCTCTTTATTTTTCTTTCTTCTTCCATTAAGACCTCTCTTAAACATTAGAAGAAATTCCATTTAGAAATACGACCTCATTTTGTAGGTCTTGGGTGGTAGATTATCTCAAGGAGATAAGGAGACTTTTTTTCCATCAATCTAAAAGATAGGGGTTTCTAACTTAAGGTTGAAAATGAAATGTCTATAACATTATTTTTTATTGTTCATAATTTTATTTACACTTGTTAATATTAGAAATATTTGATATGCTCCACATTTCATAAGTGACATATCATCTTGATATATTTCATGTCATTATTGTTTTGTCTTTCACAATAGATTCAAAATACATGACGTTGAGTGCATGATAATTATTCTTATATGTTGATTAAATGATCACAAATATTGAAGCAAACTTATTGACTATTTACTAGATGCTAATATAAATTCCTTGATTATTTCAACTTGATGTTTAGTTACTGATTTTATTTTTAATTTTATTTTGATAATATATCTTGTGGAAACACTTGTTAGGATACATTGAATTTGATTATTAGTGAGATGTTTGGTGTGTTGACATAAATGTTTGGTGAATTGATAATCTAATATAATTAATGTCTATGACCCAGAAATACATTATATTGGGATTGTGTCTCCTTTCGGCCTTATCTGTAAAGCTGCACGTGAGGTTACCTTGGTCCACGGATGATTTGATACTATGGGTTTGTATTGTGTCGATATAAGGGTTGATCTTCAATTTTTAGTAGTAACTTGGTCAGTAGTAAGATGACTTGGTAACTAAAGAAACAAATAAAGGTTTGAGAAGGGAAATTTGTATATGCTTGTGGTGACTTTATGACAGCTTCTTGTAATTTGATATAAATTATATTTTTATTTAATGCTAATAAATTATGTGTATGTGTATATTAGAATGGACATGTTAAATATCATTACATTAGCACAAGCATCTGCTCTCACCATTCACATTTTCCCTTTTGTTAGATTTTCCTACGGGCAAGGTTGGAGCCAGGATTGTTTATATGAGGGGGCCAAACTAATAAAATATTATTATTATTATTATTATTATTATTATTATGAGAATTTGAAACACTGTAGTTATAAATAAATACCAAAAAGATTCACAAATTTGATATCAAAGTGGTGCCATGTGATAGAGAGTATAAATCAACTATTATCCAAAATTTTCAATGTAGATAACCAAATAATTTGCAAGATAAGGTCAAGAGATAAAATTAGAAGAATTCCTTTGGTAAGAGACAAGTTACTACCAAAGAAAGTAGGTTAGACTCTTAAAAATCACTATCCATGATATATTTACATTGCAACTCTAGTGCATTTTCAAATAAACAAATCAAAACATAAACTCTTACAAAAATTGAAAACCACGAAACCAAACCCAAGCAATATTAAAAAATTACTTTAATAAAATTATAAAGGAAAAGAAAAATAGAAGAGAGAAATGTAAACACACTTTGAGAGATTTCAAGAATCAAAGGAAAAAGAATGAATTTCATACTCTTTTCTGTAACTTTGTTTAGAGATTGATGGAAAAAGGGTAGGTAGGAAAATAGACAAAAGAAACATAGAGAATGGGGCGATTTGAAACTTTAAACCAAAATGATAGTAGTCACGAGCCGCGACCCGGTCTATGCAGATTACGGGGATACAACTGCCACCTTTCAACTGGGGGTTCGACGGGTGAACCAAAAACGAGGGTGCCGGACGGCGGTACGACCATGAATTTATTTTGCAGAAATGTGAAATCTTTTTCTTTTTGCACATCCGTTCGGAACTACCGCTCTTCAGAACGGTACAAATAACATACATACAAAGGTTGCTAAAATTTTAAATGTTATAAATATTACATGTCTGTTGTCCTTAGGGACTTAATTACATAATTGTCCAAAATACATTGCTACAAAAGGTTGACCAACTATGGATTCTAACATTCCCAAAAATTGCTAATTTAAGTACGGAGCTCCTTACGCCCTTCCTTAGTACGAACAAGGCTCCCAACCATCTTCATTACCTAAAAGAGTCTTGGGTAACAAATTCATGTGAGCTTTATGAAACGGTCGTGAGTAATTCCAGTACCTTGTCATAGATTTTCAATTGGTAGTGGGTTAAATACAATAGGTTTACGAAACAGTCACTACCAATTGATCGTACATTTCAAATACAGAATACAAGAATCTTAAAACAGATAGCATGAAGCATTCAAGGCATTCAGGCTAGGCACTTATTTGATCAATATAGGATACAAGAATCTTCAAAACATGAAACGTGATGCATTCAAGGCATTCGAGTAAAATAATTATTTCATGTATACAGAGTACATGAATTTTCAAAAACATGTAACACAAAACATTTTAAAGCAATCGAGTAGAACATTTAATATACAACAGAAAACTTGTGAACATGTACAGAATGGCTGTCACGCCTCGAATTCCTGCGAACCCGAGGCGCAAGTAACGAGACTAAAAGAAAATAAAATAAAGGACAATCTAACGGATTCAATTCAAACTTACATTCATTTCCTTACTTAGTACAATATATTATACTTGATGGGTTGGTCTCAACCCTAAAAAAATCGTGCTCGATGTGTAGCTGAACAAAATGATGAGAATGTCAGAGGTCAGACTGTTCTTTCCTGTGCAGTCAGAGTCCCTAAAATCATAAAATACAACTTAGTCTATTGCTATTTAAATTATGTTATTCATCAAATTTTATGTCTTTATTTTATAAGTTTCTATTTTGTTAAAATAGACTCTACCATTGAGTCCGGAATGCCGAACAAGGTCGGTTTAGGCTTTCGCGGAATTCAATTTGGACATTTGTACTTAAAAGGGAAAAACGATCATTTTGCACTTCACGGGTTTCTAATTCTTGGGGCATCTCTTCATAATTCGGACTCTACCGTTGAGTTCAAAATATTCGAAATCATAAGAATCCACTATTCTTTTATTTTAATCAGGGTTCGTTTAACTAGTCTTTGAATTAGGGGCATTTTGGTAAATTTTAAGGTTCCTACGGGTCTTTTATTTTTCGGGACCTCGCCTCGCAAAATGGACCTCACCGTTGGGTTCAGAATGGCCGACACATAAGGAAAAAAACTAATGGTTTATTTAATTTGGACTCTAGGGTATTTCGTGATGTTTTAATTAATTAATTAAATTAAATATGTATTATATATATATATACATTTTAATTGCATAAATGGTTGGGTGTGAAATGGGTGGCACGTTGGCAGTGTGCCACCTCCCCAATCCACGCGTCCTGTGTTCAATTCCTGGCAATAGCAGTTTCCCACCCCTTTTTGATTCTTTTTGAAATTTAGTTACTCGATTATATATATATATATATATATATATATATCGATAACAGTGTATGACCACAAGGGCACGCGTGGGCTAGTGGTTAAGTCTTGGCCTCATGCGCGTGGGCGTGGGTTCGAATCCCAGGAGCTTCACCTTTCCTCTTTTCTTTTCTTTTCTTTTAAAGTTCTTTTTAACCCAATAGTCAGGCCTAACCCATGAGGCCCAAAGACTTAAAGAGCCCATTGGTTTTAAGAAAATAAGAGAGCCTAAGGACCTTTAAAAGGATAGGCCCAATTAGTTTAAATCAAAAACAGGCCCAACAAGTCTAAATAGGAACAGGCCTAAGGGTTTAAACAAAACAGGCCCAACTCATCAGGCCCAACCCTTAGCGCCGTTGCCTCAACTTCCCGGTCATCTTCTTCGGTGACTTGGCCAGCGTCAGTCACCAGAAAATCGTGCCCCTCACTGTTTTCTTATGTTTTTGTCGTGGGTCTTTAGATATTTTTATATCAAAACGATCCTAAAATCTCATGGAGTCTTTTGGAACCACTTTGGACCTCAAACACTCAAGCCCCTTCGGGACCCAGACCAGTTTTTTGGGCACCACCCAGATTCTGGCGAGTCATTTTCTCTATGATCCCTTTACTATTTTAATGCCAAACCTCCCCAAATATTTTCCTGTACTCAAGAGGATAGGTTCCTTATTATAAAACCTAAGTTTTAAACATAAAAAATGTGGGAACCGATTTATTCTTCCAACCTGCAACTCCCTTGTCCTAGGTCATTTTTAAAAACCTTTTCCCTTAATTCTTTTTGCAAAGATTTTTATTTTTCATGCTCAATATGGCCCTATGCTTCAAAATAACTAACTTTCTTTTAAAATAAATAAAAATAGAATATAAATCTCTCACCTGTTTTCTAGTTTCTCCAGTTGTTGTGTTCACCTCACTTTTCCGGGTTTCCTTCCTTGGCTCACAGCTTCTCTCTCAGTCTCCACTTTTTCCTTTGTGATTTCCTTTCTCTTTTGTATATTCTCTCTAACAACATACACATACACCTATACAAGCAAGTACGACTGCCCCTCTCTCTCTCTCTCTACTTTCTCTCTCTATTTTCCTGACTTCCCATTGTTTTAACTTCTTTTTCTTTCGGCTCTTTTCAGAATGCATTAAATGCATGGCTTGTGTGCATGGTTTTCTATATGTGTGTGTGTGTGTATATATATATATATATATATATATTATATCACACATACACACACAGTGGTACACTGCCGCACACATTCACACACCTACCCAGCTGCACGTTCTTCTGACTTTCTTCTTTCTCCCTTCTTTTTTAGAATGCATTAAATGCATTGTTAGCTTTCCATATATATTCACACATATTATATTACACACATATATTTATATGCATACATTTCACTATATATACCTACACACACATAATACATATTTGAATTAAATAATAATAATAATAATAATAATAAAAAAAAAAAAAAAATTTCATCCCAAAAAAAACAAAAATTCTGGTTCTCTACAATGGCCATTTGGTGGCCAATGAAATGTTGAAATCATTTTCTTGTAAACAAGAGGATAAAATTCCCTTTCTTTTAAATAGGAGGGTATGACCCCTTTTCATTTTAAAAGTGGGGCCATTTTAGAAACCCTTTTTCATGTAAATGGGGGTTCAAAAACCTTCTACCATTAATCATGAAAATAGAACATATAAATCATGTTTAGAAAAATAAGGGACAAACCTTCTGCCATTTCTGAGCGTAACATCTTTTCACTTTTTAACGGAAGAATCTATTTCAAATCGGACCCTAAGCTTAATAGATCAATAGAGATATCTCATGCTTGGGGGATAAACCTTCTACCGGATATTTACAGAATTTTGAGTCTCGAAGGGGCTCAATAGTTATAGTGTTTATGCACCATTATCTTGCATTACTAGTTCGCAAACATGAGGCATTTAAAATAATTTCTTTACAAATAGATGCTATTCAAGAGCATTTAAACATCACCTCCAAGTCGATGCTTTTCAAGAACTTTTAAAACATAACTTTTCAAATGGATGCTTTTCAACAGCATTTGACAGAACTTTCATGAGTATTTTAACAAAACCTTCAAAACACTTGGAACATAAAATTTAGGAACATTTATAACCTTCAGAGTACTTAGTCACATCATTCAGGAATATTTAAAACATGGCTAGAATAAAAACATTTACTTTTAGAGGCATTAAATACAAATTCTGAATTTAACATAGACATGCTCGGATACACACTTACAAATAGTCAGTAATATAAACAAGCTAACTTGCATGTCAAGATAATATTTAAACTAGAAGCAATAAAACATTTGAATCATGAGTCATGTAAATACAAGAATTTTGAACTTAAAATTTTAGGAATCATGGAGTTAAAACCTCCACTTCAGGGTACATGATTACTCACATTGGTTCTTAGGGTTGGCACTACTAGTGTGCGTTTCCCTTTCCCTTATAGCTCCTAAAAATAATTTACGAAGAATCTACTTAATTGCACATTTAACTTAATTACCACCTATTTGGTGTTCTTAATTTATTCTTAGACCGAGTGAATCCTAATTTCCTAGTATATGCCTTATTTCCTTTAAATCGGACTATTCGTAGTCAAGTCAGACTCTTAGGAGTAATTTAATAAATGTACACTTTCACGTGTCTTATTTTTTAGTACTTAATTTTATAATATGGACCTCACCATTGGATTTGGAATATCGAAGAAAGTCAATTTAAACCCTCTCAGACTTTCATTTAGCTTCGGGCATCATTAAGGGTAAAATAGTAATTTTACATTTTATGTGCCTAAATTTTTGGAATCTTGTCTCATAAAACGGACACTTCCATTGGGTCCAATATCAAAAAAAGTTAAAATACACTATCCTTTTATTTTTGTTTAGGTATCGAGACATTTTATTATAATTAAATTAATTAAATTATTTAATTTAATATTATATATATAGGTATGTATTGTAAAGATCTGAAAAATTAGGATAAATTTTTGTTTTTACCGATAGGACACTATTCATATACTATTTGTCGCTAAGGCACTATACATGCATCATTTAGACATAAGTCATGTTTAAAAGTATAATTTGAGTATGCCATAGAAGGAAAATATGCTTATAATATTAAAATACACATCCTATGAGAATTTGAGCCTAATTGGAGATAGTTTGAAAAATAGACAAAAAATGGCATCCTAGGTGGACCTGGCCGCACCCGCCAATAGGCGAAAATAAATTTTTTGAAAAAATTATCATTTAAAATAATTTGAAAAACTTTGGTTAAAGTAGAATGTCAAATTGAGGAATTTTGGGATACGTTGTAGTGTAACGGGGTTCTGCGGCTCATTAAGGGCAAAATGGTCTTTTCATCCCTTGACCCCTTTAGTATAAGTAACACTCTTGGGATATAAAATCTTTAGAAAATTCTGGAGATGTTATAGCAAGTCGTGCATGGAGAGAAAGCATGAAGAAAACCTAGGTCCTTCAACTTTCTACCTTCTAAAACTCATCTCTAGCCTTGGAATTTCACAAGGCTTCCTTCTAGGAAGTTGTTCTCCATCTCAAGGGCTACGATCATACTGATTGGTTTGGCGTTGAAGTGAACACAACTCCTTAGGGTTGAGAAAAACCCTTCTAGATATGATATTTTGCTAAGTAAAGAATAGAGTTAAGTTTAGGAATATTTTTATAAGTTGATTGTATGACTTATATGCTTATTTGTTGTTAGAAAACCACCTAGCATATAGTTACTTTGAAAACCTAGGGTTGGTACCTTGTGTACTTATGTATTCTTTGGGAATTTAGTGAAATGATGAACATGTAACATGATTATATGTATTATTCATTGTATTCTAGCTTATGTTCATGTAGACAAAGTCATGTAGTTTGAAAGTTATATTTTTCTCAATGTATTGGTACTTTGTGTATTTGTGTAATCTTTGAGAATTTTGTAAGGTTGTAAATATGTAACATGATTATATGTCTAATTGATTAGATTATATGCTATGTTCATGTAGTGTCACGCCCCGAATTTTTACAAACCCGGGGGTGAGTGAAAATCAATTAAAAAGACATTAATAAATGATAATTAAATAGATTTGATTGATTACTCATCCATTTTCCCATGTTTCCAAAAATAAAAATGAAAAGTCGTTAACTAGACTCACCCAAGATAAGTCCCAAATGGTAGTCAAATATCTCCTCAATTAATGGCCAAAATTAGTCTAGGTCATGTTCAAGTGTAGCCTTTAAGATAGCCCCAAAATGTCTTTAAATATGCCTTGGAATAGTGACCCCAAATGGACCCTAAAATTTCCTAAAGGATAAGCCAAGAATAGGTCAAAAAGTCTACCAAAAATGGTCCAAGGAAGTGGCCGAACATGGCCTATAAGAGTGGCCGAACATGGCCCCAAAAGGTGGCCAACCATGGCCCAAAAGGGTGGCAAAAAATGGCCCAAAATGGTGGCCAAACATGGCCTAAAGGTTGGCCAAACATGGATTAATAGGGTGCCCAAACATGGTCTAAAAAAGTGCCTAAACATGGCTAAAAAATGTACCCAAAGGGGCAGGTGTCAGGGGTTGGTGTCATGACAAGGCAGCAGGGCAGCAGCAGGCGCGCGCTTAGATAGGCAGCAGCTCGCAGGCACATGGCTAGGCGGCAGGGCATGTTAGGCTTGTCCAAGATCTGATTTTTTAAGGTTTACTGTAGCTAGCTACAAGCTGATTTTTCCTATTTCTGAATTTTCCTTCAAAGTGCTACAGCTGATTTTTCTAAGTTTTGGCCTATTTCCTCAAGGCTTTTAACCCCCACTTTGTGGCCCCTTTTTCCTACTTATTCATGGGCATTTTACCTACCTAATGACTCTTTTAATTTCACAAAATTTTGGCATATTTTCTTTGTTTTCTTAGCATTTTTTCACATAATATTTTGCAACGGTTCATATATGTAAACACATCACAATCCATCCTCACTCGATAGCCATAATTCATGGAAATTAAATATACATTCATTTCTTTCAACATATGTATATGTAAGGCACATTAAACAAACATATCCCACATGTCATTTGGGCTTAAGCCCTTACATTACAAATTGGCCCAAGGCCTATAGTTCACTATTCTTTCAAATTAAAACGCAAGTCTTTTGGGCTTCTGCCCATACATATAAAATATGCCCCAAGGGCCAAATATACTTACAAGTTCTTTTCCTCTCCTTCCTTCAAGACTTCATCAAGTCTTAAGTACCGGGAGACTCATTTGTAATATGATATCCCACGAGGGGTCAGCTCAACTGCTGGTATGACATAGTGCTAATGCAAGGAACAAGATTTAAGGCGTGGCATGTGCAAGTGTACATTTAGAAGCTATAACCCTCCAATCCCCCAATGCTATGCAATATCAATATGCATGACACATCCATGCAACTCTATGCCACACCCATGGCTTACTTCACGGCCCTTCCCTGTAATGACCTCAAAAATTTTTTTTTATATATAAAAATTTTGTGGTTATTATTATTATTATTTATTATTGTTATTATTAAAAATGTGAAATTAATGTAATGTGTATATTATTATGGAATGCATGGGTGTTATGTATATGTAGCATGTATATATGTGTGGGATATTATAGGTATGTATATGTGTAGAATAATGTATGTACATGTGTATGTGGATATGTATATGTATATATATATATATATATAAAGCAGTGCACTATGTTTGTGTGTGTGTGTGCAACAGATCTGGTGTGTGTGTGTGTGATGTCGTGTAAGTGTGTGTGTGTCTAGTGTGTGTGTAATGAGTGGTGTATATATATATATATAGGTATATATAGGGCAGCTTTGCATTTAATGCAAAGCTGCATTGGGGAAGAGCATGGGTGGCTGAGCAGAGGGAAAGAAGTCAAGGAAAGGGGCTGGTGGTGGGAGACGTGTGGGAGTTGGTGTGTTAGTGTATATATGTTGGTCTCGGTTGGGAGAAGAGAAGGAAAAGAAAAACAGAAAGCGAGAGAGAGATAGAGAGTTCTGGAAAGAAGGAGTCTTGGAGCTTGATTCAAGCTTGGAACCAGAAAGTGGAGGAGGTGCACAGCTAGAGAGAGAAACCCAAGAAAAACCGTAACTGACCCAGTTCTGTTTTAATTTTTTTTTAAAGCATGATAATTAATTTGATGTATAGGATCATAAAGAGCATGTTGTAAGGATTATTTTGCAAAAAGAATGAACGAAAACGATTAAGAAATGAGAGAGAAACATTGAGTTGCAGGTCACGTAGGATAATCGGTTGGGTGGGATTTTTGGTTTAAAAACTTGGTTTTGGGAATGAGAAATTGTTCCTCCATAGTGCAGAAACACTTTAGGGTAAGAATGGAGGTTAAACCGTGACCAAAGAGTCACGAAAATGAAAGAATAGGGTCGGCTGGAGTGTTGACCGGAATCTTTGAGCCCTATTTCATGAAAATCTAGTGGCTTAGATCCAAAACTAACCTTAGATATGGAATCTACGTGAAAAACTGAAGAGAACCACATTCAGAAACCATGAAAATCTCACCAGAAAAATGTCGTCGGCGTCGGAGAAGGCGCCGGAACCCTATTGGTGTCTCGCCGGAAAAACGGGGAAGAAGGGGGACTGTACGGGTCGGGTCCGGGTCCGGTTCGGGTTCGGGTCGGGCTTGGGCGATCCGCCCCTGCCACGTGTCGCCCTGTGGTTTTAAATTAAAATGGGAATGGGACTGTTTGGTTACGGGTGTAATAAATTGAAAATTGAAATTGAAACAGGAACAGGGATATCCTATCCCTGTTCTGGACTAATCCCTGTTTGGGTAACCGAATTGAGAATAGGAGAAATTGAAATTTACAAATTTAACTCTGAACTTTTGGAAATTAAACTTGACCCCAGAACTTTAGGAAAATTACAATCTGACCCCCCAACTGTTGATAATTATGTTTTGACCCATCCTGAATAAAATATTAATAAAATATTAAATTACTTTAATTAATTAAATTAATTTAATTATTTAAATATTCTAAAATAATCCGAAGTCCAAATGGGACAAGTCATTAGTGTATTTTGACTATCTCGACCATTCTGAGACCAATGGTGAGGCCCATTTTACGAGACGGGGTCCCGAAAAATAAAAGACCCGTAGTAACCTTTAAAATTACCAAAATGCCCCTAAATTGAAGAACAGTCAAACGAACTCCGAATTAAGTAAACAAATAGTGAAAATTTATTATCTCCAGCATTCCAGACTCAACCGTGGAGTCCGATTTGTGAAAAGAGGTCACAAAATGTAAGGACCCGTGAAAAGTGCAAAATGATTGTTTTACCCTTTTGAACCCAGATGTCCGAATTGAGTTCTACGAAAACCTAATCTTATTTTCTTCGACGTCCTGGACTCAATAGCAGAGTTTAATTTAGCAGAATAGAAACCTATGAAATAAAGACATAAAATTTGTTGAATAGCATCATTTAGGAAACAAATGAACTAAGTCACTTGTTATGATTTTAGGGACACGAAAAGGCAAGGAGAAGGCAGTCTGATCCTTCCTCATTCTCACTACTAGCCACTACATTACGAGCGCAGTTTACTTGGGTTATGACTAACCCGTCAGGTATGGTGTTTTGCTAATGTTAGAAATGAAGTTAAGTTAGGAATATTTTGTGAATGACTTGAATGATTTATGTGTTTATTTGGAATGTGTTTACTTGATAATTTGAAGTTGGTTGTTTACATGTTTATGTGTTACTTGCGTTCTTTGAGAGTTTAGTAAAGTGAAGAACATGAACTATGATATATGAATACATGAGATATGCATACATATGGAACTGACTGATGATTTATATGTTATTGTTCGAGCATGCTATATTATTGAAAACCATGTTCATTGAGATTACATTAGCATATTGGCATACGGTGAATCCTTGAGAACATGGCGTGAGTTGAGCACGTGGTACTATGCATTATGAGAGTGTAGATCCTGTGGTGAAAAACCCAAAATTGGCCATTGCATTGGTACTTCGAAGCCATCGGGGAGTACCTGTAAATGAGACATGGGTGTGGCATAGAGTTGTGCATGGGTGCGTCATGCATACCACTCATATATTACTGCGATGCTTTGAATGACATTTAGATATAAATGTACACTTTGCACATGCCACGCCTTAGCTTTATTTCTTGCATTAGCACTTCATCATACCAGCAGTTGAGCTGACCCATTCATGGGCAACATTTTTCAGATGAGGATACTCCAGCTACTTGAGACTCAATGATACTTTGATAGGATGAAGCACTTGGTATATTTTTGGTCCATAGGACTTATGTTTTGTAATGTAAGGGCTTAAGCCTGAATGACCTATGAACAATGCAGTTGTGAGATGTACTTTATGTTATTTTATGTATTGATGGGAATGGATGCTTGTTTAGTAGATTTATTTACATTTGTCCTTCTATTTATTTTATTTTCTGTCTCGTCAGTCGCGCCTTGGGTTTGTAGAAATTTGGGGCGTGACATTCCCCGTTGGACACGAGTACCAATCGTATGTTTCACTTCACAGTCCGTCCTCGTTGGAATGAGTACCAATGGCCAATTTTAGGTTTTTCACCACAGGATCTTGATGAGAATGCAAAATGTTATATTTTTATCTCTTAATGTTTAGTATTTTATACTTATTTGGTGCCCAAATGTACTTATTATTCTGGTATTTTGATATAGGATGCAAATGGTGGCGTTAAGTGCAAAAAATGCTTATTGGGTAATTTTTGGACAGTTTCGATACTGCTTTGTAATCTGGGCATAACTCTCTCATCTGAGCTCTGATGAAGATGATTCAAGATGGTATGGAAAACTAAGAAACAGTTATACAACTTTTATGTTTTGCATTTTGAGAGATTCTAGCTATATCAAGATTGAAATTGGGCTTGAAATTGCTGTACCTGCACTGCTGAGCGTTTTTAGCTGCGCGAAATTCTAATGCTCAAGTCCATGCGATTTATTTTTGGAAAGTTCCTTAGTGCGCGAAAATTCCAGATAAAAGCAACACTTTCCTAGTTATATTAGGACTTTATTTTATTTTTAATTAAGGCTTCTAAAAGCAGTCGTCACAGACACAAGCACTTTTTTTTCTCTCTCTCTCTCTCTCTCTCTCTCTCTCTCCCCTCTTCTCTAATTTCTCTTTCAAGTTTTCATGGCCATACGTGGCTAAATTTTTATAATTGGTCGAAGGAAATGGAAGCCTCAAAATCAATAAAACTGTGAGATATAATTTATTTTTATTGTACAATTTATGCTTTGAGTATCGGATGTTTTTCTGTGCTTATTCTCATGATTGTCTCGTTTAATTACTAGAAGCCCTACTAGTTTATTCTTTGTTTCAATCTACTACTAGATTAGATATCAAATCCGTAATTGTTTGATCCCTCTAATTTTTGAAGCAACTAAGATTTAAAGATTTGTTGCGTTAGAAATTATTAGATCTTAGGAAGAATGTTTGACTAAATTAAATGCAATCGCTTGTGCTTGTGTTGTTTAGCTTCATCGATCTTTCTAATTCTTAAAGTTGCTACTGGATTAAACTTTTAGCGCTTGTGTTGGGTTGTTTAGTAGTTAGCGTTAATTAGATCGCTTGTTTTCTAATTAACTGCAACTAAGGAGAGATAGGAAAATAGTTCCACCGGTGAATATTTAAAGTGTGAATTGATATATACTTGCATCGATGATCAGTTATAAAATTTCGATGGTGGATGTTGACTTTGTAATACCCCTAAAATCTGACATAATCCAGACTGTATTCCGACTTAAGGAAAATAGACTATTTGACGTTAATAATTGGAAATAGCTCAAATACGGTAAGCTGTAATGTAATTTAATACCTGTAGATATAAAAATGGTGTCTGCCCGAAAAATGGATAATCTAGTCAACCGAGCCAAAATAAATTGAGTTAATACCGAAATTTACAATATAGAATCAATACAGATAATAAAATGTGAAGAGGGAATAAAGTATTAACGGGGACCTAATATTAAGAAATAAATAATAGGGAACCGAGCCTTGGCGTTATAAGTTGATATTTTATGGATAAAAATAAAATATCAGAAGGTACCTACGAACGTATATATATGTATATACCAATTATTTATATGAATTATATAAGTGAATAATAAATAAAAATAAGTAAATAAATCAATAAAGAAAGAAAAACTAATATATACATATATATATATATATATATATGGAAGTGAGGATTAAGTCACGTGAGAGGGAAGGATCAAGATCTCTGTAGAACATTCTAGTGACACCAACAAAGGGTAACCGACATACCCTTTTCTAGATCCTTCCATTGTTTATAAACTGCCACTGAACAATGCACGGGAAGGATTTTACTTCCAGATCTGCACAATTTGACCCACACTGCCTGATTCTCACCTGCTTCTACCCCTTAATTCTTTCCATACTCCCTTGCGTTGTATTCTTCCTTGTATCAATGGCGTTGTTTGGTCGACTGATAGATCTCTGAAGAATCGTTGAGGGCTGGTCAAGCTGGACGATTGATATATTGTAAACCAGCAAATTTATATAGCCGCAGAGATTAGATCTTGGGCGCAAGAAATAGCTTTAGGCTACTAGCGTGTGGGATAGAACAGCAGTTAAGCAACCGTAACTCAGGATTTTCTTGATTTCCTCCTCTCTAACGGTCCATCTAGTTGAAACCAGGTATAAATTCTTATTCCTCTAAGTTCACAATTCCTAATAGAATTATATTGGCTGCTGGAAAAAATATGTTGATTTAATTTAATTGTTAGTTGAATTTGGTTTTAGCTATGGGAGGGAATTGTGAGAAAAATGTGGATCTGTACAATGGGATGAAGAATTACAATATTCTATAAGTTGATTTAAAAATCTATTTTCTTGACAGTGCTGAATAATTGACAGACTCATGGGTTCCTTCCTAATTGTTTTAATAATGCCCAGCCCCTTTAATTGTTGAAGAGAGATTTGATTGTCATGTTATTGTTTAATTCATGTGTAGTAGGAAGGTTAAAATAATAGAATTAGGTGTGTTGGTATGATTGCTTGTGCAGCTACTGGATTTGCAATTTCTTTGAATGAAATTCAGCCATTGATTTGGATATTGAGCAGCCTTTAATTTGATATAATTTAGTTATTAAATTTTTGTATAGTTCAATTATTAAATTAAGAATAGTTCAGGTTTTTAATTTTGAATAAAGTCTCAGCTATTGGGTGGAAATCATGTGAGAAATAATTTTGGACAGCAACTCTGTTAGGGACACGCTCAAACAATGAGCTGATCTGAATTAGATCTCATGGAAAATTCCCTGATTACACCCCTGTAGTGGACAGCTTCTATATGGTTTCCAAGGTCCAATTAAACCCAACTTGTTACCCACTGCTGCGGCTTAGGAAACCCACCTTTTGCTTGGATATAACTAATATAAAAAGTGCTGATGTAATATGGTTGTAGCTGATTATATGCATATAATATATATGAATTTAGTGCAGGTTTTTGATTGGAGAAATTGTCCCAAACGGCTAGCTTACCGTGACACCATTCTCTCCACCATTTTGGGTTGACAAACCACCAGTAGAAATTGCAGCAAATTCCCTGATTATCAACTTTCTTTCTCCCACATGCAGCTGTCCTGAATGGGC